>JADFUC010000232.1:0-536672 GCA_019722365.1 Lithospermum erythrorhizon
CTAGTTACGTATTGCCAATACATTATCCGACATCTCAAATATCATACGTAGTACATACAAACATAATATACATAAAAGTGTCTCTATCGTGAGATTTGTAATTACCTCAAGTCCAAAAAGTAGTAACAACAAAGATTCAGTGCCTTCGTATAGCTTCCCGGCTCAATTCCTATTCAAAGAAATTAGATATTATAATACATTCCATGTAGTCCTCTCTTGGGTTTGCTGAGCATGTGTACTCCCAAGTGTTATACCACGCCTCACGACATTCGAATCTATGGGGTCCTTTAGCAAGGGATTCCCTGGCCCCAAGATCGACATCGCCTGCAATATCTCACATAACTATATTCAAATCATGCCAACTTCAAGAAATCTCGTGATCTTCGTCATCACCTAATTCATCTGGGACAACAATAACCTCCATTCCTATCCAAACTTCAATAATCTCTATACCCAAATCAACTATATTCTAAATCTACACTATCCTCATATTATCATTTAAAGCTCAATTGAAGAAAAGTCACACAAAAGTCAACATCCAACTTACAACACTTTCCAAATCCCAATAACTACTCCAAATCACCTCTAATCCTCTCACGGATACTTGTATAACAATACTATACCAATAACATCCAAATCTAAAAGTCAACATAAAAGTCAAACTCTTATATAGTCAACTATAGCTCCAAATAATGAAATTCGAAGAGTAAAGATCATACCTTTGATGAACGAGAATTGGGAAACGAGGTTATTAAGCTAGATTCCACAAGATTTGCCAAGAAAATGAAAAAAAAATCAAATTCAAGCGTAGGATGGTTCGCCAAGCTAGCAGGGAAGTTAAGAAGATTTTTTGTTTGTGATAGTTTCTTTTACAATGGGGATAAATATAAGTATAGTGGGTTAGGTGGGAAGTGGGACCCTCAAGGGTAGTTTGGTCAAGTTTGGTTTCGCTTCTATAACGCCACTGGTTTACTAACCAAATTCAACACGAAATCCACTTGGGCCTTATTCTCAAAATATATTATCGCCCAACCCATATAATCATTATTCCATAAAGAAAATTTTTACTTTAACCGCAAAACACTCAACCGGGCGACTAAAATCACCTTAAGGAAATTGCTTATATGAATCGTGGTTATTTCAACCGATGCTCCCTTTAATTCCTTTCCGCAGCCGCCGATTAGGAACTCTGACCGCTAACATAATCGCTTTCTACGCGGCCGCCACAGCCCGAACATGTTCCCCGGGTTCTTTGTCCGCTTCCCGAGCCCGTATTCTCGATTACTAAATTCCTCACTTATGCTCCGAAATCGATCTTCCCGATTTTCACCAACTTTCGGTTTTCTAATCAATATAATATAACGGAGCATCGACCGTGAACTTGACTATCTACACTAATCGTGAATCTATCAAGATTGATCAAATCGTAATTATATTTGTTATCCATTATGTAAAAGGATGTAGTATAATAACTAATTTAATTTGATAATATAATAATATGATATACTATCAACTAATTTAATTTGATAGTATAATAATATAATGTAAATAGAATATTTAATTTTATCGCATAAGCCAGAGTTTTCACCGTGCTATTTATAGGTTTAAGGCTAACAACGAAGAAACCGTAATTTTCAATACTTTAATTATAGTAAACGTTTACTACTTTTATACATTCTGCAAATTGATAATAAGTTAACGTTTACTACGTTCACGCAAAACGAGGACATGATTCAAACAACCGAATTAAGAAAATGTTTACAACAAAACAAACCAACATATCCTGAGTTTATAAGCAAAGAACTGAATTAAAAAAATGTTTACAACAAAATAAACCAAAGCATTATCCCCGAAATTTCCATATGCAAAACAATCGACCAGACAATGTTTACTAGCAAACAAACTTTTGATTGCGACTAACACATCATCTTTTATTGAAAACCGAGAAACAAGCAAATTGATCAGAAGTATGTTTATAGAAAGTAGCTAGTTTATTACATGTTACTACGGCAACAAAGATATAACGAATTCGCTTATAATGTTACTAACACGAAAATAACCCGCTTTGTTTTCCTCGCATCCTCGCGTCTCTACAAACGCTCACATGACGTGACTCGACAACGCAAATCGAATTTGTAACAAGCAATTTCCAAGGCCTATGTAAAGCAAACATGGAAAGAAATTGATTACAAGAAAATAAGCATCACCCTAATTCGCTTGTCTACTTACAAGCTTTAATATAATTTGCTTCTTTCACGGTCTCCCACGTTACTCCGCAAAAATGAGAATTTGATTTGACAACAATCTTCACATGTAACCCCATTAGAAACAACCGAATTTGCCCCATGTTTCTTTCTTCAAAACAACCGACTCTCCAAGCATGCTTGTTACAAAAACAAATTTCTTCCATTTTCGTTAAATGAGTGCCTCCCCTGCTCTTCCGCGGTTCCCCATAAACTCTTCCCAATTCATTCCATTCCATTTTGACTCGGACGTGGTCTTTCAAACCATCTGCTGGCTTTGCAATTTAGTATCTCTTCAAACCATAATTATCCTACGTAGCTCCCCAATTTATCCTCTTCCTCGCTCAATGGGCTTAGATGGATCAAAGCATTCCGTAGATAGCGCACGCCAAGTCCAATTCCTCATTCAATCCATCTTCTTCTTCGCTGGCCCAAGCAAGATCATCTTTTTCCAAATCGCAGTAGGATAGGTCCATGGAAGAAAATAAGGGCCAGTGGAACCGGGGTCAAAAAGATGTCTTTCGCTTCCATCGCGAGATAGATTTCTCGGATCCGCTATATATTATACATCGTTCACAGCGGCCTTCAAACCGGATCATCCCACCCCTCGGCCTCGCTGCGAGGTTGTCACCTACGCAGCGTAATTACACCATAATTGGAAAGCAGGCATTCTTCACGGTACATTCTCGTACGTGTTTCGAGCATTAGCTATTAGCTGACAAAATGGTTTACGTGAACTTTCACTAAAGCTCGACAAAAAAAATAGCCGAATTATCTATTTGCTTATAAACACTCAATCATTTCGATTGTCGCATTAAGCTCATATCAGACTACCTTCTGCTTCTTTCTCCATCTCAACTCCATTTGTGTTTGTTTGGGAGCAATAAACAAGTCATTTAACACGTAAGTATACCATTTCCATCATTCGCTTTCCACATGATTGCTGCATATTGCTTTAATTTATCTAGTGTTTGTTGTGAAAGGAACCAGAAAACTTATATGTTTGTTTTATAATAAAGTTTAATTTAACCAATGATTGTTTCCACAATAAACCTAATTCTAAATTAATGATTGTTTCTCGATAAACGAGTTTATTTTATAAGCTTATTAGACACCAAATCCATAAATTATATGTTATGTTTGGATTTTCGAAATATTATGTATTAATTGAGATTAGGTATTAATCGAGATAGTTATTTGTCAATTATGAATCGAGGATTATGTTTTAAATATGAAATTATTGAGATTATGTGTATTAATCGATAGTTATTTTGTCAAATCTTGTTGCTAATATTTCAAATTGTTGTTAAATACATAGTTATTTCTATGAAATTATTTTAGATGTTATTTTAAATTGTTATTAATATTTCTAAAATTGTAGTCAAGAAATTTTCAGTTTTCCATCTTATCTCAATTTGTTCGTTGACTAATTAAGTTAATATCAGTGCTACCATTTCATTTACTAACTTTATACATTTAAATTAATCTTGAAATTAGAATTAAGAAAAGTATTAATTATTGTCAAATTCAAACCATGGTTGTTAGTAAAAGTTTTTAGAATTAGAACTATGATTGTACGAAACAAGCGATTCTCTAGAGTCGCCATGATCAGAATCAAACAAGCAAATTCAAATTTCATGTTTGTTACTGCACAACCCTTTTCTATGTTATCGAAAGTGAATCTAACGCAGATTTATCATGAAGCAAATCGATTCTTTCTATAATTAATGTTAATAATTCTTGTTGAGAATATCTAACAGTCTAATTTTTTAAATAAAAAACAAAAAATAATGTTAATAATTTCAAAATTATTGTTCAATTTTGTGCTAAATATTTCAATTAGCACTGGTGTTTAAATATGGATAAAATTTATTCAAATTATGATCAGAATAAGATATTAAAATTGCTGCTCAATTTTGTGTCGATATTTCACGCATATCGGCCATAAGCCATGATGGTTAATCGCCGACAACGAGTTGATCAATGTTCGAAACGGGTATTACCTGCCCGTCCGCAAAAAGAGAGGTAAAACAAGGAAGAAATACCCGAGTGATCCTTTGACAAGTACAGAAAGAAACCCGGTTTAACGACCTGCACAACGCCGACGCGGAAATGCTAAACTTAGTTTGCCAAACTAGTGAGTGGTATACTTAACGAAATCCACTGGGGCCCCAAAAATCCGTGTAAATTTCGATAGCTCAAATGTCATCTAGCAAAAGCCGCTAGCTAAAAAGATCCGAACTAGTTGAACGCCCCTCATTGTCTAAACAAGTGGATGAGAAACAAACCGTTGGTCAAAATCGGGGCGGATTCGTCAACGCCTGTGATTCATGTCCCATATATATGCGACACCAAACTCATCTTTGGTCATGCTGCCTCATTGAGCTGCGCTTAATCCGTAGATCTAACTCCTTCCATATGTCTTTTCGCTTAAATGATACCATTTCCTGCGACGATGCGACAAGTACGTCTGGGAATCTCACCACGTCGCCCCGCTGGCCGACGTCAAGGCATTATCCAGCAATACTTGATAGGGTCGTGTATAAACGAGGGAACAGTAGGAGTGTCTTATTAAAGAGCATCAAAGAATTTTCCAATTCAGCAAACGTAGTTGACCTCGGCATTAAGGCTCGTGGGCGTATTTTGGGTATTTCATGAAACGACATTGTTTGTCAATAACCGACGCATACCTCCAATACAATACTTAGACTCACGGAGTACGCCGATAGAGCTCTGGAGAATATGTCAGTACGCTGGGCATCTCTGCTCAACTGCATACTTGGCCTCTCACCAAAAAGAAAGGCACTCCAAGGAGTTTTAAATCAAACAAATGGTTGGATGTATAACTCTACTTGAGGTACTAACAAGTACGACATGGATTAAAATCTAATTATTCACGCTTATATTCTCTTAACAAAACTAATCTCATTATTGTTTTGTATTGTAGCCAGTTGGGATCTATGAGTACTTCCTTTGTTCAAATGACCCCTGAGGTACACGCGTTTCAAAGCCAACCAAGGGCCTACTTTGGGATCTAATAAACACTACCCGAACATCGAACCCAACCATCCGATTCAAGTGGTCAGAAGCAATCGATCGATGACAACCGAACATGTAAGAAAATATTATATATTAAATTTTGTATAACTCCTACGAGCCTGTGATCCTCAATCCCCACGATGTCATATTATCACGGCCGTATACGCTTCTTGAATGTCACTTGTGCTGTGAGTACGCCGGGAGTAGAGCCGGGCACCGGGGAGGGTACAACCGATCCCGCCCCGCCCCATCGAGCTTGTGGAGATTCATATTACACTTGACCAAGTATGCACTTCACCTTTGTTCAACCCTACAATGATGGTTCCCCATTCATATACCACGCAGACGTCGACGACTACACGAATGCAGATTTCCCCGTGACCTTTATATTATTGGGAAAACAAGTATAACCTGGTACTGGGCAAAGACATGCCCGGGCTCTTCCATGTAGATACGATGTACTCAACTTCCCAAAGCAGGTCAAGTGTTGTTAGCGTATTTTTCATTACCTTTATATTATATTTTTTATTTATCATATACTAACATGTTATTTTCTTCTTTAATTTCATAACAAATGTCGCAGCCACGCGCCGGTACACTCATCGATATGCGCTACATGCGCACATCCTCGATTTCTCCGCAGATATGCAAGCTCGTGGATATCAATCGACTTGCCCCGATGGTCGCTCGTGCATCCCAGGCCGAATACGGATTTCCACTGTGACCAAAGACTCAGAAAGCAAATATTATTCTCAAATCAGTTGGCATAACTATCCGAGTTACAATGCCACCCAAGATAAAGAACAAAACAACCAAGATGATTAAATTTGTTTATTGTATATTTCCCCAAAGATTACATGCATGTTTTTCTATACTATTTAATTACGTTTCGATGTTAAGCACTACGTTTATGTTTTTCTATCCGAGTTACAATTAATGCTTCTATATTACTCTCATATTAATGCACTTTACTCCTTTCCTTTTTATTTAAAAACTATTTTTAAAGCATTTTAATCTAAATTCACATATAAATTTAAGTATTTACAAAATAATGAGTACCAATAATTATAGTAATAGTAATAATAATAATAATAACAACTTTGACTTTATCTAAATAAAAAAATGTAATTTTTATTTCAAAGTATAAACATATTCTAATTAAAATTAATTTACAAAAATGCGTACTTGATTTCACGTAAGCTGATTTGTGTCAAACAACAAAATACGATATGCTTATAAGAGAACAAACATGTTATTTTGATGTCAATTTAGCAATAAACACGGAATAAAAATGTTTAATAAAAAACAAGCACAAACATAATCTTAATTGTCTTCTCGATAAACGCCAAGTCTCTACTCAACCCACGCGATTTACAAGACCATACATCTTTCACAAAAAACGATAAGGTAAACAAACAAACTATCCAAACAGTTTATATTGTATACAAAGTCAATCGCGCCCTTACGCTTCATATCGAACAACCGTACTACTCACATGCTTCTTAAATATATAAGAAATTGTAAAATAATTTGTTTGCATGTGTATTTTATTCTTTATATAAGATGTCAGACGGTTTCAGAAATACCACCATGTATATTCAACATCATCATGAATCTTTTTTTAACCTCCATATTCAACATCGCTTTCTAAAAAAAAATAACAATTTTTATTATCACTTTGTTCAACCCAAATTTGCATAATCAAAGTTTTCAAACTATGAACAATAACGGAACATCATCATTGCCATCGGTTTTGGTATCGTAAACGACGGTAAATATTTTTTCATTTTGTCAATTTCTTCATATATTAATTATTTTTTCTAACTAATTAAATTCATACAATAGTTTCTATCTCAAGATTCCGACAATGCCATGGGAATGCTCCATCTGCTGAAAGAATTACATTGCCAACTTGACGATCACAGATAAGCCTCAATCCTTTTGCCAGAGTAAGCATCTCTAATATCTGTAAGTTAACTAAAATTTTATCAAGTTTTCAAATCGCCATAGTACACATATAATCTAATATCTATCAGAATGCAAATTTGCCTCGAATTCACGCGATTCTCCCCGTGATTTCACACAGTTTGGCTGGCTAATGTGCACAAAGAATGCTACGACCATGTTCAAACCAGAATGGTCCACTTAAATGACATAATCGTTTCTACTGATCATCATACGCTACAAGCTCGACTAAAACAACAAACGGCATACATCAAAAACAATCCATCACAAATCACATAAGAAATTCCCAACAAAATTCACAAATATATTTAAAGAAGATTTCTCGATTCAATATCAATAAATACCACATTTTCTAAATATTTTCTCAGACGATCTTTTTTGCTTTTTTGTACGTCACGACAAACTAAGAATTTACTTTTTATGTGTTCAGGAAGCCATGTTTTATTTCGCTTTCTAGAATTTTAATAAAGCTTGTAAATGTGTTTTGGCCATTGTTTTATATCAAACCATTTATTCTTTTGTTTGTTTTCTTTATATTAATTCGCCGTTACTTCCACAATCACGACGAGCACTCATTGTTTTCAATCAAACACGGCTGAGCACCACTGTTTTAACAAATACTTCGGTAGAGTCAAGTTGGTTTTGTGATTTTAGCACCCCCTCCCCCTTCATTTTATTATTTTGGTGTGTGTATAACAGCCGAGACCACAAATAGATCAATAATTAGTGGCCAGAAACAATCCAAAGTCCTTTTAGAAGCCAATCTCTTTTTGCAAATAACAGTCTGAAGGAAATAGTTACATCCATGAATTAACCTTCAAATTACAACATCTGGTTGAGTAACACAAACAGAAATGAAAAGAAAATGAAGCTAACGAAAATGACAAATGAAGATCATTCACAAAGATTACCAACAAGTACACATTGTTAATCTTAAACAACATTGTTCTGCCTATTGGCATATGAACCGTCCCCGGTGGTATGCAGCTACATGCCTACACAGAATCCATCCTGCTGTCATCATCAGAGTTACTATCACCGGCATGCCTGAAATGTGATCAGAGATTCTGTAAGTTAGATACAGAGATAGAATTCATGAATGATAGCATTTGCTATTGATTCAAATTGAAGGAGCCAATAAGCATTTTTTTTTCCAATGTTATCTATGTTTTCACTCCCCTTCTTGTCAACAGAGAACAAGAATCTTAGAGCTCGAGGATGGTCACTTAATTGGAATTGATGCATGACGATCACAGTACGAAGCATGTAACTCAACATATAATATTGGCATCATATTAGAATTACAGTCTATTCATAATGGCACCATGCATATAAGATATATTCACTCTATAGTTTGACGATGGAGTGCCAACATCACTTCCCTAAAATATCTACAAAACCTGTCACTAGCATAAAAATAACAGGACAGCGAGTAATTAGGCTAGACTTCATTTGGAATACCCACTGAAAAACTATTGCACGACTAAATGAGATGATATGCAATTCTAAAGTAAATCAAATACAGGAAGTAGATAGAGATTAGATGGAAAACATATATCATTTTAGTTAATCAACTAAGATCTGCAAGAAAATTAAGTTTGAACTATGTACCTCCATGAGGTTGATAGGTTTCTTGCTTTCCTATCTAACTGAAGGTTCTGCAATGCAGCTGAAGCACGCATTACATCTTCCGGAAGCTCGTCATTCTCGTATCTCCAGTTGTACTCATCTTTTCTGTACCCAGAAGTAGATGATGACCCGCCTCTTCTATCTAAGATTTCAATTTCTCAGTATAATGTAATTCATGTACTATGGCTGCAGAATCATGTCATTAATCAGAACTTACCAGGTCTTTGAGAATTTGCACCTGGCCTGCAATGACCACAAAGTAAACACTAGTTAAATAACTAATGAGAAATGTCATACTGACTAGCAAGGGAAGTAAGATGGCAAAAAACCTTCCAAGAGGGGGTATGCCCCCAGCAACCGATGATGTAGGTCTCTTAATGTTCCTTGATTCTAAGCTAGATGAGGATTCACCGTCAGGTGTTGTTAGTCTCCTCCCGCTGCCCCTGCCTTGTGACAAATTCTGCAATATACAGTCAAAACACCACCTGAAAATTCTTAACACCCTTCCCATTAAACAGATTCACAATATTCACAGGAGAAGCATGTCCAAGAAGCGTTGTGACATTTAATATCTACAAGAAATTAACTCTTTCATCCCAGATCATAAGTAGAAATATTCATATTCAACAGTTCCTTCCTAATTGATTCACCAGTGGACACCAGAGAGAACCGAAATGTGAAGAAAGTTGGGAAATTTGGGGGGTAGCCATTTGATGGCAATTGTAGTCCTCTACATAACTTTTCATGTATAAATGTATCAATTTTAAGCAATACAAAATACATAATCAGACTATAGGTTTGTAGTGACATGTTATCAGACCTCATACTTCAAAAATCCTTCAAGAACATCCAACAACAAGGGGCCAGTATCTCCTTCCTTATTAAGGTCATATCCATTCTTGCTGCTGAAATCTTTTAGCTCAGATTTCCATGAGTCCTTTGGCTGCAGTAAGAGTCCATTTCAGAGGTAGGAAAATACAATTCAGAAATTTAGAGAAATATTTGAGAAGTAATGCACAAAGGCAGCTGAAGTATGGGTAAAGTGTACTCAATCATATATTACCAAATTACACTCCGGCAAATAAACTTTTAATGTGTGGTTTAGTGAAGCCCAGTCCAAATATTCACATATCAGTGCACTCAGTAGTCTTCCTGCATTTGTGAAATGCATTCAAGCAACAAATTTAGAGAAATTACGTAATAATATACTGATAACGCGATTGAAGAATGATAAAAAGCTGTGTCGGAAACTAAGAGGTAAGATGAAGTTAGATAGATGAGAGGCGGAGAGTATGTTGATATGTTTCCCATTCGGTCAAAATAAGGCATTAGTCGCATTACACACACATACATATGGTTACCTAAATAAGTAAATGATCAAACCACCCTTTTTCCTACTACACTTCTACCTAAACTAGAACCTATGAGACAAAAGGTTAAAAGTTCTCTTATTAACAAGTTTGCAAAAGAAATTTCTTGATCTTAGTGACTTGCTACTCAATCAGATTCATTCTGTAGAGATGTACAAAAACATTTGCTTCAGTGTAGATAAGAAAAGGTCTCTTCTAACCTGACCTTATGATAAAATAACCAAGGGACTAAGCCAAACAAGAAGGCGGCAGCTCAGAGACTCTAAGAGTAAATAACAAAGTCATATCAGTCCACATAACTTTTGACAGTAGAGAATTTGCAACTATGCAATTAGAATCTACTTTGTAGCAAAGAAAACCAAACCAAGCCTTATCCCGCTAATTGGGGTCAGTTGTACCAAAGAAAATAAACACTGGAAAAAAAGTGGATGACACCTGAAGGAGAATTGTGAAGTTGCTTTGCACGATCATTGCAGCTACCCAACAATGCTGGAGGCAAACCTTCTTCCGTCTCAATCACTTTGTCTTCCTCTTCGATTGCCTCAAAAATATTTGCCCTTAGTTCAGCCTAATTGGAACGTAAACTAATTATTAGAAACTTGTACACAAAGCACATACAAAAAATTATGATAAAAAATCCACAACACAACTCACATAAGTTTATGGAAAAAATAGAGAATACCAGTGTTCCTCTACATTTTTTGTGGCAGTTATATCAACAATGCCACATAGAAGAATGAAGTGCAACAAATAATTTGATAATCTATTTTAGTACCCACCAGTGGTAGTAATCATCAGTTTCACATCCCAATACAATAACAGGTTGGACGGAAAAGAGAAATATACGTCAGGAAAGCATTCACATCTTAGCCTTCATCACCAGTGCCGAATAAGAAAATATAATTAAGCTAATATGGACTTGGTTTCGAAAGGAAAGAACTTTACAAGTTAATGAGAATTACAATGATGAATCCATCTCATCAGCAACACACCACTCGTCCAACCCATCAAACAACTATCTCAAATACATTCTTAAAACAGATCAATAACATTTCACAGCTAAAAGTTCAATGAACAAGATAGCATTACTTCTCAAATTAGCTTCAATATATTATGAAAACATACCATTTCCTCCAATTAGCTTAAAATATTATGAAAAGTTACCATTTTCTTCCAATTAGCTTCAAAATACTACGAAAAGATACAATTTTTCTCAAATTGGCATAAAAATACTATGAAAATATGAAAACACGCCATTTTTCTCCAATTAACATCGAACTACTATGAAAATACACCATTTTTCTCCAATTAACATCAAACTACTATACAAGTATATCAAACTACTATGAAAATATACCATTTTTCTCAAATTAACTTCAAATTACTATGAAAAAAATACCATTTTCGCAAATGAGCATAAAAACTATGAAATTAAAAGCAATTAATAAAAGGGTACCCGGATCTTGGCAAGGACGCCTTTCTTTTCTAGGGTTCTGGTGACAAGGGTCTTGAGGTCCATCATTTCACGAGTATAATCATCCATTTTCACTATTCTTCTAAATCACTAAAATGGTCTCCAAACTTTGAATCAATTTACAAGAATATGCAGAAATTTTGAGTTAGAGTGAACAAAAGCGACTCAGTACACAAAAAAGTGTGATATTTCTGGGTACTCAGGTACGCTATAAATTAATATTGTCCCGTGGAATTTATTAATTTATCTATTATTAATTTTAAATTTTGGGTCAGAGAGATGCAACTTAAAGCATCACTAATTTTGGATAAAAAGTATTGAAATAACTATTTTCAATACAAATAAAATTTCGCCAAGCATTACGTTAATAAATAAGGGGTAAAATAATCGTTTAAATTTAAAACTTTTTACTTATTTGTTTTGGTCTGTTTCATCCGCGAGTTTTTTAGGAGCAAAAGAATTGTTCCAATTGTGCCCCTGCAGGCCTCGTAAGTGTGTGGTGAAGTATAACGAACAAATATTCCACGCGTTCGATTTGCTTTGCATGATAGTATTACATTACATTATTAAAAATTGAGAAAATAAAATTATGTTGTATAAATTGTTCACATTAATAACTCAATTTAATAAATTAACATTAATTTTAATAATCTAACATAGCCTACCAAAATTAACAAAATCAGCGCAAGCGATTTATCATTGGAAAACCTCTTCGAAGTGAAGAGTAAAGCCAGGACTTTTAAAGAAGTCCACATGCGTCTCTCTTATTATGATAATAGTGTACAATCAGTCCATTATTACATGAAACAAAATAACATATTACAATATACATCACTAAAAGAATGAAAACAAAAAAACATTTATTTCCTATCCCCTATCTTTTGCTCGCATTGATGATTTGATTGAAGATGTACATCCTATCTCTATAAGGTGCGATCAAGTTGTCGACACTTTGATCACGATGAGCCTCCCAAATAAAGTGCTGGACTAGGGATTGGGAAATCAATATCCTCGTCCATACGGATAAAATCATAAATGAAAATAAAAAGATAACATACAGATCTATTTTCGGATGAACTCATTAAGAAAATTCTCGAAATAAAAACAAAATGAATATTTGAAGATTAACAATGGCACTTTTTATACTTTGTGAGAAAAAAAAATCAGATTTTTTATATTTTGAAGATGAAATGAAGTTGTAAATTTTGTAAAATGTAACCATATTTATAATCAAATTCAAATCTACCACATTTAATATCATCAAAAAATCAATTATCAAACCATAATTGTACTTTATTCTATACATAAACACGTTTTTACCCACCACACTGAACACTCGGGTCGATAAGTTGTTGAACACGCGGAGTGTGTGGTTGTCATGTTTAATTCTTAGCATTTTGCACCCACCACACAGAACACGAGCTCGTTAACGATTGAAACACAAAGAGTATGTTCTCGTTATGGCAAACGAACACACACCACACACGACAAATTAAAGTTTGAACACGTGTTCCACGGGTTGGTGCCTGATTATTTGTTATTAATATTTTAACATAACTATTCAACATAATTAATATACTTAATTAATTTAACATTCATTATGATATATATTAACATAAAATTAATCATTTCACATATTATTAACAAAAATAAAAGCATAAATGGAAATATTTGAAAAAGATAACATACCGATCTATTTTCGGATGAACTCATTAAGAAAATTCTTGAAATAAAAACAAAATGAATATTTGAAGATTAACAAATGTACTTTTTATACTTTGTGAAAAAAATTCAGATTTTTTATATTTTGAAGATGAAATTAAGTTGTAAATTTTGTGAAAAGTTATCCATATTATTTATAACCAAATTGAATCTACGCGATTTAATATCATCAAAAAATTAATTACCTAACCATCATTGTACTTTTTTCTACACATAACACGTTTTCACCCACCTGCGGAACAACGGTCGATAAGTTGTTGAACACACGGTGTGTGTGGTCGCCATGTGACCATCTTTCCAACTAAATATCTAGTATGTTGGCATTTCTCAGTTTCTAAAACATTTGTCGCTTGGCGAGGGTGTAAACAACTTGCTTGACGGCGTAGGGCATAGAGGATATGACATTAGAAAGTACTTTCCAAATTTTTTGTTCTTCTAAAATTTTCAATTATCCTTTTGAGGCTTACTCTTTGCTCGTAAAAACAATTTCAGATTCAGATATTGAAAGAGCAAAATCTTGTAGCTTATGCGTCTTATCTCAAGCATTTGTTTAACATGTCTGGTGATTTTTTTAATACAACTGCATGGAATAACAATTTAATATTAACAAAGAAACTTAGACATGTTGGTTAACACATCAAATATTTAGTGAACATCAAAACAAAAGAAAGATCCTAAGGTCCAACAAATATCTTAAACTAACACTCAAATTAGTTGAGCAATTTTTTCATTCCTAAATTTATTAGAGACCTTTAGTTACTTTTTTATGCATGATCTATAATTTTGATGATAACTAGTATCTCCAATTGATCATCTTTGTAAATAAAAACCCTAATTTCTAACTCCTTAGTAATTAAAATACTCTGTAATAATTAAATTTCTAATACTCTGTAATAAAAAGGCAATATTATCACTCATGTTTTAGGTGAACCTCATTCACTTATGAATTAAAATACTTCGTAATAATCTGTATATGTTATTTTGATTGACCATAACTAGTATCTCAAATATTTAGGCGTTCATTATGGACATCGGCTTTTGTCTTCCAGGAGTTCCAGTCCATTATAAGACGTTTAATCATTATTGATGATGATATCTCCTTTAAATATTAAACTTTTTTGTTCAACACACGTGAATATGAGATCAACATTGAAAAATTTCATTTGAAAAATTTATTTTGCTGTGATTATAGTGTTGCCATTTGATAATCTTCACAAGCTCCTATTGGATGTTCAAGGATTCTATTGGTTATAGTATTACCATTTGATAATCTTCACAAGCTCTTATTGCGTCATTTTGAGATTTACCCAGTACGCACTCGAAGAATAGCGATTACGATTCCCCGTTAAAAACAATCCGAGTCATTTATAACTTCTTATACAGAGTATATTTTTATACTAACATCAATACCGATCTAGTTAACTAGTAACCCTTGAACCCAAATTGATAACAACAATACTTTCATTAGCCAAAATAGCCCTAGTATACCGGGTGCATATAAATCCAAGGCAATAATTTTTTTCATTTTCTCATATCGACTGCATGGAGTATGTGGTGGAAGTACATAACAAACCCATCAAGCACACGTTGGGTGTCAACCGATATAGAGTGAATTTAAATGTCCAACGCATGGAACGCGTGGTGGAAATGCATACCGGCCATATGATCCATATGCTCAAAGTGTATAATGACCATTTGACAAAGTTTTTCATAATTTCAAGTGACCACATGAAATATATGGTGGATGTGCATATCGACCACATTACACGTTTGTTGGATATGCAAAAGAATCCACCATGTATACGTTCAATTTTATTTTCTCAATTATCACACTTTTTTATTAACATTCATAAATCATTTTTTTTCTATTTTCATAAATATTTTGTTATGAGTTCGCATTATTTTCTATTTTATAATAATGTTGACTAGTTATATCAAAATATTATTAACAAATGATTAGGTCCCAACTCGTGTAAGATGTGTTCAAACTTAATTCCGTCGTGTGTGTTCGTTTGCCATAACGAGCACAAACTCTGTGTGTTTCAATCGTTAACGAGCTCGTGTTCTGTGTGGTGGGTGTAAAATGCTAAAAATTCACACACTCCGTGTGTTCAACAACTTATTGACCGTGTGTTCCGTGTGGTGGATGAAAACGTGTTTATGTGTGGAAGAAAGTACAATTATGGTTGGGTAATTAATTTTTTGATGATATTAAATGTGATAGATTTGAATTTGGTTATAAATATGGATAACGTTTCACAAAATTTACAACTTAATTTCATCTTCAAAATATAACAAATCTAAATGTTTTCCACAAAGTATAAAAAGTGCATTTGTTAATCTTTAAATATTCATTTTATTTTTATTTCAAGAATTTTCTTAATGAGTTCATCCGAAAATAGATCGGTATGTTATCTTTTTCAAATATTTCCATTTATGCTTTTATTTTTGTTAATAATATGTGAAATGATTAATTTTATGTTAATATATATCATAATGAATGTTAAATTAATTAAGGATATTAATTATGTTGAATAGTTATATCAAAATATTAATAACAAATAATCAGGCCTCAACTCGTGTAACATGTGTTCAAACTTAATTCCGTCGCTTGTGGTGTGTGTTCGTTTTCCATTACGAGCCCGTACGTTGTGTGTTCCAATTGCCGAGGATATTGATTGTTCTACATGTGGAGCTTCATAAGGCTTAGGATATTGATTTCTCCATCCCTAGTCCGACACTTTATTGGGAGGCTCATCATGATCAAAGTGTCGAGAACATCGCCTTATAGAATGGGATGTCTTGATGAATCATCAATGCGAGCAAAGGATAGGGGGATAAGAAATAAATGTCGTTTGTTTCATTTTCTAGTGACATATGTTAGCAATATGTTATTTTTCTTAAATGTGAAATGGGTAGGTGTACACTATTATCATAATAAGAGAAGTTAAGGTGGACTCTTAAAAAGTCCTATAGTTTTTTACTTTCTTCACTTGAAGAGGTTTTCCACGTATAAATCGTTTGTGTTGATTTCGGTTTCTTGTTAATTTTGTCTATGTTAGAGTATTAAAATTAATGTTAATTTATTAGATTGAATTATTTATGTTGACAATTTATACAATACACTTTTATTTTCTCAATTTGTAATCATGTAATGTTAATATCATGCAAAGCAAATGGAACGCATGGTCCATTTGTTCGTTAAAGAAACCCATGCATGGGATCAACACACACAACGTTTGTTCGTTGTACAACTGAACCCATGCCTCGTTTGTTCGTGCGGCCGGTAGGGACAAAATTGGAACAATTTTGTGCCTCGGAGAAAATTGCCTTGGAATTAGGATTTACCATCTTCTTGTATTCCTACGAAATTTAAATTAACTGATGAAATTTAACACGTCGCTAGTTTTTTTTTTGTGAATAAGCAACAGTCTAATTTACTGCTTTAGTGGGGAATGATCATGGGTCCTCGACCAAACATATATTCAAGGGAGTCTCTTTTGTTAAGAGGAACCATATCTCAATACTACATTGAATTCAAAATTGTAAGGAGTCGTGACATTTGTTAGCTGTCATTCTGTTGGTAACTTTGTTACTTTACATACCTGATATCTAATTACAGTGCTGCAAACGACATAAGTTACCAAGCGAAGAAGGCACACAATGGATTAGGAGCATATAAATGCTAAAAATTTAAAGGATGGGGGTATTAATGTGTCAAATATTTGTTAACCAAAACGAAGATACATACATCTTTTACATTTAATTGTATTTTGGTTTTCAGACAGATGAGTTAAGGCAAGATTTAAATATAAGCAAAATATTTTGCTACTTATACTGAAATAAAAAAGATAATATGCTACATTTACAGCAAAAAACATGTTAATATCCAACCTATTCATCTCCTTAATGTCAAACAGACAGGTGTAAACATGGTAACATACAATGCAACCCACAGTTTCTTCAAAATTCATGCATCCGCATATAATTAACCTACTAGCTTGATTACTCGAGGTTTCAGGTTTCAACCCAAGTCAGGTTTCCCACTATCAAAAATTTCCCAGGAAGTTCTCCAGCGCACGGTGCAAGATACGTGATCTTTCTCCTGAAAGGAATGCAGGTACAGAAAGATCAAACAAACACATGTATAGACTCGATATAGAAAAACCTTAAGAAGACATGGTTCATACCTTTGGATATCAATGTCGGTGATGTAGATAAACCCAGCAACATTACTGTAACGAAAAGTAGCATCAGAGAGTCGGAACATTCACTCAATTATTTAACACAGGTAGGCAACTAATTGTGACTATTCATTAAAAAGTAGCCCAAAGAGGCAACAAGACATGGGGCCTTGCTGTTATAGTTGATTATCATGCACAAAATTGTGAATCTTAATAAAAAAGATATACTTCTAGATACTACTTTCATGGTTGTGCGACTTGTGCATCCGCATCAATTTAAAGGAGTTGCAAGTGCCCACCAATTGTACCGATATGGGGCCTAAAAAATCAGAATGATCTCAAAGCTTATCAAGCTGTAAAATGGACCTAAAATGCATGTAATACTTCGCACGCCGAACTTCAGAGGATGGTGCCTACAGTCATGGAGTATTTAATATCTTAATAAACCGCCAATACAGGTTCCTGGAAGTTTTAAAACCATACCTAGAAACAATCTCATCTGGTTCTTTTGCATATGAAACACCAAGAACTAAATGAAGCAAATCTCTGTTGATAGTAACAGGAGTCAATCTTGTTGGATCTGAAGCAGGCTCCGCTCCAATTGGTAGAGCAGACCGTGGGGCCTGAGGTCCACCACCAACCCGAAATATGGACAAGTCAGTAAAATTCACAATGTTCGAATGCGGGGATAGATCATTTGTGAGCCCATAAAAGTATTCCTGGAGCAAGAAAATGGAGTTTTTTAGATTAACTCAAATGTTCATGTCTCAGCAGATAAAGACAAAAAAAAGAATATATCAACAGGAAAGTGCCCATTACCCTGATTCTAAATCCCCTTGCTTTTTGGCGGACCTTGACATTTCTAGAGACAACACCACCAGATTTTTGAAGCTTCACCACATCTACATTACCTTTGCTTTTTACAACACCTCTAAGCATGCTGCAGAGTTTCTCCTGCAAAGGGTCATTTGCAATAAGAAACTTCATTGAGAAGTATATATCAAGGAGGGTCTAAGATCTACTTGTACATAACCACATAGAGAGGGAGGGATTGGGGAGGGGGGTTATAGAAATGTCCGAAGATGACATAAGACTACAAGAGGCCACATAACCTGTCTGAGAAGGCAGGGACTACGAGAACCATAGCACCGTAATTAACCTCCCCTCAGTAAAATGAGAGCCTACTTGTGCCGACCAACATCTCTTGGTCTTGTAACCATTATGGAAAAACAAAGTGGCTTCATGATTTTAACTACAGAGGTCAAGACTCAAGACTCAGGGAGTGCTATGCATCACAGATTTATAACTGTAGTTCAGTGCAAAGAGGAAATAAACACCAGTACCTAAGACATAACAAGAATATGTATCAAGAACATCACATTTATCATGGAAAATCCACTATGAAAAATGCTTGTGCTGCAGATGAAAGCCAGTCATGGCCAGCCACCATCAGTTGAAACAGGAGGTGTTCATATAAGTAACCAAATTAACAAAGGTAGACACCTCGAAGAAATATTCATGTGGTAATGATGTGATGAATTTCAGTTCAATAGTGAGTGAGTGAGTGTGGTAAATGAGTTAAAATGGATCTGAAGTTCTGAACACCCCTAATCGCATCAACCGCACTAAGGAAAAAATTATGCTGTCCCAAAAAGAGAATGAAGATATAAGATATGAAGTAGCCAAAACATAGTAACTACCGTAGTAATAAATGATTATGAAGACATTCTCAGTTTGCAAACTATGTGATGACGCAGACAAGAAAAGTTGCTTCATCAAGGAACCAATCACATTACCTGACCCAGAACTAAAACCACCGTAGCTTTGAAAGTATCAATTGCATGAAGTAGCAGCTAAACACAGTACAAAAACTGTTAGGTGACGATTCAATAGCTTCAAGTAATTCTAACTTAATGGAGGAAGAAATTAATAATAACATCTCTACAGGAATCAATGCGCAAACTACCTCATACCCAGCACCTTCTATCCAACCCATGGTATTAATGACCATCCCTGAAGCTCGAGATTCAGCATTTCCAGAAAACTGCCTCTCCAATGTTTGTGCTAGCTCCTTTACCAGAACTTTATAAAGTTCTATATTGGCACTGAAACCACAAAATTAAACGAGATCGAAATTTAAAGGATTTCATACTTTTTTGGCACCAAATATCAACGTTTACAATATCAATACATTGACAATAATTTTTTTTCGAAGGATTGTAAAGTGTGCGGAGCCTATACCTGGGTGATATGTGACCGTAAAAGTAAACCAAGGGCATTTCAAGAGGAATTCCCTCCACTGGATCGATGGGTAACTCAACAGGTGTAGCAGCAATGGAACCAGGAATGGTGATAGAGCCTTGTCCTATGTCCAAATCCACAAAAGTAGGTTTCCATCCCTGTTTAGCTGCCCAGCTAAGAAGCATCCTCGTTAACGTACTCTTTCCAGAATCTGTAGGCCCCACAACAATAACTCTTGGGCCCTGAGCCAGTAATCGTCAGTCAGCCATTGTTATCTAAAGCAAATGTTAACTATAAAAAACCATTCAATAGGATGCGAACACCAATTGAGATGAGGATTTCAGCTTGAAGAGCTAAATAGTTATGTATAGATGATGATGAATAACTGACATGTGGTAATTCTTAAAAAAAGGAGAGTAGGTTGGATTATTTTCAGTCATGGCTCATGCACCTGCAGACTTCTACCAATAATTCAATCACTACAATCAAGGGATCGTAAATCCTATCAACACTCTAATCGAATCACTCAATAACTTATTAATTTTATGATGGACATAATAAAGTCACTCCCCAATTACACCACCCAAAAATTCAACTACAAGAATTGCATAATTTTACTGCCTTGTGAGCACTAATAAGTCTTTACAGTTATTTTGTTCCGTTAGGCGTTAAGTGGCGAATAAAACTATAAGAACTAAAAAAGTAGAAGCAGGCTACAATGCCATCCATAATTAAACCAATGATATCAATGCTATTTGTTTAGCTTCCGTAGGAAACAAAGTGACTGAGTGAAGACAAAAAAAAAAAAATACAATTTTCACTCACTTCTCGGATTTACCTGAGAATCATCGGTGTCAGTTGCTGAAGCTTTGGCACGATTTCTTCTCCCTTCTAAAACAGCATGCACATTAACATAGCTGACCATAGGTGTCTGCAAGTAAGCAAATATAAAATATTGATCACTGAAAGTGTTTGCTGTAACTCAGTTCTAAAAGGTCAAGGCCACTGAAGGGTGATTGACAACAAGAAAGATAGATCAACAATACCTCATCAGCCGTATAATCGGTTTCAGTGTTACCATCCATTTCAATTGTGGCTCCATACCATGTAAACACCTGGATATCTGGCATTAGGTCAGTTATCAACATACTACACAACCAAAACGTCAAGTCATTAAGGCTGTGTTTAGTTCCTGTGAATTTTCAGTTTTTATGTTTCATTTTTCTTATAAATCTGAAAGTCTGTTTAGTTAATGAACTGTTTCGGATATTAACCCAGGATACTACTCACTTATCAAATTACTATAAAAGCATTGAACGCCATATACCTAAACAACACAACAGAGCACACATAAACACAAAATCAATAACCAAGACAAATCAATAACTAGAAAAAACAGAAGACTACACATCGAACTTGAGCTCCTAAAAATCATATTGCTAAAAGGCATTACTTTTGCAAATTCCCCCGAAAAATCATGCCAATAAAAAACATACAATATCCACATATCAAGCAACCCAACATGCCCCGATGCCTCGACAAAGCAATAACTAAAGATGACAACCCAAAATCATATTCTTGGCAATACCTAAAGATAACAAAAACCCAAAAATCAAACAACCCAACATGCCCAAATGCTCAAAAAATGAATAACTAAAAATAACAAAAAACCATACAACAACCTTGAGCCCCCACAAATCATATTGCTAAAAGGTGCAACTTTTACAAATTTCCACCGAAAATCATGCCAATAAAATCATATCATGCCAACATATCTAACAACCCCAAATGATCAAAAAATCAATAACTAAAGATAACAGAAAACCATACAGCAAACTTCACCCCCCACAAATCATATTGCTAAAAGGTGCAATCTTTACAAATTTCCCCCAAAACCATGCCAATAAAACATATGATATCCACATATCAACCAACCCCACAAAAATCAATAACTAAATATAACAAAAAAAACATACAGCAAATTTGAGGCCAGGAGGAAAACTGAGCCAGATTTCAGGGGGAAGTTCAGTGCCAAAAATCTCAGCAGTTCCACTAAGAAGCCTTAAACGAAGAGGCCCATCAAGAGCTACTTCAACTCTAAGCTCACATTCTTTGTCCAATTTCACCTTCTTTATTGAACCTCCATAAGCCATTTCAACAGCAACTTCTGCATATGTCCCATAATTCAAGTCACATAACTATATTTAATCAAGTGGAAAGTAAACTAAATAATATTTGTGAATAAATAATTGTGAGATTGTGGAATTTACCTGAAAATGGTTATGAATTGTTTTTCAATTGAACAATAAACACTTTTGCTCATCCAATTTGAAGGTTTTGTACATAAAAATTCAATCTTTTATTGATAGAATGCTATGGAGTGGCACTAAAAATATTGTTGTTATGGAGTGGCCGAGTGGGGTTTCAGCGGGCAGACTACCCTAATGTTACTTTATCGTGTTGGATAATTGTTTGGCGGATTTGTTCATTAAAACTTTATCACGTTAGATAATTGTTTGGTTCTTCGGTAGAACTTTATCGTGTTGGATAATTGTTTCAGTTCTTTGTTGGGCTGACTGGGGAGCAACGTAGTCGTTTTGGCTGGCCCGTCTTGTTTGGGTGTGTGTGTACTCTTTATTTCCGGTGAGGCTGTTATCTGGCGCCAAAAAGCGATAAAATGAGCTATGCGAGAAATTCTTATTTTTTCTTGCTCGACAAATCGTTGGTTGCTTTGTACAAAAACAAGCGAATTATCGTTGTGATGAAAGCAAATAAACAAAATTAAATCTATCTTTGAGTACCTATGGCTTGGTCGACATAATCGACAAGCGTTGGATTTATTAAGCTTGTTCACATCACAGACACCCTGATAAGTAGCTTCTTTAGATTCTGAGAAGCATAAAATTTAAATTGGTAGTTTGTCATTGAGCATCGTGCACGAATATTTAGAAAAGCGTGAAGTGCTTTATTGATATTGAATCAAAGTGCTACTTACTTATTACATTTAATGAAATTTTGTTGTTACTACTTCCTTGATTTGACAATTTTTGATTTTGACGTCTACGTTGTGTCCTCTCCGGGCATGGCCGTGTATTCTACCGATTAAATTCCTGATACGGTAGTGGACCGTTCTGGTTTGGAACTTGTAGTCAAATCACATGGGTTTGGTAAGTTTCACGTTAAATGAAAAGCCGGCCAAGTGAATCAATTAAATAACATATAAGCATTAGTCTAAATCGGATAGACTAATATAAGCATTAGTGTAACATACATAAACATCATTTATAATATAAAATAATCATAAACTAATCATTACGGATTTTACATCCACAGTTATTTGTTCTTCATCTTGAGTGGCATTATAACTCGGATAGCTATGGGTGGCATTATAACTCGGATAGCTATACGGCCATCTTTGAGAAAGCGATGTAAACTTCTGATGTTGAATATTTGTGAAGATTTGTCCCGCGATCCGGCATCGGCCCGGATGCACGGGCGACCCTCTGTCGGCGAGTCAATCTGATGTCTGCTGACTTGCATGTACGGATCAAGATGTGCCTGCATGTGCATGCTCGAGGTATACGCGGCGTGGGCTACAACATTGTTATGAAATTAAGAAAATAACATGTTAGTATATAATCATAAAAAAATATAATATAAGGTAATGAAATACGCTTTAACAACGTGACACTTCTTTGGGAATTTGAAACATTGATATCTACGTATACGGGCATGTCCCTAGCAAAACTGGGTTATCTTTCCCAATATGAGTCCTTGGCAAATACCAACTCAGCCTTAGTGGATTTGCGGCGTTTTATTACAGCTATATGCATGGGGACCCGTCATGTGGGTTGAACATGGTGAAATTGCATCTTAGTCCGAGGAATGTCTGAATCTCAAAACACACTTTCTTGAATATTGTGGCATTCACCTGAAGTTGGGTCACTTCTCTACTTAGCTCAGTAGGCGGCGGGATTAGTTGTACCCTCCGGAAAGCGTGGGTGCAACTCTCTCCACTTATCACGGCTTCATTGACATTTCCACAAGGCGTATGCGGCCGTGATAATATGACATGGTGGGGATGGAGGAGATGGGCCATGGGGTGTCAGCGCGACTTTGTTATGATAAATGGAAAGCGATCTAAGCCTTTTTAGACAAATGGTTATACGAAAATTTAATATAATATTTGTATACATGTTAAATTTGTCATCGATCCAATTAACTTCCGATGAAAATCAATTTGGGGTGTTCGGGTAGTGTTATCGATCCATCGTGCGACCTTTTGGTTGGCTGGCGACCCGTGTGGTACATTCGGGTCGGCCTTGAACAAAGGAGGTACTCATAGATCGACAGCACTTAATCACGAAAAACAATAATGAGATTAGTTTTTGTTAAAATATAAATAGATAATTCATTTTAATATATACATGCGGTAAGTAGAGTTATAATCCGACCATTTGCATTAAATTTCGCTCCTTAGCGCCTTTCTACTTGAGTGGTAAAGGTACGCGAGGGTACCGGCACCCCAAGCATATTCGCCGACTCTATCGACATGCTCCAGCAAGTCTAAGTATTGTACTGGAGTGTGCGTCCCAGATTTATCGACAAACAATGTCGTTCCCAGCAAATACCAAAGGTACGCACGAGCCTTACTAATAGGGTCCACTACGTCTGCTGAATTGGCAAATTCTTTGATGCTCTTTAATAAAGACACTCCCTCTTTTGTTCCTACGTTTAAACACGACCCTATCAAGTATTGCACGGATAGTATCGTCGTCGGCCGCGCAGGCGACCAATAATGGGGATTCGAATGGTGTGCATGGGTGCAAGTAATTGTCGTTTAAGCCAAAAGGCATGGCTATGGAAGGTTAGTCTGCGGATGCCACGGCTCGATGGCCAAGTGACCAAAGCCGAGTTTGATGTGCAGGCGTTATTTACGGGACATGAGGCATTAACAAGATCCGCCCCACTTTTCATTAACGAGCGGTGGCCAACGGTTTGTTCTTGGCTGTCCGCATTTGAACGACAAGGGCTCGGCTACTTGCAGAGTTAGGATCTTTTGCGGCTTTGCTAGATGACATTTGAAGCCTACTCGAGAACTTAGTTTTGAGGGCCCCAAGCATGGGCTCATTAGTGTACCGGTCATGGATTTTAGCGGAAACCTATGTTTTTGGCGCCTTCCTCGCGGGCGCGTTAGCGGGTTGAACCGGGTATGCTTCCTCGTACTCGTCAAAGGATGAACCGGGTATACTTCCTCGTACTCGTCAAAGGATGAACCGGGTTGTTGAACCGGGTCTTCCACTACTTGACCTCTTTGCCTACGGATCGGCCCGATGTACGATCCGAACATTCCGATTAGATTAGATTTGTCGACGATCGGCCATCTTTAATATCTTTAGTACAATCATAAGGTGAATAATTTTATCATATTAACATTAGTTACTTCCACAGTAAACATGGAAAAAAAAGGTTCATTTGTTATTAAACAAGGGCTCACGTCGCCTACTTTATTAACAATCATTGCTAGAATTCGGTTGTTTCGTTGTCGCCGTCTCTGATTCGGTTGTTTATTACAACCATGACATTAATTCGGTTGTTTGATTTCAACTTCATGACTTTAATTCGGTTTTTTTGCAATTATCATAATTTTATCATATTTTACCAATTAACATAATTTTATCATATTTTTACCAATTAACATAATTTTCATATTTTTACCAATTATCATAATTTGAACATATTTTACTCATTTTACACCAATTATCATAATTTTATCATATTTTACCAATTAACATAATTTTATCATATTTGCAATTATCATAATTTTATCATATTTTACCAATTATCATAATTTTTTGCTTCAACGACAGCGAATTCGTAGCGCGAGTTAAAGATTAAATGACAGCCTTGTCTGGCAAAGTCGCTGGAATTGATGGATAATGACATAAAAAGACTTCATTTGACATTAATAATCATAAAAAATACACTTTTGTCCATCGTGGTGAACTAACAACATATACAATAAAACAACGAACAACGTAATACAAATTCATCTTAGTGATACAACTTTAGAATACCCAAGAGTCCAAAATACAACATAGGAAAGTATGACAACGGACCCCTCCGTGGAAATACAATACCCCGAGTCTAACAATATACAAATTGACAACAAAAGGGAAATGAGCGATGTAGGAATTTCTATGCCACCGCCTTCATCTACGATCTTCAAATGCTATAGCCTATCAATGCGACTTCTCGACAACCTGTGATCGACCTCTTAGAACCTAGGCATAAACGCCCGCCCAGCCCAGAAAGGGAGTATTTATTAAAGGCGAGTGAATACAAATACATGAGACTTGATCCCAGCGTATACATATTCATACTTATATAAATAACATATGCTTATACATCAGCGAGGCCCACAATGAATAGCAGTCCCACCTGTGACTTCGGATAGAATCCTCTTATACGATGTTACAATACTATACGCATGAGCTTATAATCATAAATAACGCATATTCATTCAAAATAGATGCTCAAATAATACACACATGAGGAATCCGCCTCCAAATAATACACCATTGAGAATCCACCTCAAATAATACACATATGAGGAATCCGCCTCAAATATTACACATATGAGGAATCGCCTCCACGCTGTCCGGATGGGGGCTTCGCGTCCGTCACTCCCGACCGAGGCTACGCCCCTCAATGTGCATATCACACCAAACCTCCCGAATCCACGGGGCAACCCACACAATATACTGCAGCGCCGTTAAGTCAGCCATTTCACTTGATGTATGTAAAAGCAATCGGAAACACATCGGCACACGACCCTGCTTGGCGGCCTGACCGCTGGAAATCTCATAACATGAATCATATTACGCGCTATCCACGTGATATAAATCATAATCACTAATATGTATGATAAGAATCATAATCTCAATTATCTCGTAATATAACCCAAAATCTCAAATTATTCGTCATATGAATCATAAATCAAAAGTTTACACATAGTATCAATCATAATCCGCCTTGTCTGGCATGTCGAGAATAATCCCGAGATATCACGTAATATATACAACATAATATATATGAAAGGTCCCATTCGTAGAGATTTGTCTTTACTTTCGAGCCCCATGATAATAATGACTCTTGGCGAGTCCTCGTCTTAGATCAGGGCACCGACTCCTATTCAAGGGAAATTATGCATTATAACACATTTTGTAGAATAACCTCTCTTAGCATCTATATAAACCCGATTGTTATACACGTCTCACGATTCAAATTTACAACCGCCCATGATCATCTATCCCAGATTGGTATACACTTTTTAATATTCAACATAACTACATTCTGTCCTTGACCGGTAAAATCTCAATATTCGGTCATCGCCTTGTACCCCGATAATAACACTTTAAGCGCATTCTAATCAATCCAACAATCAATTGACAACTATTAATCCAGTAAATACAACCTCCAATTCAAGCGCTAAATGCTATCACGAACTTTCCCAAACTTTCAACCCAATCTCCACATCCATATCCAAACCAATAATTCTATACCCCAAAACAAATATAATAAGAGATCCTACAACATCATATTGCAATTTAAAGTTAATTTAAGAAAATCAACTGAAAGTCAACCCTTAACTTACACCGCTTCCCCAACCCCGATAATCGGTCGAAATCAGTAATCCATACTTTGCGATACTTTCGAGATAACATTTCTATACCATAATAAATTCAAGATCTAAAAGTCAACAAAATCCAAGAAAGTCAACTCTTTAAAAACTCAAGAAATATCCCAAAAGATTTGATCTTTCTTACCTAGATATGATGAGGATGATGAGGAGAAGAAAATCCACAACTTTGTTCTTGCGTTTTAAGCGTGATCGATGAGAGAAATGGAAGAAATTTTTTGAGAAATGGAAAACATTTCGGCCATGGAGAAATAAGAAAGGTTTGGATGAGGATGGAGATAGTGGTGGTAGGTGGGACATATTTGTGGGGGAAGAAATTTAAGTTAGTTTGGTTTCGGTTAATTTTTACATAGCCCAACCCCAAATCTCAAGCGAAACCGATTTCCGTTGTGTTATTCCCGAGACATATATTACTACTCATCTCGTACTCATCGATATATCGATGTGTGTGTGTGTGGTGTTTTATACTATCTTTGGGTCGCACAAACGAAATATACCACCAACCGACCGATTTGTTGAATTCTCCACTACTCGACTTGAAATTTTAATTTCACCGAAATACTCCACCGAGAAACTTATATACTATCAACATAATATTAGTAGGAGCGGGTTATTTCATTACCCTTATATAAAATTTAGATCTCGAAATTTACTTAAGACTTTCAGATTTTCTTATCGTCCCCACCAAGCCTTTCAATGTTAACAACATTATGAATGCAAACATCTTGTCGCGATCACGTTTTCCCCGACATAGTCATTGACTTCGAGGAGATCGTGTCTTGCCTCGTAAATACATTCGCAGCGTACCACGAATATTACTTGTTATATTTGGATATTATACAATCTAATCATATCATAATCATTACTCGTCATACGACCCGCTCTGATGTCGTCCTAAGTATCGTAATACGCTGACACCCACAACTTATATTTTATCATGTTATTAATATCATAAATCAACCATCAATAATACCACTCAAAATCAATACCCATATCACCGATATCAGTCGTATCCGCTCATAATTCGTGTCATCATATCACCTCGTTATTGACTATCAGATTCATTAATGTGCAAGTAAATTCTCTTATCAAAACCATTTCGTCAAATTATTTATTGCGATTATCTTGGCATCCATTATAGAAGTAAATACACTGAGTTCCCATTACAACTTGACATATAATACATGACCGATAACCCCACCATTTCGTAATGCTCCCACATATATACCTTTTAAAACACCACTTCATAGTATAGTTATATCCACCTTAACAAACATGCACATATAATCCACCCAGGTATGTATATATAGCGTCACGTCGCCGATGCTGATACATTACCCATTACACTTCATACGCGTTCATTTACCATTCCATTACCATCCTTGATTTCATCATCGTATAGAGTCAACATCGTGTTTTCCCCCTTGCACCTTTCATTTCATTTTTATATCGACACGCATGGAGTACCATAATATCTTAACCATAGGAGATTTATCGTTATCTCATTGGTAGCCGATTTGGGCGAATTAAAATTGAACTTTGACATAATTTCCCAAGTTCGATTTGTCTATTAAAATACTACATTAATATTAAATTTTTAAGAATTCAATTAACTATTTAATAAAATGAATTATTAATTAAAATAAAGTCAACTAAAATAAAATACTACCGTACCGTAATGAGAATTGTAGCTTTGAACTGTTTAAGATTCTTTTAGGCATATCCTGTTTCAAATAAAATACTACCGTACCGTAAGATTCTTTTAGGCATGGTTTCAAATGAATTTACGTATTTGACGGAACATGTTTTCTCCATTTTGCCTATATATAGCAAACCCGATTTGAACTCCCAACACTGCAAAACTAAATCAATTACTACAATATATTATTTACTCGATCAAATTAGATCGGTTATACTACATACGTTTTATTGACAATGAATGGATAGCACAATGTGTTGAAACAATCATGCAGAAAATTCGCTTGTTCTTGTGCTCTTATGGGCGGAATCATTTGTTTTTAACAAACAATGGCAGAATTCGTTTGTTATGAAATAAACATGGGAATAATTTATTTGAATGTACTCGATATACGTGAAAGTTGTGTTGTCAAATCAAGTAATTTTTTTGAAACAAATTGTATTATATGTGGAAGAAGCAAATTATATTAGAGCTTGTAAGTAAACAAGCGAATTAGGTTGATGGTTTTTTTCTTGCAATCATGGTACAAATTCGCTTGTTTTGTACCAAACAAGGGAAAAACTTGCTTGTTTTATAGCAAACATGGAACAAATTTGCTTGAAATAATTCGATTTGCGTGAACATGTATAGTCACATCATGAACGTGAATCATGTCCTTGTTTTGCGTGAACGTAGTAAACGTGAACATATCGATTTGCAGAATGTAAAGTAGTAAACGTTTACTATAATTATCGATTTGAAAATTGTAAAAACGTTGGTTGTGCTTAACCTATAAATAGCAGTGAAAACAACAAGGAATTATGCGATAAAATTAAATATATTACACTACATTATATTATTATACTATCAAATTAAATTAGTTATTACTAAATCATATTATTATACTATCAAATTAAATTAGTTAGTATACTACTTACATTCCCAAATCAATGAGAATTGATTCCATTTATTATGCTTCCGTTAAACAATTGTGTATCAATTCATTTAGCGAGTTGGGTTAAATGTGATTATCGAACTTAGTGTTCAACTTAGTAATTGTATATTGCTACGTAGGTTCGTGATAATTTAATTGGTTATGGCCGGTGCTAGATACTTACTCGTTAATTCGTTATAATAATAGTAATTGGTCAATTATTATTATTATACAACACTATTATCTGAGCCTAGAAGGTTACACACATACAGTGAAATTTGAGTTACATTTCATGTATGAGGGATAAGAAGGCTGTATAATTCGGAAATGTATTTCTCGATTACAAGGGGTTACACATTTTATGTAGGAGCTCTATCGATTGAACAAATAGAATCAATTAAATAAGTTATTTAATTGGATTCGAATAATTACAATATTTATCAATAAATTGAAAGATTATTGATATTGACTCACTTACTATTTAATTAAGCTAATTAAATAGTTCCAACTTCATTAACAACTTCGTTAATGCTTGGTAATAGAGTAAAAGCGAGTATTATCTTACTTGGGTTGCTTACTCCGGGCTTGTTTTAACCTAGCCCTATATAAGCAAACTTTAGGAGTTTTCATGACACAACAAGTGCAGAAAAATCTTTTCATCAAAACCTAAGTAGCCGCCCCCGCTTTGGCGAAAATTCTCCAAAATTTTGCAGGGGTTTTTTGGTTTTGTTCGGCGCTTTGTTCTTAGCATCATCGGTTCTTGATTCAACCTCTCCTGGTGTGGACCAACTAGAGATATCATACGATTGATATTACAACAAGGAGCTGAAGGGAAGTTGTGAATTTGAAGCGTGTGGATTTTGGTGGAATTTACTCATTGCTGGCTTGTAAATTTTCTGTTCACTCATTGCTTAATTATATGTATTTGTTGAATAATGTAGTATGCACTTTTAAGATCTGGGGTATGGTTGTATTTATACTCATATATCCATAGTATTTTCCATCGATGGCATCATGGGCAGATTAAAGTTGATTTACATTATTTATTTTATGCTTGTGTTGTTTTTATCAATTGTATTTGATTAATTCTTGTTCATATATTTACTTGATAAATATATGATGTTAATAAATCACCATGTTCTTGATTATTGAACATTTTGTTACAAGTTTATGATGATATATCATCATATTTTGTTAACATGGATTTTGTTTCATAAATTAAAAGGGCGATTTAATTGGTTTGTTTTCAAAACGGTTTTGTAAAACGTGTTTGGCGTGAGTAAAATTTTGTAAAATTACAAAATAAATTTTTACGGAACCCGGATAGCACATAGAGGTCTCCATTAAATTTTATAATTTTTGCATTTTTCTAAGAAGTTCCTCAAAACAATTTTTTGAATTTCTGCTTGTTTGTTTAATTAATAATTAAATATGAAAATTTATTTTAATGAGCGACCCGATTAGGATTTGTTCAAGAAAATTATGAAGTTTAACTTGTTCGAATTTCATAAATTTTTGAAAATTTTAAAGGCTCCAAAATGATTTTACAAGGCCCAATTAAATTAAATTTGAAAAACCGAGTTAAATATGGAATTATTACCATAAATCGGCCGACCGACTTGGCGACCACGTAGAATGCGTCGGTCGGATCGGGCCTGGCCTGGTACCAAATAACTGACGAGACGGCGACCTACGCGGCGTCACGGCGTGTCGTGATCGGCGATAAATAATCCATCGTCCGAGCCCATTATGATGCGTGCCTAATTTGAAAACCCTAATTCGAATTTATTCGCATTTTTTGGTTTCCTAAAATTATGAGACTAGTTATATTTCGGTTTTATTGATTATTTGTCATTTAATCACCCTAATTGATCGTAATTAATTATGTGATGACAATTAATTAATTTCCTTTATATTATATCTTTTAAATTAATTTAAAGTGATATAACAATTATAGTAACACAATTTCACTACTTAATATATTTTTAGAATATATTTGCTTTGATAAATATTTTCTGATATGTATATGATTAATAATTATTGGTAATAATTATTAATTGACATAATATGATAATTGAGTTTATATTAATTAATTTTAATATGTGTAATTATAGATTAATTAATTTGATAATTAAACATGCATTTTCCCGATTCCATTTAAAATATTTTATTAAGTTCATTTATATGATTTTAATAAAGTGTCTATATTTTTGTAATAGTGATTGGAATGGAGGTATATAGATATAGCCCGTTTATTTATTTTTTCGGTCTGCCGAACCGTAGTGTTGTAAACTGACGCCCAAGTCATTTTTTCTTGTATTTATTTATTTATTGTTTTACCAACGAGAAGCAATTTGTCTAAGATGGAGTTAGTATATAAATATTGTAACAAGTGAAGATATTGAAGATCATTTCACGGTGGTGGTACTTGGTGGACTCGGTTGGATCCAGAAGTACAAGATACAAGAATTATGACTTATGTTAGTATTTGATAAATACTTGTAATAGGTTCTAGGGGCCATATCGTATATCTCTTAAATATGCATTACTTGTTTTATTTTTTATGTTGCATGTATTGCTTGATTATGTGCTAGTATGGATGAGTAAATGAAAACAAAGTAATAATGTCTCACCAATTTGAAATTTAAGCAAAGTATCAAGCCAATTTTTAGGAATTGGCCGCGTCAGATTGCATCAATTGGGCTACCGTGATGGTGTTACAATGTTGCATTTGATATGACAATGGATCATATTGAAGTGATTTCCAGTAACGTTGTAGGCTTTCGGATAGTCGATCAGTAACACTTTGGTTTTTAATTGGTATGCTTAACCGGTTTTCGGAGATACAAATGTTGGGTAGCATCTTGTAAGAGATGCTAGTGACCACAAGAGTTATGTAGTTTTTACATAATTGGTTGACAACCTACTATTATAATTGGATTCAAAATGTATGCAGTGTTTGCCGTTTGAATTTAAGTATAATAGATCTTGATACTAATATATTTAGAGTAGTTGAAGTATTAGTATTTACTTTACAATTTGTTGTAAGTGTTTTTAGCATGATAGTTTCTTGAGTGCATTATTTTTATTTACTTATTCTTGCTTAAAATTTAATATGGCTACCACTATTGCTACCCTAGAACTACATTAACTACATTAACTTCATTTGCGTGTACATGAAACTACATTAACTCATTGGAGTGTATGATGGTACAAATTTTGAGGCCGTGGTCTCGTGAGTTGAAAGAGTTGTCTTGAGTTGCACGCGGGATTAGATCACGTCTTGTATAAAGGGGAATTCCTATAGACCCTCGAGGACAACGTGTATGCACGGAAGGAATATGAGTTGCATAAGAAGGACTCTCTAAATGCGAAGTGTCTTATGCTTACTCGGATGGAGCCGAAGTTTCAGGCTCTATATGATGAGTATCACGTATATGACATCTATCAGAAGCTCTTGAGTGAATCGAAGGAGCGTGCAGAATATGAGAAATACGAAACTTTTAGGCTGCTCTCATTATTGCGAGCCGAGCTCGGCGATTCGGTGCGCACTTGAGGTGATGGATCTGGCCAAGCGGTGCAGATCCTTCCAAGATGCAGAATAAGCTGAGTTAGAGTTCTTTATCACCATGAGATGCGCTTTTGGTCGATATACAGGTACATCAAAGGCTATAAGCGGTACAAGGTCGATCGAGCCCTCGCCAAGATTCATAAACAAATAACCATTCTTTGATGCTAATGAATTTTTTGGATATGAACAAGAGAGGTCTTCGACACTTCTCACGTAGTTGCCTCACAGGCGTGGCGTCGCAAGGCGAGGAAAGGGCAAGTGTCTCTGCCGAGATGACATCGGCACTATTCTTGAGCTTCGAGGGTCCGCTTTGGAAGCGGCACATGGAAATTCAACCGAGATAGGAAAAATGGTTTTAAAAAACACAGCCTAAAGGTTTGTATGTTATTGAAGTTTGTACAACTAATTCTATACCGTGGGTGCTAGACACCGGTTGTGGTTCTCATATTTATTAAGTAATATGCAAGAACTCAAGTCAAAAGTAGAAGACTCGAGCAGGGGGGAAATGGATCTGCGTGTGTGGGAAATGGCGCGAAGGTTGCGGCCCTTGCCGGTAGGATCCGTTAGTTTTAGAACCTTGGCGGGCCTTGTTTTGAACTTATCTCCGGTTTACTATGTACACACCGGAATTTGCGGGGAATATTATTTTCTATTACATTTTGAATAATGATGGTTTTTCATTTTCAATAGATTCACAGAACAATTTAGGATGCTGAGATAGGGTAGTATTTGGTACACCGCCTCCGCGAAATGGTCTATACGTTTTAGACATGAATAATGAGTCATATAACATAAACTTAAAGCGAGAATAAAGCTAATCGGGTGAAAGCACGGAGTTGCGATGAAGTGCATCTTGAAATATCTGAGAAGAACTAAAGATGATTTCTTGGTATATATGGTGGAGATGAAGATTTAAGCGATTGATAAGGGTACACCGGCGCCGGGTTTTTCAAAGCGCGAGAGGCGACTATCGTTCGATGCAGGTATGTATTTTTCTCAACGGTGGGGTAATATCTTGGAGGATTTCTTGTTCTTGGTGTACCGAGAATGCGAGTATATCGCGGCGTCAGGCCGACTAAAGCATATTGGATAAAGTTAGTGACCGAACTTGGTGTAGTACCTAGCATTGAGGGACCGGTGGGATTTGCTTTGTGACAATGTGCAGGCTGATAGCTGAAGCTAAGGGAACCCGAGCACATCCTGAGTCAAGCATGTACTCGAGAGGGAAATATACTGATTAGAGGCCAATGGCAGTAGAGGTGATGTCAAAGTATGTAAAGTAAACGAGGGAAATTGTCGGCGACCTTGCTAAACCGCTAAAGTCGAGGCAAAACATGATGGCATTACAGCGAACATAGGTCTTAGGCAGATGTCGCGGTGGGTGTTAGGTTAAGTGGGAAGTCGGTATGTATCTATTGTGTTATGTGAACAAATATTTGAATATTCTTGCTTCTTATATTTTAATATATTTGTTTGCTATGTGTATATATTTAAATTTACACTTTATAATACATGTAGTGTATCTACGATGAGTGAGTTAAATCCACTAGGTTAGTCTATGTTTTCTAGAGGAGTAACATGAAGCATTAATTACACCTCTTCAAGCCTAAAAACATAGGATAGACAAAGGCCGGTCAGATGCTGATAGTTAGGGCGTGACATCATATACTTGACTAACATGGTGTTTTTGATTAGTGATCAGCATTGATCACGTTAAGGCTGAGGACTAGATCAATACAGAGTGGGGGCTGCCGGAATGCGGTGGTAGAGGTGGTATGACCGAAGCAATTCATAGAAGATATGTATATCTATGTCCTATGACATTTGTTTAGAATTTTAGGTTGGTGATTCTTAGACCTACGATATATGACTACTCTCGTGTTATCTGAAGCTACATGCTTTTGTCTTATGACCCAGGCAAATGCGCCTTAAGCGGAGGGCCTAGCGGCATATGTTGGGTCGCCCCGGTGAGGTGTAGCGATAGATGTTGATATATTGGGAGGATTTGTCGTCCTTGATATACAAGGGCGATCTCAGGCACTCTCACCGCAGTTAGTCTTGATTGGTTTATGGGGCCTTGGCCAAATCTTGTCGATTCGTACTCGAGTAAAAGAAAGTTGTGGGTGTTCCGCTGACACCTTGCTTCTTATGGTTAGCCTACGACTAGGGCCCGCGTGATAAAGGAATTGTAAGATAATCGTCAAGGGCAAGTGGAAGTGTTGGAAATCAATGAGAATTGATTTCATTTATTACTCTTACGTTGCGACAATTGTGTATCGATTCATTTACGATTAAGGTTAAATATGATTATCGAGAACTTAGTGTTCAACTTAGTAATTGTATAGTACTAGTGTGGGTTCTCGTGATAATTTAAGGGTTATGGCGATTGCTAGATCTTACTCTGTGTCGTTATAATAATAGTAATTGGTCAATTATTATTATTATACAACTTAAATATCGAGCCTGAAGGTCACGCGCATCGTGGCGTTGAGTTACATTTCATGTATGAAATTAAGAAAGAAGCTGTATAATTGAGAAATGTATTTCTCAATTACAAAGGTTCTACGGTTTATGTAGAATATCGATTGAACAAATAGAATCAATTAAATAGTTATTTAATTGGATTCGAATAATTTAGTATTTATCAATAACTTGAAAGATTATTGATATTGACTCGTTACTATTTAATTAAGCTAATTAAATAGTTCAACTCATTAACAACTCATTAGTGTCTTAACGAACTAATAGAGTTAACGAGTCAAGCTAATACTTAATGGGTTGCTTATCGGGCTTGTTTTAACCTAGCCCTATATAAGCAAACTTTAGGGTTTCATGACATAACAATATTTAGAAAAATCTTTTCATCAAAACCCTAAGTAGCCGCCCCCCCTTTGGCCGAAATTCTCCCAAGAATTTTGGGGTTTTAGTTTTGTTCAGCCTTGTTTACTGCAGCATAAATCGGTTCTTGATTCAGCCTCTCATGAGTGTGTGGACCAACTAGAGATATCCTCACGATTGATATTCTGACAAGGGGTGAAGGAAGTCAAATTCACGTTTGTGAATTTAGGCGTGCTCAGATACAGTGGAATTTACTCCATTTGCCTTTATGAGTACTACGTTCATATATTGTTTATATGTATTTGTTGAATAATGTAGTACGCACTTTAAGATCCCTGTAATTATGGATTTGTATTTATACTCTATATCCATAGTATTTTCCATCAGCTACATACTTTTTACGTAATGGATAACAAATATAACTATGATTTGATCAATCTCGATAGTTACGATTTTACTGTAGATGAAACTCAATTGACCGATTACGGTCCAATCGCTCCATCATCTTATACATTGGTTACTCAAGTTAGTTATGAAAATCAGGAAGATCAATTTCCCGACATAAGTGAGGAATTTAGTAATCCAGAAGGCGGGTTCGGGAGCAGAGAAGAACTTTTGGAACATGTTCGGGCTGTGGCGTAGAAACATTACGTTGGCGGTCCGAAGTTCTAAGCCCAGTGAGAACAAAGGGAGCATCGGAGTTCTTGGTTTTGTAGTCAAGGACTAGAATACAGAACTAATAAGAAAAAATTCACACGGGGAGGCGTCAACGAAACCGGTGTGAATTCCGGTGTCGGAAAGGAGTACATTAATGGGTGAGTCGATTGGGTGGGTCAAGTAGTATAGGAGACATAACCATCCATTTCCTTCATATCTTTGAGAAGTCCCAGGTTGGGCGGATCAAGAATCAGAGTATGTGGCAATTCGGGGAACAAGAGCAGAGTATACTTACCTCGGCGACATCTTTGCGTCATTAAGAGACGACCGAGGAAATGTTACCGACCTCGCTCGAGTTTACAATGCGTGAAGATAAGTAAAGAAAAAAGAGGACACGGAGACGTCGTTTTAAATTTTTTGTTTCTTTTGCAGAGCATAAATGCTTGACTTTAGTGTGTCGGTTTGTCAACTCGGAGATGTGGTGTTAGGAGTCACCCAGCCTCCATATCCTCAAGTGATAATACTCGGGTTACCTATAACACAAACATGTATGACATGGCCTTTACTCGAGGTTGTTGGAGGCTGACAGTACAAATAAAACAACCCTTTGACATATTCACAGCTTTCCTCGAGACATGAAAGGGAGAAAATTATCATGGGATTTTTGACTGGCTCAGCATTACATTATTTGATAAAAAGAAGGGCCACACGTACTTGTCACCGGTCCGGGATACAACTGATAAATGCTCTAAGAAAAGTGCTCCACGGATCTAAACACCATATATACTCGACACATTGAAAAATGTGTTCGTAAACACTATCTTAACGGGGCCAGCGCACCCGGAATCTTTGCCCGAGAGGATTGAGCAACGATGGGCGGGCCATATCGGCAGCTAATGAGAAGGAATGGGAGGCAAGATGGGAACATGTAACATTTGAGTACCGAGGTTGGCATGGATTATTCGATTGTGTGCGAAACTACATGGACCGTCCACCCCGGCGGAATATCCTTAGTTGTCGCGTCATTGTTACTTCATTAGAGCCATTATCTGACCAACATATATGTTATTCAATATAAAACATAATTGACAAATATAGTTCAACGGCATGTAATTTAAATTATTAAATTCGAGTCGAAGGGAACATCACCGTGTGAAGCGGAACTCCAGAAAGGAGACGAAACTATCCGTTCGACCGCATATTTCATATGCCGTAAAGTCATGAAGGGTCAAATTACTTGATATAAAAAAGTGTGAGGTATAGTGGAACTAGGATCCGGACAGCAATATTGCACGAGTAACCTTTCGGGAACCTGCCATCGAGGAAAAATATCAATGAAAGTTTTCATCTAATAAAGCGGGGAGTGGAAGAAATGTATGAGAAGGTCGGGATTCCCAAAGGATTGTGGTTGTTACGTTCGACGAACCACATGTAATTACACACTTGTACCCATGTACAGCGGTACATCCATCGAGGATTAGCATTCCTCTTGGTGACATACACGAGTATTGGCAAAAGTTGAACATAGAGTTTCCACAAGGTTATGACGAGGGTGGCGAAAAAATCGACCGATTGCGATAGCGATGGAAGTCTCACGAGTGACGTTCTTGAGAAGCCTAACTGTTACAGAATCTGCAGATTATCGTCGAAACCCAAACATCCCAACCATTGGCGCCCCAGAAGTCAGAGCCAAACCGAGTAAATCAAATAAAGCCAAGGTTAGAATGGCATCCGCTTTTGAGAAAGTGATGAAATTTATTGGTTATAAACAATCTCCTAGGAAAAAGGGTGTAGGGCGTGTTGCCAAAGTGGGTTAAATCTAAAGGCGACATACGGGTGATCCGTCGTCCCGGGACACCGAATACCCCTGTCATCCACTAACCCGAATGTCCCCTCTCCCATGAGATTAGTAAGCGCCATATCACGGACCCATTACACTACAAGGAATTTCTATTATGCAAACCCGATTCCCTCATTATGCTCCGCTTATATTGAAAATTTTACCCAATGTACATGGAGATAGTAAAAGCTGGCGGCTTTAGAAGCGGTGGCATTGAGTACGAGAATCTTGATAATTGTTGCGGGTTGGGAGACGTCTTCTTGCCGACCTCTTTTTATGCGACCCTGACTACGAGGCGGATCTTAGGGGCTCATTCGATGTTGGCGACGCTTGTTCGAGGTATCTCGCTCCTCGGGTCCGGCTCTTGTAGATAAATGGATGACATTGCAAGAATGTGGACCGCGTCGTGGCTACAGCGTTGATATCGTATTTGAGGCATTCTTGACGTTGCGGGAACAACATCTTCCATTTATCTTAGATCAAAGGGACCTCACGGAAGCCAGGCTTGGTTTTAGGAAATGTTGATGGAGGAATAAATTTCCCATGTGCCAAGATCATATCTCTCTCAAATTATGAATCGAAACTTCATTTTACATATTGTATACTAATTTGTCAAAATTTTAATTGGCTACATGATCAGCGATTGGTAAATACCTGCATCACTCCGATAGCGTTGTATTGGAAAAATGGGCGAGATCTCTTCGACTCGAGTTTAAAAATTCGATATGGAAAAGATGAAATTATTCAGCAGCGTTACCGAGGCGATGAACCATGCGTCGCCAAAGATATCAAGTTGCCTTATTTGGGCTTATTGGCGTTTAATATTCGTCATTTATTCATTCTTATGTAATTAATTATTTGAATTTCTTCTTATGTAATTAATTATTTAATTCATTCTTATGTAATTAATTATTTATTTCATTTTTATGTAATTAGTTATTTATTTCATTCTTATGTAATAAACTATTTAATTCATTCTTATGTAATAAATTATTTAATTCATTCTTATGTAATTAATTATTTAATGCATTTTTATGCTAATTAATTATATATTTGACTTTTTTATGTAATTAATTATATAATTCATTTTTATGTAATTAATTATTTAATTCATTTTTGTGTAATTAATTATTTAATTCACTCTTATATAATTAATTATTTAATTTATTTTTATGTAATTAATTTGCAAATTCATTCTTATGTAATTAATTTTTATTTTCTTTAAATATGATTAATTATTTAATTTATTTTTTTTATAAGAATGTGTTATTTATTAGTTTAATTATTCAATATTTCTTACTTAGTGGTATTTAATTCATTCTTATGTAATTAAATATTTAATTGTCTTATTTAATTAATTTATTTTATTCATTCTTATGCAATTAATTATTTAATATTTCTTATATACTTAATTATTTAATTCATTCTCATGTAATTAAATATTTAATTGTCTTATGTAATTAATTTATTTTATTCATTCTTATGTAATTAATTATTTAATATTTCTTATGTAATTAATTATTTAAGTCATTCATATATGAGTAATTTATTTAATTAATTTTTATGTATTCGATGCCCCAGCATGAATTTGCATTGTTGTGTTTACGTATAAACAAACAAAGGTATCACGAAATGTATTATCAAACAAACATATACAAAATTCGGTAGTTGCTTTACAAGCATGGCCCTAGTTTGCTTATTGTGTAATAAGCATGTCAGAAATTCACTTGTTTGGTTGTAAACGAATTTGCTTGTTTGGTTATAAGTCTTGGAAAAATTCGCTTGTTGTGTGCTAAGCAACATAATAATTCGCTTATATGCTAATAAACCGGGAGCGTGTTCGCTTATGTTCAGAAGGGCAAAATAGTCATTTCACGTTGGCGAGTTACTGTTTTGGTGTGTGTATAGTGTTGCCCCTCGGTAGAATTGTGCACAAAATTTGAAATCGGTTCGAACCGTCCGAAATCAGTCGAAAATAATTTTGGAACGAGGCCGATTTAGGTCCGTCGGAGAGAACCGAACTAATTTAGGTTCGGTCTTTGAAATAATCGAACCGAACCGATTTCTAAATTGTATGTAGATTTCTCAATTTTCATATATTATCTTTTTCAAGATCTTGCACTATTTGCATATACACAATTTAAAAAGGTGAATTTTGATTTAAGTTTGTTCATTATTGGTATAATAGAATAAGATATTTATAAATCTTTCTAAAACTAATAATATACTGAATACAAAGATATGTGAAAAGAGTGGTATTGTGTATTGAATGTGTATGTAGATTGTATAAGTAATCTTAAAAGGAGTTCATTGAAATTACATGGATTAGATCTAGTCTTAGGACTTAATTTTGAGATCAAGACGATAGGATAAAAAATTGTCGCAAAACCGAAACTTAACCGAAACCGAACCGGATTCGATGAAAACCGATTGGAATGGAATCGATTTAGGTTCGGCCTTTAAGAGAACCGACGAAATAAGTTTGGTTCTAGTTTTTGCTCAAAACGGCCCGGAGCCGATCCGTCTGGCGCCCGTAACCGGTGTCGAGTCGGGTTTCTTGAAGTGTAGATGTCGTGTTAACGGATCAATTTTATACTTAAATTGTTTAAAGTTATAAATAAATTAAGGGTTTTAATATGTATCATGTGGCCATGTACTTTAGCGAGTAAGGGTAATGTAAGCAACCCGCCTCGGGTTGGCCGCCACGATGTTAGAATACGTCGAATCCACGGACACGAGTCATAAATCGATGGATGACTCAAGTTCAAAGACTTGTCCTTACATAAACCAATAAAAATAAGTTATATCACGAAAATAAACGGTTTTTAAGAGAAAAATAATCCATCATTGGTATTTACTAACCACACACAACACAACAATATACAACAATCTCTCCCAGTTACAAAATGTCAATATACAACTCAGTCTGAAATCGAAGTAACAACAAATAGAGGAATCCGAACTACAATAAAAGCTCACTTGAGGCTATGAGGATCTGTTACCCCGTCGTTCACTGAGCTCTAAGGCACGATCACTCGAAGGGTCGAATATCTTTGAAGCACCACACGTCAACGGCACAAATAAAGTACCGCCCATAAGCGAATAGAAGTTGTAGGCTGCGAGGAAGCTTGTTGATCTTATCCTCGGTAGGAATTAACTTCGCGCCCCACGCTTAGTGTAATATAATAATGGTTAAGTTCGCATAAATAGGTAGATGGGCCAGAGAATCTTACTCTGAGTAATGTAATAAAAGAGAGAATATCGTTAGTGAGTTCATTATCATGCTTGCATTATAAAGTCATATCAATACCGTCATTACTATGGTCATTAATTCACATAGGCCCAATCAAATTAACATGCACGTTTCTAATAAAGACATCCGACAATGAAAATCATGTTTTTTCAAGGAAAGAGTGACAACCAAATACCCAAATAAGTCAACAACTCTAATTTATCCAATCAACCATGTAAGCATCCACGACTAACAACAGACGTCCCGGCTCCGCCTTTCGCCAGCTACTTGGTACTACTCGGCCGCCCAACTAAACAACTCAATCCAACTCGCCGTAAATCCAGTTTCTACAACTAATGCACATATAATCAACCTCGACTGCGAGGAGAAACTTATGCGTCGACATAAGCTAAACAACACGCTCGTAGCGAGGTATGAAGCAAATACATCACGCTCATACCAAAGTACAAGGCAATCTTGCCGGATAACAACACACTTTCGTAGCGAGATCAGAGCCAAAATACAACAGCACTCATACCGAGTACAAGGCAATGCCGACCAAACACACTTTCGTAGCGAGGTCTGAGGCAAATCTGGCCTTTCGTACCGGTATGTGGCAATGCCGGGTAACAACACACTCGTAGCAGTGCGAGAACCACAGCTACCGCTCGTACCGAGTACAAGGCAATACCGGGTAGTCAGCTCAGGTAAATCAAGCCACACTAACTGACTCATTCGTACGCTCGACCAGCAAAGCGTCACCCACGCGACCCAACTACTCGACCAATAGCGTATACTCAAATAATCCAGCACAACGATACACCAGATAACATGCTCACAATTATCACCAAATTCAACACATTCACGAGAAAGTAAATTAATCTACACCCGTGAGTTAAATACTCACCTTGGCTAGCAATAGAAAATGCTCCGCCTAATTAATCCAAGTGTCTTTCCCACGCTCCACGCTGACAAAAACACCCAAGTACAATTACTACTTACTGCAATTAACTCCATTTTTAACTATCCAACTTATAACAATTTGAATTTACCAAATATTAACCCAAAAGGTGGAAAGATTACTCTGTGAGAGCATAAGCGACCAATAAAAGCGACAACATTTCAACGACACACCTTCCCGCCATAATGTTGCTTTTCTAACGCTTTAAACAATTTAATCAATACAAGAAATCAATTTCCCCAAACTAATTTACCCATCTTTAACAACCTAAATTTCAAAAGCAATTACTACTCACTTTACACAAACCTATCTCGACATAATCTCTTCGACTACCTAAATATCAAAACCTTAACTCGAAATAACTATATTAAGACCCAAAAGATATTCTTTTACAACTTAAAGATGGTTTGGAAAAAAGTCAACCTAAAAGTCAACTAATACATTCAACACGTTTCAACACAAAGATCGATTATTATCGGCTTATACGTAATCGAAACTTTGGAATGATACACCTATACCATTTTAAAGTCACAAAGCTCAAAGTCATAATAGTCAACAAAAGTCAAACTTTCAAAATAGTCAACTATTGCTCAAAATGCTTAGATTTGAAGATTAAAAACATACATTTGATAATCAAGAGATGAGGAACAAGATTATGGAGCTAATTTCAACAAGATTCCACCAAGAAAAATGAAAAAAAATCAAGGTGGGGGGAAGATAGGGGGTTCGCTGAGAGAGAAAAAAAGAGGATGGGTGAAATGTGATGATGATGAAATATCTTTGGTTGAGGGGTTGGTGGGAGATATTTCTAGAATGATTGTTAGGTCCGTTTGGTTTTGCGGTTTAAAAACTTCGTCTCGGTTTAACAGCGGCTCGAACATGCGCGAGCATTTACACGCCGAATAATATTAAAATAATATCTTTTTATACGGGCAGGGTTCGGGTAAATAGTTGATTGTTTTTGGTTATCGGCTTGATACTTTCACGAATAACTGACTAAATAATCAATCTAATATGTAATCAAGTAGGATATTTTGAGTGTCAGTTACTCGATCTGCTGACAACCTAGAAGAAATGAATACTTGAGGACTCTTATTTATCTAATAGTATTACTTATAAGGAACATAGAGCTAGATGTAAATCGAAAAAGAAAAGTTGGACATAGATGAAATTACAGTTTTATGAATTTTAGCAGAAGGTATGATCATCAGCGTGTTTAATGGGCATTATATTTAGTATAGTCTATCCAATTAGTGGATAAGACTTGATTTTGTAAGTTTGAAGGTAGTGCGGGTATTCCTAATTGGTAAATTCAATTTTTCCTTTGCTGATCTCGCCTTCTATGTGGCCAACCTTTTTATACTTGAGGACCGATATACGTTACTCGTCGAGTACGTATTAGCAGGTAGGCATAGAAATGACGTAATATTTTCTAATGGCATTAGGTAAATCACATTAGACAAGCCGTTTATCACTGGAATTAAAAAGTATTGGTGAAACCACCAGCAAGGAGACTAGTATTATTTGTTTGAGGGGTGAAATAGTGTGCATGCTTTATTTATTTTTAGAAATATAAGTAATTATATAAATTATATTCAGGACCTATTTGGGGAACAGCTTACTATACCAGGACACCAGCTCAGCTATTTGGTGCGTCACTTCTAACCAACATGGGTTTCCTAGTTCTGCAATTCTCCATATTTTTATTCAAAGAGGCGGCCGGGCTTCTCACATTAAACTACACTCAGCTTTGTACAACTCTTTCAGTTACAATCATCAGTTGATATTTCATTTCTATTCTCCATTTATCAAAATGCTGGGTTAAACAAAAGTCATAATATCACAAGGATTTTGTCTCTTCAAAATGGTATATACCAAAATCACTGTTACCCTTCTTATCAAAAGGTGAAAAAATCCATTCTTTTTTTATTTGTTAATGTTTTTTAGTTTATTAAGCTTGTTTGTAATTCAATTATGTAAAATTAAATTAAAGATGGTATTTTTTTAATCAGTTTGTTTGTTTTTTGTGTACACTAGCTGATATATGTGGCTGAATTTATTTTTTTATTTATAGTTATGTGTTTTTAGTTTATTCTTGTTTCATAATTCCCAATTAGCCTTAAATTAAATTAAGATGATATTTTTTATCAGTTAGTTTGGTTTTTGTAGCTTGCAATAGCTGATATATATGTGAAACAATTATTTTTTATTTAGCAATTTAATGTTTTTGTAGTTCCTTGAGCTTGTTTTTGTAAATAAATTATGTAAATTAAATTAAAGATGATACATTTTTTACATAGTTAGTTTGGTTTTTGTATATAGTAGCTGCTATATAATAATCATTTATTTACATATTATCAACAGATTGAAAATTCATGATTTTTATTGATTTAATGTTTTAACATTTAATTATAAAAATTACATTAAAGATTGTTTTTTCTTAGATTTAGTTTTTCACTTTTTAACATAAACAATTCCATTATAATAATCAATGTTTACTTGTTCAAGGCAAGTGAAAAAATTCGTTCGTTTTTTATTGGTTTGTGTTTTGTAATTTCTGAAGCTAGTCTGTGATTCAATTGTGTATAATAAAATTAAAGATGGTATTTTTTCTCAGTTAGTTTTGGTTTTTGTATACACCTAGTTCGTAATTTCTGAAGCTAGTCTGTGATTCAATTATAAAATTAAAGAAATTTTATTGTTTTTTGCATTGTCCTCACTTTTTGGTTTCTATAGGCTTTGTTTGAAGGTTCAACAGGCTGTTTTTAAGGGATGCATGGGGTTATAGAATTCCTTAATATGGATTCATAACTAGTTTTTTTTTTTTGTTTCACCAGTGTTAAATGAGTGTTAAATAGCCGGAAGCCTATATTCATGGGTTTCAAATTCACTCGGTGGTATTGGGCATCGCTTTGCATCATCACTTATCGGGAGTTAAAATTGTGATTCATAATCTTTCTGATTAATAAATATTCGGGAGGTATGAGCCCATATGTTCTGTTTGTACCTTCTGAAAACGCCATGATGTTTTGAGACAGTCTGAAATCACCTGATTTTTACATACTTGCAAATTTCACATTGGATCCATTTTCGCTTGTTGCAGATGAGTTGTCACTTATTGGTAACAGGTTGAGGTCAATGGTAGTTACAGAGGTATATAAATATCCTTTAGTCTGTCCTTCCTCTCAGAGATTACTGATTTACTGCTAAAAAAAGTAAATATTAGTAATGTATGGTCCTGTACAGGTTCCCAAGCTTGCTTCAGCTGCTGAGTATTTCTTCAAGGTAGGGGTCGAGGGAAAGAGATTTCGCCCGACGGTAAGATTCATGAACTACACATCATGTTGTGGGAACTTTAAGCAATTGTTTATATGTATATTTGATCCTCACTAATTTGAAAATCATATGTTCTTCTATGCAAATTGTATCGTTGTCTTCTTGATTGGAAGCTAACCTATCATGATGTTATGCCCCTTTTTGATAATGTGATTGTCAGGTGCTCTTTGGCACCTTGTTTGATAGATTCCATCATATTGCTGAATTCTGTTGTTGATGGCAACAGCTTTGAATTTGAGTCACTACTTTTGTTAATTTCCTGTAATGCTCACATCTGAACTTCGGACAAGACAACAGTGCATAGCTGAGATAACTGAGATGATCCATGTTAGTTTTCCTCCTTAGTTAACTTTTCGACCTATGCAGGACCTAAGTGTGTCGTGTTAAATGGTCTTTTATACAGACAGGTGTGGCATGCAGCTTGTTTATTGTTCAAAAATGTAACAAAAACTTGTAACATGGAAACTTCATTAAGTCTTATGAGAGTATGAGACTATGAGTGCAGTGGTAAACTAAAAAATGTGCTAGATAAACAACGAGTTCACATAAATGAGAGTTTGTTCGTGACACATGTAAAACCTCACAGCTGTTTTGATGCAAAGTTGTTACAAATATCTGACCTAACTTTATTACTTTATTTAGGTTGCCAGTCTTCTTCACGATGATGTATTGGACGATGCGGAGACCAGAAGAGGGGTTCGTTCATTGAATTTTGCTATGGGAAACAAGGTTATTATTTTCTCTTTTTGTGTCAACATTTATCTATTAGGAGTAAGCACATTGTAAGTAGTTTCTTCTATGATAGTTGCCAGAGCACAGTTTTAAGTTGCATCTACACGCCCACGGTTAGATTGCATTATCATTTTGTATGTATCAGCATTAAATTACAATCAGTTGAATTGATAACTTTAATTCAATACCAAATGTATTTCTATCTTAGGAACACTTCAATACATACACACTTAATGATTCCACGTGCATAGCAAAATACAGAAGAGTGAACATACCAAATGAAATTAATTTAATAGTTGTTGAACTCTCTCAAGTTACATCATGTTGACTGTATCGGTATATTAGGTGGTGCAAGGAAGCCAAGGAATATGGACTTACAATGTTTTTAACAGATGAATAATCTTCTTCAGGAATTGTGACCTTTTTCTTGTGCCATTTACAGGTTGCAGTGTTAGCAGGGGATTTTTTGCTATCCAGAGCATGTGTGGCTCTCGCCTCTCTAAAGAACACTGAGGTATGCATTATTTCTTTTGTTCCTTCTCACTTTCTTTTCTCTCCCTATTCTTGGCCTTTTGCAGTTCGAGGTTACTTTTTTTGGGTGTAGGGGGTTTTTGGGGGTGCTGTTCCTTCCTTTAGCTTCTGGAAAATTCTCTGTATCAAGTGACTATCAACAAACCACGAAGGATACAACGCATGAAATCGCAGTCAATTACAATGACATTGTGACTCACGAGTTAAGCTTCCTTAGTTAATGTAAAAAAATTATTCATCTATCAAGGTAACCGAAAAAAAGACAAATAACAGAAGTTGCTGAATAAAACTCTAGCTATTCTAGCTATGGGAATGTACTAAAGCAAATATAATAGAGCTAAAAGAAATATTTATTGCACGCTGGGAGAGATAATAACTGCACACGGAAGAACCTTAATGGTGCTCTTACTATTTCTTTTACCCAATTTTGTATGAAGATTTAACAGCATGGCGATATCCGATATGTACACATTCTTTTCATTGTCTTAAAAATCTAGCTTTCACAATTCACTCTTAAGTGGCAACATTGACAGGTTGTTTCGCTGTTGGCCAAGGTAGTGGAACACCTTGTTACCGGAGAGACCATGCAAATGACTACATCACGTGAACAACGTCTTAGGTACACCTTTTTTCCTTCTTTTTATACTTTCAGTTGGTTCTAACACATTCATCATGCCTTTCGGCCCCTGCTCTCCCCCTGTGCCCCTGTCTCTTTCATAATTCTGCAACCTTGTAATCAGTATGATCCATGTAGCACGAGTTGAGAGTTTCTACTTTCTTCTGTTATAATTATGAGGAATAAGATGAGCATTGTTCTCAAGTCCTTGCACCAGAGGTACTGAGCTGTCGTTAAGCGCCTATTCCTCAGAAAGCATTGCCCTTATGAAGGGTTTGCCTGTAAGAAAGGGTACAAGTTGGCCTCTTCTGGACGGGTCTCTCTTGAATGCATGGAGCTGCTTACATTTGTTGATTTCTTGTTTGGCCATTAAGTTTGATCTTCTTGGGATCACTTTCTCGTGGTTGAAATTAGTCTATTTTGAGTTCTTATCCCTCTAGTGTAATGTAAAGATTACCATTTATCTTTTGTTATCTTGTCTTCTTTGATATTATTTGGATGGTTATTGTCTCTTGATTGTCTTGCTTTTATAGTAATGAGGCAGAACCATTGTAGGATGTGATTTAAATTGTTTTAGTTTTTTTACCTTGATGACAACAACCTATGTCATCCACCTGTAATGCGATTTATACTTGAGCACTTATTTTTGTTTGTAGTGCTGCCAGTCCTAATTGCAACATTGATATTTGCCTTTTCATACAGCATGGAATACTACATGGAAAAGACATTTTACAAGACTGCATCATTAATATCAAACAGCTGCAAGGCAATTGCCGTTCTTGCTGGACATACTTCAGAAGTTGCAATGCTAGCCTTTGATTATGGAAAAAATCTGGTCTGTATTAATCCGTATCTTTAGTTTCACTATTGTTATAGGACTCATTTTGAAAGTTAATAATACAACCTTCACCTTGTTGTAGACTTCCTTTTTTATTTAAATAATAACCACAAGGGTACGGGCCTCGTGTTTAATTACATTATTTTTTAGGCTGAGCAACTACCCTTGTATTTCATTTCCTATTCTATGAATTGTTCTTTACCTGACTGCACTTTCTTCATGTCTCCAAGTTTGAACTTATACATAATTGGTTCTTCACGAAGTTTTGAATTCATCGATATGATAAGTATGATATGTAAGTTTGCTCACATCAGAATAGCTAATGTTGACAACGTTTTTAATGGACATAAATCTAGAGGAATGAAAAAAGTAGATCAATTCTTTTTAGATTAACCATGAACCATTATGTTCTGATGTTTTAACACAGACATCAGACCTTCCAAACTATGGTTGGATTTTGAGCTTCTAATCTCAGAATGTTCTGTTTCTTTTGGTTTATTTATATTTACACACAGGGATTGGCATTCCAATTGATAGATGATGTACTTGATTTCACTGGCACATCAGCATCCCTTGGGAAAGGTCCACTATCTGATATACGCCATGTGAGTACTTCAGCTTCCTCATTGTTATCAGTAATTAATTTGGGGCAAGGTGAAACATAACCTTTTCTGTAGAAACACGAGACATTCATGGCATGCTTGTCAGACACTCAGACCTTTATTTAATGTATTAGTATATCGCTTTTATATAATCCCACTGACCCTTGAATTATAGTTTACTTGTTTTCTTATTTCATTGCTTGTACCAGGGAATCATTACTGCTCCAATATTGTTTGCGATTGAGGAATTTCCCGAATTGCGCTATGTTGTCAACCAGGGATTTGAGAAACCTGCAAACGTGGAGTCTGTAAGTTTTAAGCCCAAACAATGCAATTCTGGATACAACTCTTTAGCATTCACCTCTCAACATGCACTAACGTTATTGCAATGTGAAAGACGCGATATAATCATTCTTAATAATCCTGCAACAATTGTTCCTTGGAACTTACTATTGTATATTAAACTGTAAATTACTACCATGAGTCAACCATAAGTTCTTATAATCTTAAACATGTGATGTCGCCTTACTTCCTTGCAGGCAATGGAGTACCTTAACAGGAGTCAGGGAATCCAGAGAACAAAAGAGTTGGCAGCAAAGCACGCAAACCTTGCCTGTGCTGCGATTGATTCTCTTCCAGAAAGTGACGATGAAGATGTTCTAAGATCAAGACGAGCACTTTTAGAACTTAGTCAGAGAGTTGTAACAAGAACTAAGTGAAGAAACATGTCGTGGACAATTATGATTAATGGCGTCAGGTAGGTAAAGCAATTTTGTTGCCTAATAGTTCTCCTTCAATGTTCTTCGAGAAGAAATCACTCTTTCAATGTTTCAACAAATTCTTGTTTTGTTTCTAGTGATTTCCTATATTCATCTTTCAATAATTCATCTAGGCTGGGAAATCCCCCTCACAATTGTAATTTCAACTGGTACAAAGCATTTGGGTGTAAATTATTCCATTGAATGTTATACACACAGACAGTTATAGGAGGTGAAAAGTTTCCTGGAGGTGAAAAGTTTCCTGTCTTCTGTTATTTCCTGTTAACATCTTTCTACATTGCTTGAGTAGTAGATAGTCTTTAGAAATTCATGTTGGGTCAATTCGGAAACAATCTTATTGTTATTACAGGGATAAGTTTGAGTAAGATCCGACTCCTTCTCACCCCATTTTTCATGACACTTGTCATAGCGAAACACAACAGGCGAGAGCAAACTATGAATAAAATTTTTCTGCCAGAGATCAAACCAAATCATTTCCAGCGGAAACTGTAGAAGCGCTGGTGCTATCATACTTCCACTGAAAATAAAGCAATATTGAGATGCTCTTATGAAAAATGAAGTTGGAACATAAGATGGTAAATTTATCTATATATTTTTTAGTGTGTACAAGTTGTAATATAGTGTTACAAAACGAATGCAAGTCAAGTGACTGATTCGTTTCTTGTTTGTTCAAGTCGCACGTCGCCTCTACTAGTTTGACTAAACCATGTGCCAACAATATGGCCAACTGATTAAAGGTCAATTGGTACTCTTAGGCCATCATGTGCTAGTTGAATGGGTATTCCTTCTCTGGAAACAAAAGAATGGTAGATATTAGGATGTAAGGTAAGAAAATTTGCATGCAACTTTTCGATGAGATGTTAGATTACCTGGTTGACCATTCTTTAAGATACTCATTGTCCTTGTGATGATCAAACTCATGGGTCATCCCAATTAACAAAGCTCGCTTCGGGCATAGCTTCTTCACAGTTTTGAGAGTCTAAAGACAGGATGATCGCAGTTAGAAACAATAAGAACACTACTATGCCTAGTTAGTAAGATGCATTATAGGTGAAGAAGAAAGCTGAAGAAAGCAAATGAGCAAACCTGGGGAAAGCAGAGGTGGGTATTATGAGAGCCTTGCTGCAATTATTTTACATGGAAGAGTGTCAGGAACCGAATAGAAACTAGAGTGAGTGAGAAGAATGTCTAACAAAGAATTATATGGGAAGGCGGAGACAATTGAGATCAATTCAAACTGGTAAGCTTCAACACTCCTGTCTCATCCAATTGCAAGGGATGAGTAGAAAAAGGATACATAGAAAGTTTATAGTCTCACTTTTTCTATACAGTAGTGTTGATGAGTTTCAGCTGTTGTTAAAAATTACTATACTAGTAAGGGATCACATTATATGCTCATATCCACAAAAGAAGTAGATGCCAAGAATTATTCTTCGTTTTGCTGGTTTCTTCTCCAGTGTTTTCTTTTCTTTCCTACCCACCCCCCGTTGATATCTCTTGCCCTTAAGGTAATGAAACTAGTTTCATAAACACAAGTCACTTCTATTGTCAAATATAAATTTCACTCAAAACTCTCCAATAGATTTCTAGGGCCTGGTTCACGCCAATGAGTACTGAGTTTTTCACATTGAATTTAGACAGACTTTTTTAGTGAATGCATTAATTGCAGAAGTCAAGCAATATTCTATTGTAAAATCAACTAATGGAATAACATTGAACATCAAAACAAGGAAGATGATTGCAAAAGTATTTGTGAAACTATTCCAATTAAGGTCATAGCAATGGATAGACTAAAAGAGGATAACGGCCTTAAGTCCTCAACCATTTTACAAACTGTGGAGCGCCATAAAAACATGAAGGGATATGGGGCAAGGTAAGTATGCATCTGGACCTTACATATTTAAATCTGGATTAGATGATAATGGAAGCTAAAGACACATTAGTGAGTACAAAGTACAAACAATGTCAATCTATCAAATTAGAATGAATTTTCATAATTTCAATGATAAAAACAGCTCATAATAGGTAGGTGACAAAGGACAGAGTGAAAGAGGTCATTAATCTGACCCTTCTACATATAATGGCAGAATATGAATTTAGTCAACTACTGACCTTATATAGGGTGTCTAGAATGAGGAGATCCAACTGATTGCCTTTATCTTTTGATATGTCTGCAAAAGCAACTTACCATTCAGAAATCTAACGGTATGCAAGATGTGTTATCAATGAAACTTTTTCTCCTTTTTTTTCCTTAGATAAAATATCGAAGATGTTAATGTGCACAATTTAGGGATGACGTCCTCACATTTTACTATCATCTCAAGTTTTATAAATCAAAACTAATAGTTATCATGCTCACTGGAGAGTCAATGCATTACTCACAATGCTCCGTGGTTGAAAGGAAGCGTGAAACGTCAGATATATATGCTATTCTGTTTTTTTCACCAAAAAGAAAACCCAGGCATACATAGTCTTCTCCGTGCATCACCTACTCAAAAGATGAGTAAGAAGGGAGAAAATAATACATGAAGAAGTAGGCAACGAATTAGGGGATGCACGAAACACAGAATCTTACTGGCAAAGGAGTAATTTGAAGTCCAGAGGCAACAAAAGGTTTTTCACAATCAGTTTCAATAATCTTGAAGTCAAGTTGTGCTACTCTTCTTACTTCCTGCCCAGCTTTAAGTTTTTTCTGAACCATGTAAGGAAATTTCATCGCAATGCTGCCTCATAGGAATAAAGTACAAAGTATCAAACCATGTGTGAATTAAACCAGTAATTAAGTAATATGAAACTTCATATTACAAGAAGGAAAATTAGATAAAATAGATTTGAAATATAAGGCAAAACGGGTGGTTGGTATGGACAATTTTTCCGTCACCAATGGGGTCTTTTACATAATTTGGACAGGTTTCACTAATTAGATTTCACATCCACTCCCCATATCCGGATGACACCTTAACGAATTTACTGGAACCATAAGCAGTATATTCATGATGTATTGGAAGTATACAAAGTAAGAAATTCAACTTTATTGGTGAATCTACATACAAAGACATTGTTAAAGTAATAGCTACACTAATTCCTTCTAATTTATGTAAAAGTGCTGTAAGCCAAAACAATGACAGAGAAAATGGTACCTGTCCATTGAGTGTTGACTAAGGTAAATAGGAGTAGGATCGATGTCATTTGTTGGACTAAATGGTTGCACAACACGAACATCATCAAGACCAAGAGTAGCATCAGCATGTTCATGCGTCAAAACAATCTGCATCGGATAAGCAATTGTCAACCACTCCTATCAAGTTTGTCAAGTCCCAAATATATAGAAGGTATCTAAGTCTAATACATTACTTGCAGAGGCGATACAAAAGCGATAAAACTTACTGAGTCTACTTGTGGAATTCTATGGACTGTAAACCATCTGAGTACTTGCTCCCTGAATGTCTTCCCTATATCTATCAAGATATATTTGTGGTCGCTGCCATTCCAGTAGTCTATCAGGAGAGAAGTATTGCCCCTACGAATCCAAAAGGTGCACGATAATTATGGACGTAAAGGCAAATACCTCAACTCAACAACTCAACATGCCCCGATGCCTCTTAAGAGGCTCCCACCTAAGCGGGGTAAGTGTACACATCCTAGTGACAAGAGGGAGGCTGTTTCCGAATTGACCCAAGAGTGAAGTGCAAACACTATCTACGAAAAATGCCTCAAAATAACCAAATAGTCCAACTCAAATGCCCTCTTTGTTTGTAATGCAATATAGTTTCAAATATCAAAAGTTCAACAAATGAGCTAAAATATGCAATAATATGTGTCATCACACCATATGATGATAGTTCTGAATGGCGAATGGCGGTCCGTGGCGATAGCTCAAAAGTCGCGGCGTGGCGGCGTGGCAAAATATTAGCCTTGAAGCAATCAGCGTTCATTATTTTCATTTTATTATTTTAGCCAGCAATGATATAAAAAAGCGAAATCAATTAATAAGCAGAAATTATAAAAAGTAAACAAAAAAGGTAGCTAAATATGAAAGTTAACTTCCGATATTAAAAATCTAATCAATCTTTAAAATTAAACTAAACAATTGAATTTAAAATATATAAAACCAATTTATTAAAACATAAAATCAATTCATAAATTGAAATTATAATAAATACTCTGAAATTAAACTGAAACTAAACATAATTAAAAAAAATATATTTTGTAGAACTTTGTAATTAAAAGAAAATTATTTAAGTTTTTTGAGAATTTTTATTATTTAATATAGTAATATTAAAGGAATTTGGAAAAAATAAGACATAATCACACAATTGAATTTGAAATCACTCCTTACAATTCAAAATTAGTACTGTTAAATTTAAAAATAGATTTGGCATAATAATTATAACACAATTAATGTGGACAGTATAGAAGAATTGGCAATTTGTCATATTTTCTTTAATTGGTTTAATTTTTTTTAGCAGTGGCATATTACACACAAAACCCTCCATCTTCCTACTTTCCTTTTCATTTTGTTCTTCTGGGCCACATCATTCATTTCTTTCTTTCATATTTCTTCACTTAGGGTTACACCTTCATAAAAAATTTGAGGCACGGCCGCCACGGGTACTCGACCGCCACAATACACTCTGAGGCGCCCGGGCGTCGCCATGCCTCGCCACACTGCTATGGCGGCACCACGGGCGCCTTTTCCAAACTATTATGATCCCATCCCAGGTGAGTATAGCACAATTATCAACACAAAAAATTATGAGATGACCAAAAGAAGTTACAACATTGCTAAAAACAATTTGACTAATCCAACATTACCACATTTTAACAATGATTAGATTAAACAAAACCAACAAAATTGTCTACTTCAAAACATAACATCCAAATATAGACAAAATGATCAATCAAACAAAAAAGTGATAAAAATCGAATCTTTTCCACAATTTTCACAATGCTGATCTTCCCCTGCCCCAATCAAACAGATAACAGAAAATCCATCAATCTACACAAACACCCAACAACCCATTAAATCAATAAACCAAACAAACTATGCCTTATCCCACTAAAAAGGATCGGCTACATTAATACAACGTCTCCATTCAGCTCTATCTCGGGTCATTAAATAAATGCAAGTAAAATCTATACCTATACACAAAATCCATCAATATACACAAACACCCAACAACCCATTAAATCAATAAACCAAACAAACTACGCCTTATCCCACTAAAAGGGTCATTTCCTGATATCTCAATTCGAACAAATAGCCGGTCGTAAATAAATGCAGGTAAAATTTATACCTATAATTGGGATTTTGTTGAGGTGGGATTGATAAAGATTGAGAGCAGACATGGCAAGGAGGATCAGAAGGCTGAATCAAACACATCACATTTGGGACACAACTTGAACACCCTGTGCCCAAGAAAATCAAAGCTGATTGAGGTTCAAGAATTGCTCTCTTCATTTCACCATTTTCTTTAACACCTCCTACAACTGCCATAATTTCTTTGGAAAGAATTGAAGATCTTTCTGAGTTTTGGTTGAATGTTTTTGTGTTTATATCATTTTCGTTATTCCTATTTTATTAACAGGGAAAATCATGTCGCTCGTTTAAGTTATTTTTATTTTTTAGCAAAAAATACTCTATTCTATTCTATTCTATAATAGCGGAAAAAAGCATCTATCTCATATTCGATATTCCTATTTTATTAATGAAAAATGATAGTCTATCTCATTTTCGTCCTTTAATCTATTAGTAGATTTAGAAGTTGAGTAATTGATTGTTGTTTTTTTTTTTTTTGTCGAATTTGAGTGGAACACGTGGTGGATCTCTTGGTTGTTCCCACTTTACTTCAAGAATATCTTTTGTGCCAGAACTCATACCTTACACCAACCATAATAATGTTGGGAAATAAAATGAGTTTTGGATGGGAATGTGAGATCACCTGACACAATCGATAATTTAATACTCCTAATATATTATATTAGTTAATCAAAAACATTATTTTAAAAGTGGCAAAATTCAGTTGTTTAAAGTAAAATTAAGTTTCTATAATTGATGCATATTTACTTTTTATTGATATGTTACCAATCAGTATAGAATAGCCAGACTAGTTGTGACAATGTTGAAAGGATACAAAAAGGACATTAGTAGTTGGTGGTATATTCAATTTGAGTATATCAGAAGTTATATTAGCAGATTTTGAGAACCGACTGATCCTCAATAAGACAGTTCCAAAAATGACTTTGTTTTTAGCCTTACCCTTTTGTATGCATACATATTTGTTCATCTGTTTCCAATCAATAAGCCTGTGCAAAAAATCTTAAAGCCACAAGGTTCCTGAATTCGTCGCAAGAATAAGGGGCGGTTTCTAGATGACGACTGTTTGCAGGGGATAGAGAAGCAAAAGTCGAACAATATGTAACAATATGCAGTTGTTGTGTCAAAAATTTAGACGTTGCAGCAACGAGCTCTCCCTCGGACCAAATTGTTCCATAGACAGAACATTTGTCTAGGAGATTGGTAATGTGCAGTGAAATAATTCACCACACATCCATGTTGGCAAAACTTCAAGTTGTGAGTATACTGGACAGGTGTGGAGCTGTTGAATTGCTCTACCCACATTCCCATGCTCACATCCTCCATTTTAAAGAGCTGCAGCAGAAGAGGAGATAAATTGCTTTAGCAATTTGATTTACTCAAGCAACTAGTCAAGAAAGGGATTGACAGACTCTTTTACTAACCCGCAGACTGTGATTTTGATGTTGAGCAACGATGTATTTTGCTATGTCAATGGATATGATATAGCCAGGGCCATTAGCGTATGGAGGATATACTTCTTCCGGCCACTCCTGTTAGAGGATTGCAGGTTCAACTAATAGAGCAGCAAATCAGGTGGAATCTGAATGTCATATAATATAAAAGTTTCATACCTCATAAGACACGGCCCATTTCCCATGTCTAAGAGGCCTATGAAAGAGGTTAAGGTTCCCCATATAGAGGGCTCTCTCAGGAGAAGCATGTTGAAATTGTTGTAAAACAGTATCTACTCTAACAAAATTGTCATCATCGCATTTCATAATATAGTCAGCTGTCATGTTCTGAACCTGCATGGAAGCACTTCACCCCGTGTTAAGGCATAGGCTACAAGTAAATGAGAGACACAGAGAAGATACCATGGAACTGTCTTAGTTACCTAAAGTAGATGAAATGATGATAACTTACCCCGTACTCACAGATGGCAATCGTCTTTAATACCACTAGCTCATATCGATCCATAAAAGGCAGAACCACTATGTCACCAAAGTAAGCAGCTTCTTTCTTTAGCACTGCATTGACCTCTCTCCGTGGATTCTACATATTAAAGTGATACATGAGAACTTAAGAGGGCTTACTACAGATCCACACACAGAGAACTAGAACCTCAAAACGTAACTGCTGCAGGCACGTTGATCAACTGAAACAAGCTAAAGAAGAAGGTTCTACAATTATATATATATATATGAAATAAACCAGTTCGTAGTTTGCATCATTGAATGTTTTTGTCTCAAGGGCAAGGGTAAGAAATCAACAAGTCGCTTGTTAAGGAAATGATATCACTAACACTAGTGCATCAAGACAGGTAAATATGAATTGTCCAATCAAACATGGAATTAACATTGGACATACCTGCAAGGATGTAGCATGTTCACATAGAACTTTATAGATATGTATCTGAATCTTCAAAAGAGCAATCACTTTTTGTTGGCTTCTTTTGCTGGATCTATATCAGAAACGAAAATCAGAGATGAATCTAAAGAGAAAGGGATCATGCACAGGAGAAGATGTCCTTTAGTAGGGACAACTACACTTTATAGAGATATATTCGGGCAGACACATTAACGGAGAAGTACAACCCTTCAAGTGACCCAGATTTGAGTTCAGCCCATCAGTTTTGAAATTAAGACACCAGGTAATGTAAGATGCGTGCTTGGCAAAATCATGAGCTTACCAATGCAACAAAGAAGCGAACCACTACATCAGATGACTTAATTTCTGAAGATTGCATCCAAGTTTTTCTGACTGCCATGCGCTCAGCAAAATGATTAGTTGCAGAGAGCACTCCAACAAACATTTTAATGCATCTATTAGGTAGAGGATTAGCTTTCCACATCTCAGAAATTAAGTACCCATGGTGAAAACTTGGATGAATGTAAAAGGAAGAGATGTCGCATATACTGAATGAACATCCACATCGCCTTTGACTAACAATCTGTGAAAATCTTCAGCATTGAAACCCTGAAAAGAACAAACATGACAATTACTAAGTTACAGTCACGAAATTCTACTTCATCTTATGGACTATGGAAGTAAGCAATGTTTTATCAATTTTACTTTACAAAAATTATTTGATGTTCTAAGATTTCCAGATAAATTTTCTAGGAATGGAGCCACTTCCGCCTTATATATGACTAGCTTTATCCCTAGGATACACAATTCAAATAGTTATGGTTAAGATGGTCAAATTATTGGTTTTCATTATTTACTGGAAAAACACTAAACATCACTTATATCTTCCATTCTTACTCGATTATTTATTTTCAATCTGGTCTGGTCACATAAGAAAATTGAAAGAATAAAGTATATTCTCCAACTAAATGCTCACCCTGGGAGCAGGGAGGTACCATGTCCTTACTATAACATATTACTCTATGTCAGGTCAGAAAATGAATTCTCTAAAATAACATTACAAACTTATGCACGTTAGAACTACAATTAAGCTAATTTGGTCAGTACATTTTTCTGCGAAGAGACAGAATTAAACAGTTCTATGCAAAGATATCTCAAGGGAAGTCAACAAAAACAGGTTCTACATCACTCACTGTATGATATGGAAATGAAGTCACATGACGTCCCCCAACATTGATATGGTAGCCATCAACACCAGCACGGATGGTCAGAACAAACAGTCTATCTTCCACAAAGGGAAATGGCCAAGTCATTACTGGTTTATTTGCACGCCCAATGAATCTCTGAAACCAGGAAATTATCTTGGATTGTTTTGAACCCTCAATATCATTGCGCACCCACTTTTCACATCTCAAGAATCCATCAACTACAAGGACGACAGGGAGTAGGTTAGTGAGCAAATCATTTTCAAATATTAATTATTAAAGGTAAATGAGACAAATGAACTCAACTGATAGTTCAAACAAGATCCCCAAAACATTTAAGACACGCGTTTTAAAAGCTATAGCTGAATAGAGTGTATAATAAAACACACACGAGTAGATGAAACAAGATCCCCAAAGCTTAATAGAGTGTATAATAAAACACACACAAGTAGATGAAACAAGGCCTATACACAACCATAGGTAATATTTTTGAAGAGCTCACTAATACTAATACTTAATCTTTCAGTTTGCGCCTTTAATTTTATATTTATCTATTCCTTGCCTCCTGAGGATGATCAAGTGAGCAAGTGATTACAGATTGATGTCAGTTCGAAGAAATAATTTTTTATACTTACCAAGCATGTGCTCAAAGTTCTTAGATGGAACACCATCACACCTTTGAGCAGCACCCCATTGCATTCTATAACAGGTATTATGTTCTATAACAGATCGTTGGCTCCAATCGCCTCTTAATCTAGGATTCAGGTGCAAAATTCTTGGTGGATCTTCCCCAGATACAGCCTTCAAGCCAAGCAATTCAACCATAAACTGAGAAACCATCACCATTCCATTATCATTCTTTAATTTTGCAAGCTCGGGAACATACTCTTGATGAGCTAAACGTGGAGTCCCAACGACGGTGAGGGCAGAACCACCAGCAAGCCCACAAGGAAGCGACATGAGTTGGTTATTCTTCCCCAATTGTTCCCCAGTCTGTTCAATCCATGATGGACACGACTCTGGCTTCTTCTCAAGGATAACATCAATTTCAATCTTCGTCACATCAAACTTCTCCAACTCTCCCCATTCTTTCAACCCTAGACTCCAAGCCTCATCAGCCATGTTCTCTAAAATAGTAAAATTCTTCGTCCTATTCAGTCTTTTGAAAATTGCTGCAGTTATTCGACCATACTCAAGCTTACGTGGCTTCACAGGTTTCCCAGCAACTTTTTGTGCCTCTCTCCCTTTTCCCTCCCCCAGCATTGACAAAACATTTTCACTCGATCTATCCTGTAATGTCCTTTGAACTCTATTAGTACGGTTTAAACTTAATTCAGTATGAACCAACCTTCCACCATCATCATCCTCCTTACCCGAAGAACGATTCACACTCGAATCACTTTCACTAGAACCCAAAACCGTCACACTCTCAAATAGATCCTCAAACTTAAGAAAAACAAAACACAAGTATAACACACCTATTCCCAACACAATGTAGGACAATTTGGTCCTCCTTATAGTTGAAGGCTCACCTTTTAACCTTTTCATCATCAACAATTCAACAAATAACCTTAATCAACAAACCAAACAAGTTCCAATAGTCAACCCCCTAAACACCATAACTACTGCACCTGCTAAAAATGCAGCAACCCCAAATCACATTTTTAACAAGAAAATGCAACAAAAATCAAAATGGGTAGGTCAAAAAGTAAATCTTGATCAATAAAACCTCAATTTAAGCAAAAAATACTGTGAATTACACAATCAACTCGTCAGTATAGTATCTAAAGCAACCTTATAGAGGCAAAAGACATGCTAAAAATGCAAATATTATATACCATATAATTGATGCAATGCTGTACAAAAATGGTAGAAATTATTAAAAAAGAAAAATACCCAACAGATTAAATGCTAAAGATTTGTTTTCTCAGATTAAAATCATACTAAATACTATGTTGAATTGTTGATTAAGTTAATTAAGTACACTAATTAATTAAACATGTTTTTGATAAACATACGTGATAATTATTAATTAACGCATAAGTTAGGCCCCCCCTAACCACTATGAAAACAACATGTAATTAATGTACTTTTACTGTTGGGTTTATTAGAGGATTAGAATCTAAAAAGTATCGAAACCGGTCGCTCTAAAGGAATTTCTCGATATTGGCCTCTCGATATTTTGATGGTGGAATTATTCTGAGAAGAGTTAAATGTGAAGGACGAATCGGCGTCTGGCCACTTGATCTGAGATAAGGGTGATGGTGATGGCCATTTCTAGTTATTTTAAATTAAGTTATCTTGTGGTAGAAATTAGAATCTAGATTAGTATTAGCATAGAATTATAAAGTCTTCGGGTTTTAACACGTTAGAAGTTGTTGGAAATGAAAAAAGTGAATACTTTTTAGTTTATTTTGAATCAATTTAATTAATTTTTTATTTAATCACTTGAAATAATGTTTTCGTGCAAATTTTAATTACTCAGCAATTATCAACATTTTTCAATAAATCACATATGTATGTTATTTGTGTACACGACTTAATAGTTTTTTATTTTATTTTTGGCCTTACGATTCTTTGTTTTTGTTTTTCAGTTAAGTAGGATTTACATATTATAAATGTTTGAAATACTTCGACGTTTTTTATATTTTGAGTTAAAATATTAATTAATTTTAAGGTCAAACATAGTTACACTGTAAGATTTAAGTTTGTTAACAAAAACGACCAATGAAGCAAAGTCTACGGAACTAGTAAAATCATATAGATTACATAGGAGCAAATAGAAATAATAATATGTTTTCTTTGTATTAGTATATCTGTAAATGTATAAATATATGCGATGATCGGTTACATCATGCATGCAAAATAATTCATCTATACCTAATATCTCCCTTTATTTTCCAACAATATGACAATTGGCGAAATGTATCCTATATGATAAATTAATTAAGTTTATGTAATCATGAATATATAGTAGCATAATTAAGCATAGTTGCAGATTCCTTTGACACATTGATTTCCCTTCTTGCATTTGTTAGAACATTTTCCACAATTCTTCTCATCATTGAACACATTCACACATTTCCCTTTGCAGCAGAGTTGTCCAAACTTGCATTTCTTGCCACAATTCCCACAGTTTGATCCATCATATGAAACATTCACACATTTCTTTTTGCAACAATCTGGACCGGGACTCCCTGAGGCAGAACATACTCTAGGGTACTTATCGCACGTTTGGACTGCTCTGTATCCACCACGAAGAACTCTACCAAAATGTGCATTATTGCTCGTTTCCTCATCCGCGAAGAGAGTGATAATGTTTGAAGCGATGAGGAATAGGACGAAAGCTAGTAGTTTGGTTGATCTCATTTTTATTTGGGTTGAAGAGGGGAGATATATGTTTTTATGGTTGGATGGTTTTTGCATATTTAACTCACTTTGATTTGGAGGGGTATTTATAGTACGTTAAGGTAATATGGTCCTTGTCATAGTTAGGCTTCTGAAGAATTTTTTGCAGTAAGTCAGAAATGCAAAATTAGTTAAATTTGGAATGGGGAGATGAACCATGCAAACAAGTTCATATTAAGATCACTTTGAGATACTAATTTTGACCTTTGATTTTTATTTTTGAAGTTTTCTGCAATCTATAGGTATATATGCACTCAAAGAGTCCAATTATTTGGTTTTTTTTCTTTCAAATCTCCAATGACTGCTGACTTATTACATTGTTTATGGAGGTCAACGTTGCTGACTTAGAGTTTGGTAGGTTTCCAAATATCATAGCTAGTCTGCAAGACACCTCCAGGAACCTGCTGGAATTATGTTGAATGTTAGTGGATGGTTTGGCGAGTCCCCTTAACCTGTTTAGACGAGAATCTTTTTAAAAGCGTTTCGGGGCGTGTGTTAATGTTAAATGTCATTTCGGATATATTAATGTTAATGTTTGTGTGGGTTGTTTGAATAACAGGGCGACACGATTGTTCTACGTATGCTTCACCTTTGAGGCAGATAATTAAGTCTATTGGGGTTTTCAGGTTCGATTGGATCATTATTGGTCATATCATTATGAGATTTTGTTGGTTGATGATCTGTTGGAGCCATCAAAATCAATTGTGTTAGTGCATGTGATTATAATATCATATTATTTCTTCAGTCAGGATTGCTAAAACTTTGAAACATTATACTGCAATGAATTCTAATTATGAATATGCTAGCAAAGAAATATGGACAAGCTATATAGCGAACATAATGAAGAAACCTAAACAGCTACTGTAATTATATGAGTATCAATTACTGGTTCACCTAAATGCAGTGAGGTTAAACGATAACTAGATCCATCGACTGCAAAGACCAGATAATGTACAGGTACATATGAGCGGTTTATTTGCTAGCATCATTTCTCTTCTTCATCTTTGGTAGCAGCAGAACTTTCCTGTTTAGCTTGGATGATCAGAAACAAGCGGAATAGCTTCGGTTGAGTTACTGCTATTGTCCGCTGATTCTGTAGGTTGGATAGGAACTGAACTAGAATTGTCTTCTGCTGATACTGATGATTCTCCAGCAGACTCTTTGTCGTCAACTTCACAGTCTCCAGCTGAGGATGGTGGATCATCACCTTTGTTCTGTATAACCTCATCGGCTTGACCATCGGATGAAGCAGCAGGAACAATAGTTGGGTTAGTGGGTTCAACCTCAGACCTCTGCGTCCCTTCGACACAATCAGGACTCTCCTTGGCAGTGACTTCTTCCGAAACTTCAGCCAAGTTGGTAGGTACAGGAACCTCTATGATTGGAATCTGTTCAGGCGATTCAGATGTGGCTGTATCGTCCACGTCATCCTCACCAACCTCAACATTCTCTTCAACACCCATCTTGGTTTCATCATTGCCCTCAGCAATTGGCGATGGTGAATCATCTGAAGCAGTTGAGGGCTCATTGACCATTCTCTTATCTTCGAAAGCAAACCAGTCGGAATTCGTAAAAAGGGACGAACTGTTAATCAAGCAAATCCGAGTAAAATAAGTGAAGTCAATATACTACTAGTAAATTCAGTAATTGTCACTAGTTAAAGCTAAGTGTACGCTAGCAAGTAGCAAGTAATAAACTGCACAACCACTAGCAAGTAATAAATTAAAATGGCTCAATACACTACTTACGCTTCTTCTCTATTTTGAAATATATAAGTGTCTGTACACTTCACTCTTGGGTCAATTTGGAAACAGCCTCCATGTTATCACAAGGGTAAGGCTGCTTAGTATCCAACCTCTTACCCCGTTTAGGCTCTAGCCTCTTAGGAGGAATTGGGGCATGTTGATGTTTAATATTTGGTACACTAATACACTCAAAAGACTTTCTAAGCTTAACAGGACGAGAACAAACTTTCCTTATTCTATAGTCACTGGAAAACACAAAAAATTAGAAATGACATGACATGGGACCAAAACCAAACATCCCTAGAGACTCCGTTCCCTTCTCCCATGCATTTTTTTTACAAAATACACTTAACTCCAATAATAAAAAGGTGAGTGTTATCAGTGAAAAAGTAAAGGATCTAACATAGCATGGATGTTATTAACCGACATGAGCGAGAGAAAGTGAATGGATTAACAAAGCTGTGTTACTTTGACATGACGAAAAAATTCATTTAGCAACAATGAAGCTTTTAAATCATTTAATGAAACAACAAAGACTGTTCAATGAAGCTTTTAAATCATTTAATGAAACAACAAAGACTATTCAATCAAATTTATTTTCTTACCTTTCTTGGTCAGCTTCAAGCTTTAGAGAAGAGATAACTTCAGCAGATGCATCATCAAAATACACCTCCTACCAATGAATAGCAGAGAACCTCAAATTAGCAAGAGATGAATATCACATTGGGTATTTTCAGCTCAATTACATATCCACTTTTCTCCTTTCTTTTATTTTCTTTAATATCTAGAGCAAATGGCTACTCAAGTCTCCATGAATTGCACCAATGAAAACATTACATTGATCATCTCTTAATAATTAAGATCAATTAAATTATTTTCCACGAGGCTACAACTTTGATGAACATTTAATCCGTATCCCATACCTTCTAACCATTTGTCAGACTAAAAAGTATCATGTCTTTTTCAGCGCAAAAAAGAAAGAAAAAGAACATACAAAAAACAAAGGAACAGAATATTCAGATCATGGGGAAAGCACTACAGTTTGGTCCAAATATATATCTTATTAGAGAACTTAATAGTAATGTTCCAAAATCAAAAGGGCCCCACAACATTTGTCAATAACAACTATTATGGGATGTAAAGTTTTAACAAAATCCATCGAAGAGGGGGTAAAATTAACTTGATCGGAACATTAATATTTGTCATATACTCAACCACATAGGTATTCAGCATATATAATCCTTGAAATAAATGGACAACATATTACGTGAAAGCTTTACTGAATGGGGCCAAAGATAACATTCAACTATGTGGATATTTTTTTGTTCTTTTTTTCAATTCGGCCTTGTCATTGCAAGGACTCGAACCCGGGACCTTGTCATTGAGAGTAATATCCCATGGCCACCATTATCTAAATAATAGTCCCTTTTCTCTCTTTTTTATAATTAAGTTAATGATCAAGTAAACTAACCAAATATAACAACTTCCTCTGTTTTTATTTGTATGACCTACAGAGTACTTTGATTTTACAGAAATATTAAGGTAAGTAGTTGACTTAGTGTGAGAATACAACTATGCATTGGCTTAAAATGAGTACTAAAACAAATGGATGGTGGCAACTACATGATATCACATTGACATGACGGGTAAAGGTGAGAAAGATGTTAAAATTGTAACGATAGCTCATTATTGAGGCAAAAACAAAAATCAAATAAACAACTAGATTCATTCAAATAAAAATGGATGAAGTAAAGATCACTGGTATTCTACCGAATAATTCTCGTATTGTCAACTTCCATGGTTTCGTAATCCTTATTAATCATCTTGATTTACAAGACGATTAAAGGAGATAAAGAAATCAAACCAAGTTGAATTAAACATACCTCATCATCCCGTTCAAGTGATCCCTGAGCCTGCAACCAGCAAGTGAATATTTATAAGTATGCAAACAATTGGAACAGAGTCCAGAAAAGAAAACTTAACAGCTCAAGAAACCCTTATCTCCCTTCTCAATGGAAAATATCCTCAATATCATAACAATTGGCAACACAATAAAGAATCACACACTGGTAAAATAGTGTAATGAGTCATTTTGATTGATTCCCTTATATCCAAAAGCCACAGAATATAAAACTTTGATTCCATAGGACATGGAAATGCCAAATAGTAAGGAAATATATTAACTAAATATTTTGACAACATGACTCAGGGGATTGTATAACTGAAGCTAACATTTATCTCTTTCATAACATTTTCCTGGACCAGACTGAGAAGCAGTACATGAAGTCACGAATCTCATTATTTCTATGTCAATCCATAAGAAAAAGAAGAATACACAAAAACATAGAGACGAAACTGATTTATATGCCTTTTGTATGGTTATACTCCTGTGTCAATTTGATGAGATACTGACTTTGAAGAAAAATTAAGGTAAGTGATTGTCTTAGTTTAAATGTACTATCATATTCTCAATTTAAAGAAATATAAACATGACTGTCTAAGGGACTATCAAAAGAAGTCTTGCTGAGAACCTCATCCATTTCATCATTATTGTAAATTCCATATCGGAATGCCTGGCTAAGATTATTTGCCAAAGCTGCAACATCATAGTCCCTCTCTTGGTAATCATCGTCATCGCTATCTCTCATTTGGTCCTGTAAACCAGTTGGTCTCCTGTAACATATGATGAAATCCAAATTTAACCAGGGAAACCAGCAAAACATAAAGGCAACAGTACTTTGAATAAGCCCCTTTTCTTACAAGGGTTTGTATCGTAAATTAAAGTATTCATTTGCCACTGAGGGTTTGAGTTGTGAACAGGATTGTCAAGAAAAAGCCAACCATACAGGACGGTAAGTTACATCCCTAAAAGACGCCAATGCTAACAGAAAAGTACTGACAATTGAGTTCACAACAGTCAAGTTAGAGATGGGAAATAAAATATAAGACATTGAAGGATGAGAAATAATAACTAACGTTCATATTTGTTTGCCAGGGTTGACTAACTCAGTCAAAGATTATGTCTTCATAATTCATATCTGCTTGGTTATTAGTTATGATATATTTTAAGTAGCATAAGTTTAGTAGAGAGTTCATAATGTTATTTCTAAAAATAGTTATCTTGAACTAACGTATGCAACATGAGCATCTTCTTACAAGTATGCAACCAGTTTGAGGTTTCATTCTCTTATGTGACCATGTTCTCCAATCTTAAATCCTTTCTCTGTATCAGTTTTGTTATAACAGTTTGAGTAGTAGTAAAAAACTCAACTAGAAAATTTATTTAAAAGAAAAAAGATTCAGACTCTTTAACTTGGAGACAGCTATAAATATCAGATTTTCACAACAATGGAAAACGCGTTCAAAAAGCATACTAACCCGCATGCCCAGTCGAAGACATTTTCTAATGCATTTCGTTGGAGCAGAACATTTGTTTGCCAATCAACCCATTCACTGTTAGCCTGTCAAAAATAGCGAAATAAAATATTAATGCAGAAAGAATGGAATCTAGTGAAGTAACTCGGTTCATGACTCATCACTTTAGAGGGAATTGTGTTCAGTATTCCTTATTACAGCATTAGATGGTAGCTAGAATTACGAGTACAACCATTTAGGTGATAGAGCAAAGTAACTTTAGACAACAAAAAATACATATAAGATATTTGCCGTGGTAATCTGTAATTTTGAACATTTCAAATAAATATGAAAAAAAGACCTGGAAAGAACCTGAAGATATGCTTGTATATAACTATTGTGATTCCCTAACTGCACAAGTTTGTTGGCTATTCGTGTTAGATGTCCAATGTTGCCTATTCTGGGCGGTGACTTCCCTTGGATAGAAGCTGTTGGCTGCAAGCAAATGACACAGATTTTCATCACAATATATTTGAAGTGTTTAGAAAGAAGGTTACTAGGAGCAGCATTAAGACTAGTTTTAGGACATTAGTCAACGACTGTAATATTTCAAAATGATGGTGTACCACCTTTTCTGTATCTGTAGCCAATGTGAGATTATTTTCTGCTTCGAGAATTCTCCCAACGAGATTACAATCCTGAAGAAGATGTTCAACCAACTGAGTGTCTTTGCTCTCCAAGCAAGACTGAATAACCCGTTCCACATGATGATGCAAAAAATTGTTGTATGGATACCTACATCCAGAACACCCGGAATATGTTACTTGAGCTGAAAACAAAGCTATAAGAGAAGTATGTGGAAGAGCAAATGTCCGGACAACAACTTACTCAAAAAACAACTCTAAAATCCGATCGACTGCACCAAGTCTAATCAATTCTCTTTCTGCCGTTTCACTACTAACAGTTGCCAAAACTGAAATGAACTCTACAATCTGAAAATTCAATTCAGCGATAATTAAAGTCAAGTGCATAAAAAGAATGTCATATTATTCAACTAAATGAGAATACATCAGTACAAAAAAAACAGCGGTCAGAAGCAGATGCAATGTATGATGCGATCCCCCTCACTCAGACTGATAGTACCACCAAACATACGCAGACGCACACTAATAATATGCAAGGTGTGACACATTCCCAAAGACAGAATGGCCAGTAACACCAAACACACAGTAAAGCTAATAGAAAAATAAGAAATATGCACCTCATTTGAATAATCTTATGATTTCAAGAAAGACTCGAGCAACAGTTGCACTAATATTGTCACACTTCCCAAGAGAAGCAAAGCTAAACTATTTTAAAACGTTCAAGAACTACCTTCAGACGATGCTTTCCAAGAGGTGGCTGCAACTTCCCATATGTGGTTAGCAATATGAGATCTTCAGTTGAGAATTCTAAAAGCTTAAGGAGATTGCCTGTAATAGGAAGGAAAAAGGTCACTTGCAATCCAACAATTCAAATTTCAAAGCAATAAATTAAAGTGATAGAATTGCACTTAGTTATCATTTACACAAGTATGTCTCGTCCTACTCCAGTGATACAATTATAGACGTAAGGATTCCTGGAGCAATAGAACTGCAGAAATCAAAGTTGTATATCCTCATAATTACACTTCTGAGAACATGCATTTCAATGATGCAGAAGTAGAGAATGAAACAGAACACCCACATCTTATAACAAGTTGAGTATCTTCACAGCTAAATTTCTTATCCAGGCATCACTAACTGCACTAAAAACTTCATAACTTGTAGTCATTACCGAAACACCGCATTTATAATAACTGGGTTTCCTTATAGAAGAAAAAAGCAGAGCACTTCCTAGGCATGGACATGAATTGAACTCGGTAAGATATAATGGAATAAGAGGCTCAGCTGATTATCATTTGATTCTGTTACCAAAACAATAAAGTAAAAAGGTAATTCCAATTCCCATCCTCCATTAATAAAAATGTGAGATGTCGAGGACCTAGTTTTCCGGTCTCTTCCCGAACTCATGTTTCAAGGTACAATCAAGGCAAAAGCAATTTAGCAGGGAACCTTCATAATCTAGATTGCTGATTGCTGAAATCCATAAACGATCAAGAACCAATGCTCTCCTGACTTCTTATGATCCTACTTAAGTGTCTGTGGTAGTACAAGTAATTCCACATTCACAATAATGTCTTTGGATTGCGGATCACTTATTACTTTTTCCCCATGCTAGTTCCTATTATGATTCACGCTATACACTTCTCTGTTGCATATACAGATTAAAATAGAGAGTAACACAGGGAAAAGGGTTAAATGAGGGAAACCCCGACATGACATTTTTAGAAAAATTATTTGACATAAAAATCCAATACTAACTTCTCTTTACCACCACTCGGCAGGCTTAGTAGAATATATATGTATAAGCATTATATCTACCCACTAACCTGAGCTTTCAATATTAAAATTTACTTAAATCACTGGTCCATTTGAACTGAAAATTAAAAGGATACTTTAGTAACAACTAATTTTTTACTTGAAAGGTCATTACCTCAAACAAGAACAGAAAAACAACCAGGTGGGGAGTAAAGGGATATACAAACAGACAATACATTTACCACAACTGACTTTGGGCGTGAATCCTGAAGAGCACAGTGAAATAATCTTCCAATAAAACTGTAATGACAGATGAAATACAAGTATTAATTGAAAAAAATCAAAGGTTGAAAAATAGGCAGAATCTTGTTAACAGAAGAAAAGAATCTAAACTTGATGGTACCTAGGACTTGAGATTTTAGAAGCCAACCCAGGAGGCGCATAGCGAGTCATTGCACAAAGTATTTCTGCAGCATTAGTATGCACTTCAGGAGAGTCCTGCAATATTTCATGTGTCATAGATGGCTTACTCAATAGCTGAGGCGTACAAAGATAAATTAATAGTTACAATAAACTGATGGATCACATATAATATTACCTTCTACGAGCAGTGAAACTTAAATCATGCAGCATATGAAGCAGTATATGACTTATTGCTATTACGTCAGAAAAATTGGCAATCATATAGGAACTTTTTGCCTAAGTTACGTTCTATAGCTCCCAGCAAGTTCATCTACATAGTTTATAACCCCTTTTGTTTACACATGCTATATATAGTCCCTTACTAAAAACAAGATTGGACCACAAGAATCAGAAAGAAGGAAATGATAAAAAGGAGAAAGTTGTAAGCAAGGAAAAACAACACGAGGTGAAAAATTTGAAGGAAAACTTATTAAATCAAGAAACTCAGATAAAGAGGGCATTGAAGTAGAAAACTTGCTGACTATATGCACATCAAAGTTATCTTGAAGGCTGGTTTTCCTTAGAATTAAGTCATTAGAAGTTAGAGCGTTCATCGAATCCATTTGGCATCTTACCGAAGAGCTGAATTTATCAACAATCATCTCCAACACATTACTGTCCTCCAACCACTGCATCGAGTCTGAGTAGTTGACGTATAAATGTTCATCAGCACCAATGAGACGAATTAAGACCTGGGTAAGTAGTGATTGAGCACTTGGAAGAAGTAAGAAAGAGATTCAAGTAAGCCTAAATGACAAACCTCCATTATGGAGGTATTCCCAATGAGATCAGCCATCTTCTTGATTATATCCTGATGAGCCTACATAAGAAAAAACTACATAGATCAGCTCATAGATTTTCTTTGGGTCAAAGTGTCAAACAGAAACAAAAACGAGGTAAAGGACAGAGACATACTTGAATATAGTTCATCAAAGGAACTGTCTTCCGCAGAAGCAGGCATACAACCACCTAGCAAAAAGAAAATCTGGCATCAAATGCCAGCAACAAACAACAATGGTAGTTCCTTTGGCATAACAAGTGCAGAATACTTTTAGAACTCTCACTAGTGCTATGTGAAAGAAGCAAAGGGCAGACAACAGCTTCACAAAACTACAATTGCGACTTTTTATTGTCATGTTTCTCAATTATCACTCCAGTTTCTAAAAAGAATACAATGCAGAGTGTTATAAGCAAAGGGCTAGCAACAGCTTTGAAAGAACACAATAATCAACTTTATTACCATGTTTCTCACCCCCAAGTCATCCATGCACTTGCAACATACTTTACAAGATCTCGACTAGATGCTAAGTATTTCTAGCTCCTCAAGTCTCACACTCTCACCAACTGTCATCTGTGAACTTATCAAGTACATTACAATATTATTAAAACATCTTTTCAAGCAATTCCTTCCTACATTTTCTAGCTTACAGGATAGGACTGAAAATGGTGGGGAGAAAAACAGAGAAAAAAGAATAGTAGCTCATCAAGCAATTTACTCGATCTCACCATGCACCTTAACCTCATCCAAGGCCCCCTCCCATACCCTACTTTTTCATTTCTTTTTGCTGACCTCCAAAACAGTAGCTACAAATCCAAATTTCCACTTTTTAGTGACACCACACTAAGGGAGAATAATTGAATCATAAACATGAGGGCATAATAATGTAATTATACAAAATTACCCAATTTAGAAAAATACCTTGCTAAAGTAACCAACCAATAAAGTGTTGTGAGGGTGTGTCGGTTCCACAAATGAAAATAATAGGTTCATCAACTGGAAGTGAATATGAGAAGGACAAAAAGTATAAAAACGGTTAAGAGGACGAAGAAGAAGAAGAAGAAGAAGCAACGAAACAGAAAGTGGACGCTTTAGAATTGCACCTCCTCATCCTCTACTAAAGCTTTGAGTATAATATCCACTTCACAGATAAAAATTTCACAAGCAATAAAGGGAAACCTACACGTAACAGGCAAAAAATATATGTAATTATGTAATCCAATTGCAAAAGAGGTCATAAAAGTGCAGTTAACTGGTAAGACTTACCTTTCTATTTTCCCTAACTAAAAGAAGAGAGGGATATATATAGCTATTTTCACTAACTAAAAGAAGAGAGGGATATATATAGGAGAGAGAGAATGAGAGATGAAGAAGATATTGATTAAACACTCACTTAAGAGATCGTCTATCATCAGCATCCTCTGGAACTTTTTCCACTATGTATCGGATAAGTTGTTCAATTTGGGCTCTTTCCCGCAAACTAGAGAAGGTGACAGATAATTAGAACTTTACAACAATCTATTGAGATAAATAAAGACAACATCAGGAGCACATCAAATAGAACTGAATTATATATAAATCTCCATGTAACTTAACAATTTAAATAACATAAGTGACACAAGTACTATAAAAGGTCAACAAGAGAGAGGCATTAGGAAACCAGCCAACGATATAAGAAACCAGATATAGAAACCCGGATGGTCACTGCATAAAATTTATCAACTGATTGAATGCTACCATACACTAAATTTCATAACATAAAAGAGTCATTTTATTACTGTTGAACTTATTCAATACTATCTAAACACGCCATAAACTTTGCATCAATAATGCTTCCATTCTTATAAATATGCACTTTTACTTGCTTAACAAACAGAGAACTAGTTTAACAATACAAAAGGTGATCTTGACATTAGTTGATCTAGAAAGGAAGGATACAATATTAGTCCTTAAGCATCCTCAAAATTCAACGACAAAATTGCTTTGGACAACCTCATCATACTTAGAACATTAATCATTGAGAGAAGTGTTCAATCAGTCAAGGATCCAAATAGAAAGACAAGGAAGATGCGAAGTCTGAATCAAGGCATACAAATTGATAAGTCGGCCATTAACGGCTTTACACTCTTGAATTGTTTCATCTTCATCCAAAAGTTCCTCCAATGTAAAGCTCTCCTTGTCCAAGATTGTCTCCACCTGACGCATGTTGCGAAATTTTAGAAAACAACAATTTAAGCATAGGAAAAACATCAAGGAGCAATTTGGAAATCATAGGACTAGTGGGAAGTCACACAATTTAAGCTTACAATTTTTTTTACTTTCCAGCAAGGCTGCACTTATACTAACAATAATAGCAGAAGTGGTTTATATGATCACATTGAGGCAACAGGAATAGTGTGGCAGCATAAGAACCAAGGAGTATCCATACCAAACTAAATGCATGATCAACTTGAGAGCTAAACACACTACTGACGCACAACTCCTAAACTTTATGCTATCACGATTTTGGCGCAGCAATGCACCCTTCGATGTGAAGGAAAATTAAATTAAATTATAAAATAGTTGTGTTCCAATCATAAGAGTGTTCAATAAAGTATATTGAATTGGTTGCGTGCCGAATGCAACAGCACTAAGTAGAAAACGCCTAAAAACAAACTCATCATCACACCATATGCACTTGTACGATCATACTTCAGTAGCCATTCAGATGCAGAGTAATTATATCAATAATAAGCTGCTAACCTACTTTCAATGCACTCCATATCGTAACCACTATTCTCGCATAATTCATCTCAGATTAACCCAATAAAACGTACCAAACTATAGACATTATCCAAGTCAACGAAATAACATCCTCACACAAACACAATATATAGGTGCAAAATGCATTTGGCAAAACTCAACTACAATCTCAAAACATAAAACCTCAGGCCTTCAAATACAAAATTTAAATCCAATTTCCATGCAATAAATTAACAAAATTATGTCCTTGAAAACTCACTTGACATGAAGCAGAGAGGCCATACATGTGCCAAATCATGGAAAAATTTAAATGAATCGATCTCAGATTTAACACAATAACACATACCAAACCATACACATTTTGCAAGCCAACTAGAGAGCATCCTCACACAAACACATTATACAGGGACAAATTGATGTTGCACGATTCAACTACAAGCTCAAAACATAAAACCTCAGGACTTCAAATTCAAAATTTAGACACATTCAATCAACCTCATGACTACAAAATTACAATTTAGGCAAATTCAATTAAACCTCCAAACCAAGCCTAATCCAACTAAGTGGGATCGGATATATGAATACGTAGTCTCCAATCAACATTATCTTGAGTCATCTCTTTTGTTAAGCAAATGAACTCTAGGTCCTTTCATATCTTCTTCGGTCTACCTCTTACTCTATGCCGTTTGTAACTATCATGGTTTCACGTCTTATGAATGGTGCAAATTGGACGTATTCTTACATGACCATACCATCTCAAACACTTATCCCTCGATTCCAAATTCGAACAAACCTCAGGACTATAAAATCACAATTCATACAAATTCAATCGAACCGCATAACTATAAAATCATAACTCAAGACAAATTCAATCACACCTCATAACTTCAATTTCACAGTTCATACAAATTCAATCAAACCTCATAACTTCAAATTCACAATTCAGACAAATTCAATCAAACCTCGGGACTACAGAATCCCAAATTACATAAATGGACTAAAAAATTCACAAATTACATAAATGGACTAAAAAATCCCAAATTACATAAATGGACTAAAAAATCACAAATTACATAAATTCACATGCAATAAATTAACAAAAATGGAGTAAAAAATCGAAAACTCACAGGAGAAGAAGCGGAGAAGCTAGACATACGCCAAAACATGGTGAATTTTGATTAATTCAGATCTAATTACTCACAAAAATTCAAACAAAACCTTATAATCATCTCTTAACCTATGAAATATGAAATGATCAATATTTGATTTTACTTTATTTATTTATATAATTAGTGTAGATTTATATACATCTATATAATTGATTATATAGATATTTAGTGTTTATTTATGTATGTTTTGAGTGTGTGGGAAATATTGTGGTATTGTGTGTATTTGTGATAAACCATACTAGTCAAAGATATCTGAGGTCTGGATCAAAAAAGTGTTTTTAGGACTCATCACATTAGGAAGTTGCGGTCACAAGTAAAATTGTTCGCGAGCCTGGTTACCCGGAACTCGGATCGGTAACCCGGCTCGATGGCCCGTTCGAAATAGAATCGATTCCGATTCCGGTTCAAAACTTTGATTTGGAATCGAATTGGTATACCCAGAACCAGACCGGTAACTCATTTCATTTTTTAAGTTAATTATTATTATTTCGGGTCGGTTTCGAGTCAATTTTAAGTCGTTTTGGATCATTCTCAAGTTGATTTTGGGTTGTTTCTAGTAGAATCGAGTATCTAGTCGATTCGGGTATTCGGTCCCGAGTCGAGTACATATCAAATTTTCCCTATTTCAAGCCGATTCCGAATCAAAGTTCGGACACGAATCACTTACTTGAGGCAGTATTGTAGCCTTTAATGTTACATTAACGTCCATTTCCTAATTAATAATTAGTAATAGCCATATAAGCTGACAACAAATTCGTATTTGCTTTCTTGATCCTCTTGATGTTATCTATTAAAAAAAATTATCTAAGGTATAATACTTTACTAATCTCTTAAAATAAAGAGTTTTTTAATTAGATGAACAAATAATATGAAAGCAGTTCGAGATAAGATTTAATGTAAGTAACAATAGGAAACCAAACTAGTGGATTCTCTTACATTTATCATAAGAATCAACAAATACAAAAATGTAGGAAGAGTCGGCTCGATGTAGGTCGTATTGAGCAATATAATACTATTCCATTCAAAGCTAAAAATTGGTGACTCATACAATCCCAACAAATCTTTCCCTCCAAAACCAGCATCTAAACATTTGAGTCCAGGATGTAATTTATTTGGAGTGTCAAGACGAGGCATTTTGTCATCATACAAACTAGTGTTTTGATTGTCACGTTTTTCAACTTTAAAATTGTTATCCAAACCCAAAGAAGCATAGTCAATAGTGTCATCAAGATTAATCTTATTGGTTAAGACCCTGGTAAAAGATGAAACCCTTTTGAAACTATATCGTCAACTAGATATAAATCTTAATATATAATGACTTAGAAATTTCCAACGTACGAGATAATTACAATTGTCAATTAACCTCTGTTTCGATTTAACTTTTATATACTTTTTCAAATAATTCTAATTATGAAACATTTTATTTAAAAATTCAAATATTCAGAAAAAAAAATATTCCAATCATTTTAAATTATTCTCTCTCCATTTTAATTTACTTGATTATGTAGCAAAAACTCTCATTTCCTTTTTACTTGACCATATCAGATTTCAATGCAGCTTTTTCTTAATTTTTTCACTTTTGTCTCTTAAAAATATACTTTTTTCTTCATGAGCAACTAAATTGAAACGGAGGGAGTAAATTAAAACGGAGAGATTATGACATTGATTTTTGATAGAGTACCTTTTAGGGTATGTTAATAATATTATTCAACTCCTTAATAAAGTATTTTTTACCTCCTTGATCAAGTAAATTGAACATGAGGGAGTATAACATTGATTTGAAAATATTTTTTTATTTATAATTTACCTAATGAGGTTAAATATTTAAATCTGTTATTATATTTATGTTTATGAAAGTATTTTTTTAGTATATTCAACTTATATTGATTACAAGATTTCACATCATTTCTTAAATTTTTCTATAATATTTTCAAAATATTTTTTATTTTTATCATTTTGAAATTATGACCGAAAATAAAACTTTGAACCATTCTTATATGTCTATATCTTGCATATTAATATTATTTTTATTTAAAAGAATGACCTTAACAAAAGGTCAAAGATGATAAAATAGATTGTATATTTATGTGTTGCCTATACATAGACAACTTTGCAGTGAGTGGGTTTACTATTAGTGTTGGTTACAACTAATTGTATCTTCTATTTCTTTCGTATCTATTTATTTTATTATTTTTTAAAAAAGTAATTATTAATACAATAATTAATTGTGTCTGATTTTCGAAAGAGAGATGAAGTTATGTCCGATAAAAAACAATGTTAAAAATAAAACAAACTTCAATGAAAAATATTAATAAATGAAACGAATTCATTATAATAAGTTTTTTAGGCCAATGATTAAATAGAGATTGAGGAATATTAAATTGACAAACATATCGGATGACTTAGTAGTCGATATATTCCTATTCATTATCAGTTAAATCATGGAGCTTCATATTTCTGTAACGACCATGGTCGGCCTTTAAGAGTGAAGTCATTAAAATCCGGAACACGAGGAATCACCAAACCGATGGGCGACTCGGTTTAAATCTTTACTTTCGTTTCATCCAAATATTTGATTTCCGTTAATATTCTCAAAATAATCGCAGTTTAAAATTTTACAAATCGAAGTACGGTGATATCCCCAGCAAACAGCCTTGTAATATCTGACATATCCCAAATAAGCGGTAATGCGTGAGGAAGCTATTTGAAGTAAATGCTTGTATCGAATACAAAAACAAATGCCAATGGCTAAAGTTTAAAAATAAAGTACAACAATCAAAAGCAGGTTAATGACACGTCGAAATGAAGGCTGTGAGGATCGCCGGCCGCCCCGATCTTCACTTTGTATCACTTTCGAACAACTCTCCCGAAACTGACCTCTGCACCGGCAGCACTGTCGGCAGCGCAATGGAAATGCCGCCCAAAGGGGGTAAGCCGCGAATCTTAGTAAAAAGCTTGCTTAGCGAGGCGGCTTGGCCCAATGCGAACGAGACGAACAATATTATAATAGCTGACATGAATAAATTACGTATATATATATATATATATATATATATATATATATATATATATATATATATATATATATATATATATATATATATATCGAGGAATTTCACAATAAGTCATCTGATAAGATTCCAAAGAAGTCTCGGGCATAGTGTTGAATCCAATAGAGAAGGTCTCGATAAAGCCTTTAAACACCAGCCAATCATAGAGACATAACAATGACTAACTCGAGTAAATCGCCTTATCTCCGTATCTGCAAATATCTGGCGCCACAATGTGCGTATCGTCAGATACGCCACGGGGAATGGATCGATCGCTAATAACCAACTGATTATGCAGTAGTATAAAGGCGACATCAGCAATCTTGCATTAACAAAGTAATGATAGATGCATGGCTGTAACATCTTAGTAGTATAAGCCCAGCGCGACAATGCACATAGCAAAGTGATAATAGATCTCTTCTTGCACTTATCTTAGAAGTATAAGGCCAACACCGACAATGCACATAGCAAAGTGGTAATAGATCTACGCGCGCTTATACCGAGTATAGAGCCCGGCGACAATGCACATAGCCTTAACAATCCAACGAGGGATGTAACAAGCGACAAAGTGAAAATGGAAGAGAAAAATCTTGTTTTGCTCGAGAGGATCTCGGCCAAGCTTAGGGAAGGAAGGAGATATTTGTGTTTGGTGTTATGAAGATAAGGATGAATGACTTAACACTTAAGTAAAAACCGCCTGAGGAGTTTGTGCCGAATCAAAGCGAATCGGAGTTATCGAGCATTTGAGCGATCTAGCTTAGCTACAGAATTATTAAGACTCACTACTTCTTAAATTATAAATGTAATTCGGCTCAAATAAATTTTCACGAATAAATATTAATCACCAAGTAACACTAAAATCGAGACCTATGTAAGTGATCTGATATCCGATACTAGCATGGTAGTAATTATTTTCTGTTGACATAATCAACCGATAATACCTATTTCCACTCATCATCCTGTACGCATCATCAACAACTTGACTGTATATCGATTATTTTTTCTTGCTGAAAAAACAACTGGTCGTGCAAAATTTCAACGAGTGGATACGTGAATTTAGCTGCACCCAATTAACCACACAAGTCATACTAGACAAATCTACTAATAATGTATTGCGAATTTGATATTACCACCAAAATAAAATGAACAAAAAAACTCTAAAAAATAATGTTATAATAATTACAAATTACAACAATCAGACAAATTATACTAGCCAAACCTAATGTTCTATTGCTAATTTGTTCTTACCACCAAAAAAAAAATGAACAAAATAAATTGTAAAAACAGTAATGCTACAACAATTACAAATTACAACAACAACCAAGGGGTATGTGAGGCATGCATTTCAGTGATAAAAAACTAAAGAACTAGAGTACCAACATCCTTTGCTCTTCGTAGAGACACGTCCATGATTAATTTCTCCGTAATATCTCAGGGTAGGGAACTCGAAGTGCCGTTGGTATGACGGTTTTACACTTTTAACGAACAATGGTTGTATAAAATGAGAAATTTGGCAAAATAGCACACATTTTGAATCCATTTTAATTTCTAGCAATTTTTTTTATAATTAACACAATTTTTGGACGAAAATACTTAATTAACCCTTAAAAATAACACTAACTTCGTCTTTTTCCTGCTTGCTGCTCGCACTGGCTCTAGCTACCACAATCGCCCCCATGCCTTCCCTACCGTAAAACCTACCTCCTCACATGGAACTTCGTGACCATAACTGCGCCCCTCGTTGGAAATATGAAGACCCTCACTTGCTTCCACTGAAAATCTCGCCCTCCCCCTCGCCGTCCACAACCGCCCCTCGCTCTGCCACTCCATTTGAAAAACGGCGTCCTCCACTTGCTCCAAAAAACCGTACCCCCCTCACTTCGCACGAGAAACGCTGACCTCCGTCCATCTACTCCTTTGAAATCGAGGAGGTGATGGGGTAGTGGGGGCATGGAGTTGATTGTAGAGGGAAAGAGGGGAGAGCTAGAGGTAGGGTGGTAGGGGAAGAAGCGGTGAGGAGAAGAGCGTATGGGTGGTGGTTGTGATGAAGTTGAATGTGTGTGGTGGTGGTGGCTAAGCAGAGAATAAGATGGTCAAATTGTAGGGGCTCAGTAATATTTTCACATGAGCGATGTGCTAATTATAAAAACAAAGTGTTAGAAGTTAAAATGGATTCAAAATGTGTGCTACTTCGTCAAAGTTCTCATATAAAGTACACAACCAAATTATGAGAAATTTGGGAGATTAGTACAAGTCAACACCTACTTTTTTTAAATTTGCTCATGCTTGATAATTTTAAATTTATCATACTTGATAATTTTTGCCATACTACGCGCCCCTGAAAATGCAAACTATCCTTGATTTAGTTTTCCCTTTACTATTTATCACTTGCTTACTCATTTCCTTTAGCCTTTGCCTAGCTACTCCCGCCCTTCTGCCCAATGTCCCTGTCGGCCCTTCCTGGGAGCAAATCGCGATTTAAGATTTGTAAAAGGGGAGAAATTGATAATTGAGTTAGGGAAGAGGGGAGGGAGTGACTCTGGTGAGAGTTAAGAAGGTCATTGATGGGGGGGGAAGAACATAGTGAGGTAGGGAAGAGGGGAGGGGCGATGAAGGTGGGAGAAAAAGGGGACAATGGTAGTATTAGGGGTGGTGGCGGTGATGGGTGTAAGTGGATGGGGAAAAGGGGTTTGGGTAATGGTGAGTATAGTCGAAAGAAAAAGAGGGGTGAAAATAGTAAAGGAATAGTTTGGGGGTAATTTAGTATTTTTATAAGTAAAGTTTGATAGTAAAGCAGAAAAGTTATAAAATGTGTTAAAATTTAAATTGGAGGATTGATTATTGCCATTCCTCCAATTTTCTCACCAAATTATACTACAAACAATGAGAGATGATAATCTATGTGATAGATATTGTCTCCCTCTTCCAAAAACAAAACAAAAACTTCACAACATCATATGATATATAGCATGCGTTTTAACTGACTTATTGACCCGTATTTATGTTCAGTAGATAATGTTTTTTCATCATATGATATAATCTTTATTCATTTCAACAAGCTACAATAAAGTCCAAGTAGTAACCATTTTAAGCTAAATTCTTCCTCCAGATTTTCCTTTATTCCATTATTTAATTTTGTTCAAGAACAAAGCTTTACAAGTATATTGTTGCTAACAAAATTACCCTTTTGTTTTATTCTATGATATGTGAAGATTTTGCATGTCTTTAACTATTTATTCAGATCTAGTTGCTGTTTCTGGAGGTTTCAGTTCAAGAAACGGTCGTTTGAGGTTATTGGTAATAAAAAAATTACTGTTTATATTTATTGTATGCATTTTTTGTTTTTATATAAAAAAAAGGTATGCATTTTTTGTATATTTAAATGTATAAAAACTTGAAAATATGATAATGCAGAAGATTGCTTAATTATATTTAAATGTATAAAAACTTGAAAATATGATAATGCAGAAGATTGCTTAATTTTTACTATGTTGGTCAAATTCTTTTAAGATTGTTTTTTTTTCCCTAGTGGATGTTTTATTTATTTATAAATAGTTCATAGTGAATTGCTGATGAATGTTTGATTAAGTGACAATATGTTGATCTTGAATTGTAGATAATTGAATAAGAAAGAAGGGGAAGAAGAAAGAATTTCAGTGAATTATGATGGTCATAAGAGTATTGGGACTATGGCTTTTGTTGTTTGTTTGTTTGATTAAACTTGGGGGAGCTCAAAAGACTACATTTTTGATAAATTGTGGCTCAAATTTAACTGTGAGTGTAAATGGAAGAAAATGGATTGGGGATACTACAGTTGGTAATGTCTTTTCGAGTTCTCAGGAGTGAGGCTTGACCCTTGAATTCGGTGGGGTCGGCTTATGGAATCTCTATAAAAGCGCGAGATTTTTTCAGCCGATTCGGGTGTCGTTCGGTGGGCTCAAGGGAATCGCCCACAGGCTTTATTTTTATCGTTTCCATTTGGAAAATTGTCACCGAATGATTCTATGTTTAGATGTCACGCAAATAGTTTAAGTTGGTTTCTAAGTTTAATGTTTAGGAAGTGCTGCAAAAGGCAGAGGGGAATCTGGGGGTTACCTCTCTGGTTAAAGAGTATTTCTTTGCAAATGATGGGAATGATTTATTGCTGGAATTTGTCCCTGAGAAAGGTTCCTTTGGTTTTGTGAATGCCATCGAAGTTGTCCCTGTTGAAGATACGTTGTTTGTTGATAGCGCAAGGAAAGTCGGTGGAAATGGTGCCAACACTACTCTGCACCTTGGGCACCGTGGCATCGAGACTATGTATAGATTGAACATTGGGGGATCATCCATTGACCGTAGTCAGGATTCTGGTCTGTGAGACGATTAAGGTTCCAATTCCAACTACATGATCAACACTATCTTCATTTATTTGCATTCTTTCCTCTCAGCTTCCGGCCTTTCTTCGTCGAACGTCTTGGATTTTAGTCTTGCTTGTTTCCGATATTGTGCCTCTTGGTACATATGGTTACCATGCACTTGTTGAGGGAAGAGCATGGCCAAGCAAACTTCGCGTGCTTAGGGTGACAACCACCTTGACGATTGATTACACTTTGGTGTTTGTCAAATGTTTGTTACACGTATTTGCAAAAAGCAAGTTGTAGTCTTTCCGTTTCATAATTATATAGAAGATGTATTTTTAGCTTTGAGAAAGATGGAAGTATGAGTTTTAGTGTTTGTGATATGGAGCTTATATAGAGAGGTTGGAAAGGGATAAATGGTTTATAGAAGTAAATAAAGAGAAGTGACAGGTGAAAACATTAATAATTACTTACTATTTAAATCCAAATTCACATGGGTTTCCGATCTTCTTGATCAATAAATAACATTAATAATTACTTATTATTGACATCGACATATATATAGCTATTAAAAGTAATAAGCTAAGGATATGTTCTTAGGGTAGTGTATGTGGATATATATTTAAAAGTAAAAGTGTTCAGCCAATGCATGGCTATTTTGGTATTATTATTCCTCTATAAATCATTTTCATGAGTCAACTTTAACCCTACAGCTATTAAAAGAATATGAAGTGCAATACTAATAGTGTCAGCGATGATGAAGTTAAAATGTAACGAAAAGCTATCCAGTTGAGAAAAAGATCGATCATCGTATCGTTAAAAGCATTTAATTATTGATATAAAGATTGAGATTATACAATATATGATGCTTGAAAAATGAATCAATATATCTACGCAACTAACGAGCATGCTTGTAAAATGATCTTGAAATACTATATATGATCCAAAAGCATGCTTATGGAAATAAATTTTAGAAATACTATATAATCCAAAGCATGCTTGTAAAATGATCTTGAAATACTATATATCCCGATCATCCAAAGCGTACTTATGTCTTATATATGATCTTGAAAAATGATCTTGAAAAATGAATCAGGTGAGATAATACTATATAAAGACCGATGATCATATCGTGAAAAATGAATAAAGATATCTCACTTGACTAACGAGCATGCTTGTATACGTAGTGGACACGCCCCGTATTTACCGTCTTTCGTTCTCTATGTCTCAACATCAAACATTATTATTATTATGCATGAGAAAAGGGTTTCCTTAAATGAGCTTCAATTTCCAAACACATGCTAATACTTGGCCTACATATATATACACATGACTACATATCAAAGTTTTCAAATTAATGTCAAATACTAATTTAGTAATTTTGGACTACCTCTATACCGTAGAAATCATAAAATTTATTTTTTCGATAATCAAATTAAAACTAACCTATTTGATTATTTCAATTGACATATATAAAAATCCGATTTAAATAAAGAATATTAGAAGTAGTATTATATACTCCCTATCATGTGAAATATATTAAAAGGCTTTATATATTGGTCCTTTTTATAAATATAATCTACATTATTAAAAAATCTGTTCAAATATAAAAGCAACTATCCAAAATTCAAAAGGAATTATTTATTGTTGGAGAAGTATTCAATTCATGCAAAGGGAGCTCGGCGATTTTCGCTTTTGCGTGGCTTCGAACTCTAGAACCGATTATAGGTGATACAATTTATCACCTATATGGTTAGTTGTCAAGAAAATGAAGGGAAAAACCAAGCGGTTAGAAGAAATTTTTAGTTCTTTCGCGATTATTTGAACCACATACATCGATACCATTAATCTGAAACTCCGCCCCAAATAGTAATATTATTATAAGGATTACTATGATGATCGACAAATATGATAAATAACTTTCGTTCCGTACCAATATTGTAATAGTATACACTAGTTGCTCGGTGGGTATTTGAGAGTGAAATTAAAATTTCAAAGTTGAGTAGTTAATCTGACAAAATCGGTCGGTTGGTAATGCGTTTGGTAGTAGAATTAAAAATGTGTTCGCAATGGTACATTTCGGTGGTAGAATTAAAAATGTGTTCATGATGAATAGATCGGCAGTGTATAAAGAATAGTATTTGTTGCACGAATAATAATATGTTAATTACCCGTTTCATTAATTTAATTACAAGCGGAAAAATAAAAGGGACCTAACTATCATATAAATTCCCCTGACTGACTGACCATCGCCCATCTTGTCGTAAAAAAAACCCCACATGCCCCCAGAACTTTGAGATGTTATACCTTTCCCAAATAGTGTTGGATTTAGGTGTAAATATTTATTCTCCCCCTATTTGTAAAGTGTAGTAGTTAGGAAGTTTCATTAAGGGCAAAATTGTTATTTAAACAAAGTTCTTATTCTAGTGTGTGTGTATAGTGTTGCCCCGAGCCCCGTTTGTGAGCATCCCCTCCCTCTGCCAAAAATTTTCTTCCAATTTTCCTAGTGAAATCCAAGCTCGAACCTCCTCTCAAATATCTTAATCACCTAAGGTTTAGCTTTGCTCTTGATTCTTATGTATTTTTGATGATTTTAACTTTGACTTTTGTTGACTGAGTATAAAAATTGAAATAAACTCTTTTTTGAACAATACAAGTATAATATAAATTAAGAATGATGTTTTGAATATCTTGAGGATAACACTTTTAAGAGATAATGAACATTTGTGTGATAGTTGACTATTTTTCTAGTTAGTTTGAGTTTTTAAAAGATAAATATGAAATAAATAGTAACGTCTTCTAAAAATCATAAAATTCCATTTTTAAGTGTTTTTTGATATATAGAGTTTATTTGTAAATAAATTTTTTCGTTTTTAATTTTTTTATATTTACTATGATTTTTTGGAAGATAAAGGGTTAGAAAGTGTCTAAAATATGAAATAAATATCCTATATTTGTGAAAAATTAAAATCTATTAAATAATATTTCTTACTAATATAAGTACCTTAGCTTAAATTTTTAAGTGATTTGAATTTGTTTACTATTTTTGATGATTTAATTATTAAAACGGTATTTTAAATCAAACGGAGATGAATTGATGTTTGGAAAATACAATTGATGATGTTTCAGTAACTTTGAAGTTGTATGTGAGCTACATATCAAATTTGGTAATTTTTAAAATATTTTAACTATTTATTTTGATTTATGAGTGTTAAAATGACTAGAAATGTATTAAAATAGAAAGTGGGTTTGATGATAAATAGGTTTGGCAGTTTGTGAGCTTTTGGAGGTTATTTTGAGTTAATAAAAATATATGAGGATTCATGGAATTATTTGGTATTTATTTGATATTTATAAAATAAATAGAGTGAATTTTAATGAAATGTTACTGCAAATGCGGTTAATTCCCGAAAAAATATGGATAATTATGGTTTATAATTACGAATAATTCATAGCGTGGTCAAACCAAAGATAACCCTACATCGGTTTGTAGGAAATCTGTTAGGAGTAAAGTGTGAATAAGTAGAAATGGTAAAATATTGATAAATGTCGGTTTAGATAGGAGTTGAGGACCGGGTTTGAAATAACTAGAAGAATGCTAATTGCTTTGCTCGAGGTGATACAAATCTCGCAATGGGAACGCTTTCATATATGTTATGGCTATATATTTGGCATGTGTTTGTCGTGGTTATATTGGAATGTAGATTGGAGTTATTGAGATTTTACATTGTGAGATTGTTGTAAGGAACTTCGTGTGGCGATGTACCTTTGGGACCTCCGGTGAAAGACACCTCCACCATTTACGGTAGCGCGATTGCAGCTGGGACAAATGGGGAGATGTCCGGCATGGAGAAGACCATGGTGGAGTTATTTTTATTGTTCTAGTTATATGTTCACTTTTGTTTTGGATGTATGGTGGTGTCATTGTATGAGGCTTAGTTCGTTTATATTGACATTCTGTCTTTGGCCATCTTCACTATTGTATTGATAGTTGGTCGTATTTTGTGTTCGTAAAACAATCCATCTTGTTTGTGTTGATTAGCGAATTGTTACATTGTGTTTTCTGCCTAGCGGATATTTACTCTTGATTTCTTGGTATATAAAGCTAAATGTGGCGATGTAAGGTTCTTAAGAATATTTGTAGCGAAAAACTTACCCCGAAGGGAATTTGTTAGTGCATTATAGTTGTAAGTGTTTATTTAGTCGCGACTGACCGTCCTTGGCAGATGGGTAACTATTCGAGAACTGACGGGATCTTCACTCGGATATATTTCCATAATTGGAGGATCTCGGAGGATCCTAGAAGATCTGGTTGGAGGTGACTTATGGGCATGACTTGTAGATCAAGTAACAGAAGATACACGTCTAAAAAATAAATAAAAAGCATATTGACGAAGCATTTATTAATTGCAAGAAGGAAATGATTCATTTATCATGTCTGGTGGAAGTTTTTAAGTTTTATAGCGATATTTGCTATAAGCGGTGCATGCTACAACATATTATGGCTTCGTTTGCGGGGGCGAAGAGGGGTGAGAAAAGCAGTGTGATGCACTTGTGTATTGAAGCATAGAGCTTTGTGTGAGAGTTTAGAGTGTGGTGAGATATGCGGAGTATTACTATAAACTCCTTTTAGTTGTTAATAGAATTATGCATGTGGCAGTTTACAGGTTTTATTGCTACGAAGATCATTGTAGTTTTCCTTTACTAGGATAGTAGTGAATAGTGAAGGATAGAGGGGTGTTATAGTCGAGAACTGAACATACATTACGATTGGAGTAGAATAGGGGCGAAGAAGAGAATGGGGAGTATTTGAGTAAGACCACATTTGTAATTCTTGATCATAGTGAAATCATATAGATTTAGGCGATCGCCTCCCAGGGCGTAGGTCTTGTTTGCTTGAGCGGGTTATCAAACTGTGTGTTTTTATTTATTTTGATGTTGTTTACTCTACAGTTGTTGTTGGTCATTAGTCGTGTGATTGGTCCTTGCGGAGAAGGTTACACAATTTCAATCAAGCAACGAGTCATGGCTTAGATGGACGACTCGGTTTAAAACCTGGCTTCATTTTATCCAAAATTTTGATTTCCATTAAGATTCTCGTAACAAAACAGTTTTAAAATTTATAATCCACATAATTACAATCATCAAAAATAGTTGACCAATACGTGAAATGAGGCTGTGAGGATCCTCGGCCACCCGATCTTTCCTTTAGCCGCTTTGAACGACTCTCCAGCAACCTCATTTCAGTATTTTGCTGTCGACGACACAAATGAAATACCGCCATGAAAAAGTGTAGCGAAGCTTAGTAACAACACGAGGTGAACTTACCTCTGAAGAGGCAGACAATATTATAATAGTCAAATATGAATAAAATACATATATATCCACATTTACCTAATAAGGTCATACAATAAGATTCCAAAGAAGGTCTCGGGCATAGCATTGTTAGATATAATGAAGGTCTCAAATAGACGCCTGATCGGCAGGAATGAAATCGTAGAGCCTTGACAACGACTATAACTCTAGTAAATGGCCTTCTATCTAAATATGCCATGATATCTTAGGCCTCCCAATGTGCATATACTCAATCACCGTCCCACATGTAGGAGTGGACGATCGCTAATAAACACCGCTCATACCCATTATAGGCCAAACGCTTATACGTAGTATAAGGCCACGCGGCAATGCACACGGCGAAAGTGATCATAAGGGCTACGTACATTTCTTATACCCGAAGTATAAGGCCAACCGCATGATATACCGTGGTATAAGGTCACACCGACAATGCCTGTGACAAAGTGATAAAAAAGAGTCATACCGCTCATACCGTAGTATAAGGTCAATAGCGTCGCATATCACACACAAAGGGAAGGAGAATTCGCTTTAACCATGGTATCGACTATAAGGTCGTATCCAAATACTTAAGTCACCTCGAGTCACGCGTAACTCCAGCTTGACACCTACCAGTAACCAACAATTACACTCCTGACTTGATATCAAAAACACACAACTAAAACATCTCGCTGTCGTAAATCAATCATTGCAGCGACAAGGCCACGAAATCATAAATCACTTCATTTGCATAATGAGGCTACAGAAATACTTAAGTGCCGACAGACATAGAAATCGAGAAACATAAGTTGGGAGTTCAAACTATTGCTTACATAAACAAATCTTCAAGCATACAAAAAATATAATCGCATAATGGTAACATGGCTGTATAGATAGATCACACACATATTCATACATGATAACATGTATCATTCTCACATAATCATACCCTTGATGACATGTATATCATTCTCGCATAATCATACCACGACGGCATGCCATCATTCTCATAATCATACCCTGACATATTCACAATTTAAAGTAAATGCGTAAAAGTAGCGCCCGTGAGATAAATCTTCGCCTACGCTAGCTACCACAAAACCATAATCCTGATATTGCCCACTTTGTCGATGCCTAATAAAAACCGAAAGTATAATCCAAAACCTCTTATATAGTTGCGTTCTAGAAGATATCCTGACCAACTCTTGGTGGAGCGATTCCTAGCGGTCCTCTTGTCGGACCTGGCCTAAATGAGTTCTGCTAAATTCCCACCTTATTACTTTAACATTTCATGCTCGACTTATAAGTCATTCTGAAATCGACCCTCAGTCATAATTAACAACATCTTAAAATATCGTTACAAGCCTGACTTACAAATCACACTTTTCAACCTAACTCCCGCTGGTAATTTTAAATCACAATTCTAACCTTACCATAGCTCTGATAAAGGTCTGATGCACTCCAATACATTTAAAGTCTTATAAAAATATCAACAATAAAAGTCAACTAAAACCTAGAAAAGTCAACTTGACTATAACATCCTCAAACAACCTCTAAATCATAAATTACTTTCGACTTATATATACATAAAGCCAACACCCACACCAACAAACTTAGAAACATCATAAAATTGAAGTTATGCCAGATCAGCCAAAAGTCAAACATTAAAAATCAACTCAAACTCTATCTTCATAACTCAAATTTGTAGGGAAAGATGATGGGAAGCCTTAATAATCAACTTGAGGATCTTAATAAGCCACAAGGTGAAGAAATGGAAGAGAAAAAAAATCTTGTTTGTGCTTAAGGGGGCTCTCGGCCAAGCTCAAGAATGGAGGAAGATATTTGTGTTTTTCTTGTGTGAATAGTGGATGATAAGGATGAGAATAGCTTACTTAACACTTAAGTCTTGGAATTTCTGCTTGAGGAGTTTGTGCGAAATCAAGTGAATCGAGGTTATCAAGCGACTTAGCGATCTACGCCTTTCCGAATTATCAGTACTACTACTAAATTATAAATGTAATTAGGCTCAAATAAATTTGGCAATTAATATTGTGCTCCGAAATTATCACGAGCGAAGTATTACAATCTCCTAATAAAATTCGACCTCGAAATTTGACAAACAACGAAGAACATATACAATAACACGGAAATAAAATACCATACGAAACAAAAGCAATATCTGAGCTAGCATCACATGAAAAATTTGCCCGGAGTAACGGTTCTAAATCTCGTCCTGAAGTTCTAGTGTCGCCTCATACACGATTCCTCCGCGGAGACTTTCACTAAGGCACTCTGTAATCCTCGAAAACGCTTCTCTTCCGGTCGAAATTTCCACGGTGAGGTCCTCGCCGAGGCTCACTTTGAGATGCCAGTAGAATATGCGGCTGTCGGGGATATACTTCTCGAAGCAGGATACATGGAACACATTATGAATCCTATCTAAACTTAGGAGAACAACGCCAACCGATAAGCCACGAACAGCTATAAGGATCTGAATAGTCAGTATAACGAGGCTAGCTTCGCTTTCCTCCCATCAGCATGGGGATACCACCGAGAACACACGGTTAGACCTCAAATGACAAGTCTCTCTGCGATGATACGCCGCCTTGCACTTTGCCGCGAGGCGTCACCAGTCTTTCTTGGAGAAATCAGCACGATCCATTCTCTTGAACTCTCGACCCGACTCGGGCATGGCTTTTCTCTGCCTCGTTCCAACAAGCTGGAGTGCGGCACTCCGCCCATACAATGCCTCAGGTGCCATCTGATGCTAGCTTGCCATTTGTTGTTGTAAGCGAACTATCTTAGGCATTCATCGTCCCGATTCAGGAGAAGTTGAGCGAAGCGAAGCATATCCTCCGTGTCGTATCGTTCTCTGGTGCCCGTCTTCACAGGGATGAAAGATGTACTCGACTCACTCTGGTCCCCGATTGCCTCACAGAGCCTCGGAACCTCGAAAGTGAATCTAGTTTAGCGGTGAAATGATGAACACGGAACCCCGTGCAGCTTCCGCAATCAGTCACATAGATTTTAAGCTAGTCTCGAGCCCATCATGGAGACCTAATAGGTAGGAAATGAGCCGGCAAACTTGTCCACAATCACCGAGATCCATCGTATGCACCAGCGTCTAGGAAGCCCGACACGAAGTCCGGTGATATTCTCCCGTATCCGCTTTCGGGAATAGGAAAAGTACATATGAGCCAGCAGGATGCTGTCTTCCGGCGCTTCCCGTATCCCACTCGGGGAATAGGAAGAGTGCATGTAACAAACTTGCGGATGCTTTATGCCGACGCCGCTTTCAGCGTGAGCGGACACTTAGCCCACGAATTCAGCGATCTCTGCTTCGTTTCACGGCGCTGTCGTCGACCTCGAATCACGATTTTTATCTTTGTGCTACCAGTTAATGCGATATAGGAGTATTATGAGCCTCGTCAAGAATCTCCCTTCTCGACTCATCCGAATACGGTACCGCAATGCGCTTCCACGTCATTTCATTTCTCGTCGGTGTGAAATGCGATGCGATCCCGTTTCTCGCGTCTCTCTTGATAACTGCGGTCGTATGACGAAAATCTCTCCGTCGCTACCCGACGTCAAAATCGACTCGGTATTTAATGCAGGTCCTTTGATTTCCTTCGTACCAGTAGCGTCAATTTCTTACGTTTACTTCCACAGGTGAGTGCTGATAGTCGAGTCATAATCGCGATGAACTCATCACCTTCACGCCTCAAATTCAAATCTCTGCGTCGGAATATTTCAAACTCTTATGATCGATAAAAAATCGGCATTTAACCCCATCTGAATAATGTCTCCACAATTTCAATATAGTATCGCCCATTGCTGAATCATGCGTTCGGATAGTTCTTCGTGATTTCTCAATTGTCGGAAGCATGGTAATCACCCTTCCGTGCAACGTCGAGCAGCGCTTTGATCACGATCACGGCATAGCTATAAATCCGTGGCGCTCGGAGCAGACGGTATCGCTATCTTTTGGAGCAGTAGTCAAGCTTCCCTTTAATACCACGAAGCGGTCCTCGCGTCGTCATCCCCGAATAGCGGAACGCACACGAGTCAGCACTGGTCAATGGTGCGATCAAAGAGAAGTCCTTGATGAATCTCCTATAACGGCTAATCCCAAAAGAAACTCTACTTTCAGTGTGGCTAAGTGGGGCCATCCTAATGTTCATGACCTCATGCATTGGATTAACACAAATACCCTCGCCGAAATAACATGACCCGAGGTGCACTTTCGCCAATCGGAACTCATATTTAGAAAACTTGGAATGGCGGGTGTTGTCTCGAGGTCCTGACACGATCTGCAAATGCCTCTCGTGTTCACTCGCTCCTACCCGGAATATCGAGAATATCGTCGATAGATACCTTGCAAGCTTCAATACTCCCGAAATGCCCGTTAAATATTCAAATCATAAAGAGAGCGCCGGTGCGTTCGTCAATCAAATGGCATCACTATAAACTCATAATGCCCTCTTGAGATCGGAAAGCCAATTTTGAATATCCTCTTTTGATCCTCAGTGATGATAATAGGATCGCCGAATCGTCTTCCGAAACAGCAGCATTCATCAGTTGATCGAAGCAATCGTCAATTCTGCAATGGGTATCGGTTCTTAATGTTCACTTTATTATTTTATAATTCCGATACGGCCTCATTCAGACATCCTTCTTTTCCTGAAAGCAGGCTAGTGCGCCCGGAGATCTGGCTGATGCGATGAATCCTTTGTCGATAACTCACATGGCGGAGTCATGATTCTGTAACTTTCATTTGGAGCCATCCCGATGCGGCGGAAGAGAAATTAGTTACGTCGGAATAACCTCGATATGATCGATCTCCTACTGCAGGTGGCGATCCGGTAAATCCTGGGAAAGACATCCTCGAACTCTCCTTGACCGCGCATCCTCTACAATCTTCCTCTTCCCTATTCAAATCAATCACATATCCCGGGGAACCCGACACACCCTTTGCGTCAACCTCGCAGCACCGAGTCTTCGTCTGGCTTCGAAGGCAAAACGCTGCATAAGCCCATGAAATCGGATGTCGTCTCCCGAACCCCCAGTAATTTCCTTCCGATGGCGATCAATCAGCATGATGTTTCCCCTGACGATTCATATCAGATAAGATCAAAATGAAAGCTCGGAGAATGGAAGTAAATCGGCGGGCAACCATTGACCGCATCTGATCAAGGATAGCTCTGGTCAACCCGCGAGCCGACCTCCCTCTTGGTGTCATAATCTCAGTGGAATAGGCGAAAGACGCATAACATACATATAAGGCGTAAAACTACGAGAAGCAAAAGAATGCGCCTTTGATCAGCAACCTTCTGGCGCCGATATCGCGCCAAGAATGATGTCACGCGTCGCGCTTTGGGGGTATGCTTCTACGATGAAGCCGCGGCATGAATCGACCTCGACCGGCTCCGCTCAGCTGCTACCACAGCTCCTACGAGTCCTCAGCTCCATATCCCCGGCCTCACGACGTGACTTCATTTCATGCGATTCCACGATAACCCGCCTCTGGCCGAGGCTGAGCTGGCGGCGAAGTACCTTTCTTGATCTAAGAAGGCAGGGCAATCCTTCGCCAGATGTCACAGCTGGCAGCATCGATAACATATGACCACCACTCACAATCATCTTTGTGCCTAATCATATGACAGTAGCAGTGATATTTCTCGTTTCCCCGGAAGACAGCTCTGAACCCGCCCGTATCTCCTTGGCGCCCGCGTGCAGAAAGAGTGGTGGAATAACTCGAGCTGGCTTGCGAACTGCCCAGTAACTCACGCCCATGGCGACTCTGGTCCGTCCTCCTCTGACTCCCCAGAAATTTAGCCCAGGCTACCGGAGCTGAAAGTACCGGGTCGACTCATATAGATCCCTTTCGCCTGCAGCTCTGTGGCCCGTTTCCATCTTGAGGCTGCATTCCTCACAACATGGAAGCTGGTAGAAACTATCGGTGAGATCGGTGGCCATTCCCTTGTCAACCCGTCCACTGAACCTCTTGATCTCTTAGCCTCTACGGATAAACATGAGAGTAGTACAAACGTATGTTAAGCGTCTCGTATCTCATGAGCCCTCGAACCTGCGTCGATCGACTCTCTCGAGAGCCGCCATGTGGGTCTCTAAATAATAGTTCTTCCGGAAGAGCTGACAAATCGCTCCGAAACATGAATCTCCTCTCATGATCAAAAACCTTCGGATTCTCCAGAGTCACGGGCACTCTCGTCATAGTAGCGAAACTTCACTAAATACCTTGCAATCCCCATCGGCTCAAAAGATGGACTTCATGTCCCGGATGAGCTCAATAACTGCTCACGGCGGGCCCCGTAAGCCGGGAGGATCTCTGCTTTTGAAACGGTCAAACAAGCACACTGCGGAATTTGACCTCGCAACTTTCGACTTTTGAGCATTCAGCTCTCTCTCCCGAGGTCTACTCGGCCTCCCTCGACACCTTTCAGGAAGAATGCCTCCGGACCTGCGGTCCAGCGATTTTCATCGTACCACTGATGACGTATGTCGTTCTCTCATGTCATGCAATGACATATTCACACAATTTAAAGTAGAAAATGCGTAAAGTAGCACCCGTGAATAAATCTTACTTCTCTGTTGCTTCTCCCCCACAGACAGCCATAGCCTTGTCCTTGATATTGCCCTTTTTCACGTCGATACCTAACAAAAAGAAAACACCCGAAAGTATAATCAAAACCTCTCTTTCTTATTCTTGCGTTCTAGAAGATATCTGACAATTTCTTAATTGAGCGATTCCTCAGCGGTCTGTGTGGATAAAACGAAATAACCGTTGGACCTGACTGACCGGTTCCCGCTAGAATTCCACACTTGTGCTTTAGCATTTCATATCAACATAAGTGGGTATAATTCAGCCACCGAGTCCGTAATTAAAAACTATGCTCGAAAATATCCATTGCTTTCGACTTACAAATCAGCTTTTGACTGGCACAAAACAATCAATTTTTTAAATCCACCGATTCTAACCTTCTGATAGCTACAATAAGGTCCCGATTAAAAGCTCATATCGTTTAAAGTCTTATAAAAAATATCAGCAATAAAAGCTGTTAAAACCTAGAAAATTGACCCAAGCATAGCATTCTCCAGACAACCTCTAAATCATAAATTACTTCGCCCATATACATCATAGCACCATAACAAGCCGTATATAAAAATTGAGTTATGCAGAAGTAATAAAAGTCAAACATTAAAAAATCAGCACGAGCTATCTTATTACCTCGAAATTTGTAGGGAAAGATGATGGGAAGCATAATAATCAAACTTGAGGATCTTACATAAGCACAAGGTGAAAAATGGAAGAAAAAATTCTTGTTTGTGCGCAAGGGCTCTCGGCCAAGCTCGAGAATGGAGGAAAGATATTTGTGTTTTTCTTGTGTGAATAATTGAGATGATAAGGATAAAGAGAATAGCTTAATTAACACTTAAGTCTTGGAGGCTACTGAGGTTTGTGCCCGAAAATCAAGTAGTCGAGGTTATCAGCTTGACTTAACTTGATCTAACCAATCGAATTATCCCGGTACTATACTTAGGGTATAAATGTAGTCGGCTCAAATAAATTTTCACAGTGTATTATTATCAGTGCTTGAACGAGTTATTACAGAACATCTGACACATCCGCTGTAAGACACCTCGTACGCCTATTTCGGGCACCGTATCGTTTAAATATCGTCATATAATATGTATACGCGTCAACAACCATCGACTCATATTTTATCATGTGTTACCAATATCATAAATCAACCATCGATCATACCCTTTCATTCCTCAATTTTCATATCACCTATATCCCGGTCACCATCCACTCATAATTATTGTCATCATATCGCCTCATTTATTGACTATTAGATTCGAGTCATATAAGGGTTAATTCCACTATCGATCAGCTAATTCAAATTTTACGTGCTTACTACCTTGACATCCAGGATATAGTAAATATCCGAGGTTTCCCAATAATACAACTAGTAATACGGCTACTTAATAACTGACATTTCTTAATGCCTCCACGTATATACTTTTAAAACATCAAACTTCATAACATAGTCATATCCACCCGTATATATATATATATATATATATTGCATCGCATCGCCACTTTCGTCAGCTGCTATCACCTTTGCTTACATATACACTAATTTACCATTTTCATTCAATAAAGCTGATTGCGTCATCGTATAGGTCAATATCATACTTTCCCCCATTCTTGCGTGTCATTTTTCATTTATATCAACACCATGTCATACCATAACATCTTAACCATAAAGCTATCATTATATCAATTTCACAATAGCAAATATACTCTAGGTTAACATTAACGTCATATATTTCCGGTCGTACCGTAACATCTTAACCATAAAGCTATCATTATATCAATTTCACAATAGCAAATATACTCTAGGTTCACTGTTAACATCATATATTTTCAATCTTACTACGATTCATCAACATCAAATTTCTCACATCCTAATCCCAACAACATGCATATATATATATATATATATATATAAACCATCTTCACAACGTCGACAAGTCATTAAGCCCTGCCTACTTGATAACCCACTTATACGTCGCAACTTATTCTTAGCTCAAATAGCCTTGAACATCACAATATATTATAGCATTCCCCTGACGTGCTTAACTTAGGTAATCATTTTAACATACCTAAAGTTTCTTCGATTGTAGTATTATCAAGTTTAAATTTCTTCCCATGAGAGTTCGTCTTCGCTCATCGGTGTCATATTTCCGTTTCTTCCATGCAAATCCCAGCGTATATAATTTCAATATTTCTTTTAAGCCTCGGATAGCGCCATCCCAAGCGGCTTGGAAGATATTTTACTATGAACAACTTCATGTAGTTAGGTATAAATACCGGATAACTCGAGGTCTTGCAGCATTAATACTTTGATATCTACCGTACATTAATCATTGCGCTTCCGTTGAATACATACTTGTTGACGCATAGCATTTCTACGCCCCGTTTGTCCTTAAATTCATGAATTTCAGCATTTGTATTCTATTGACGTCGATCTAGCATCGTATAACAAAACCACAACTGATGTTTAACATCTTGACTCACGTCATCATAACCATTATAATTCATGGAATCTTATGATTTACTGAACATAAATTTATACCACGTTTCGCATTAAAATTCAATCTTATAGGAGAAATTTGCAAATCTATTCATAACAATTCAATTATCATCTTTATCAAAATTCTCTCCGAATCCGTAACCAAGTGTAATAAGTATGAATTTCTTAGCACCCTCTAGAGTTATGGTTCCACTAAACACCCTTGTTTAATCTCCTTTCATTTATAAGTCAATCATTTGGCTACAAAATTATTATTCAACGACCTCCATTTTCCTCTCATGCTAGCAATTATTCTCAAATCACACTACACCTTAAAACTACCAAGTCCCACATTATACAACCAGTATGATCTCATTCTGTACTTATCACTCCTAAGCTTATCAGTGCAACCATATATTCTACCATATGCATTAATACTCATTACCCTTACATAGATTTGTCAACTCTTTATCTACACCCAATAGTCGCCGTTAATTTTAATCCTAATACTAACATCAGCCTTTCCCTTAACGAATTTTCATCTTGTTATTCTTTAAACAACTAACTTCCATTTATAACCCGATACCTCGACAACATACTTCTTATTAATGATATTCCAAGACTCATTGATATTCTACTACTAGAATTCATTATTTTCAGAGTTTGTGTCCAACTTTCTCCGAGCAAGCATGTATTTCAAATCTTATAATTTATAATGATTCGGCATTACAACGTCACGAGGATATTAATAAAATATTTAAACAAAACATTTGCGTCTATTAACTTTAACTCATCAATTTGCTCACAATCTTTCAATCGGAGCGCTATAAGTTATTACTTAACTAGAAAGCGATTATATCCAAACACCTTACTCCTCTTTATCACATGAATGTCATAGTCATACATTCATACGAAGAAATCAAATCCGTACCTTTGATTCATTCTTGATAAATATTTATTTCCATCACACGATCTTAATTTGTGATTGACTCTTATAACTCTACGAACTCATCTGGCCAAAAATCAAATTTCCCAAATCAACATTCTCCACTTATATATATTTATGCGTACAATAGGTTGAGTCCTTCAGAAATAATCATCAATGTTAGATTTCTTCCCCGATTTACTTGAACAACTAAATCATTATCATCGATTAAGCACTTGATAATCCTTGTTATCACCAAATTTATGTACTTTACATTCTATACGACTGCTCTTGAGAAAATATATAAATCGGCCTAGATTAATTTACTAAATTTCGACTACTTCGATCATTTTATGATTCATACAATTTCCTCCGTTTATGCTGACCTTAAATAATCCCATTTTCATCCAACTAATTTCTTAACACAGGCGATTCTTTTTATCCATAGGACTTCTTTGCTTGAAATCATTATCGAATCTCATTTTGCTTAAATATTTTATTTGTGGTATAATTAATCATCTTTTTTTTTTTTTCCTTTCACGGTCCCAAAATTTCCGTATTCGACACTTCTTCAAAATGACACTCGACAACTTAGAAACTGAAAGCCATGAATGACAACCTCTGGTTAAATTAACCTTTTCTCATATTCGACCCGAATCATTCCAATTTCCAGCTCATTAATTCCCACTTTATATCTGCTAATAAATTAACACGCAAATTTAAATTAATACGAGCTTCTTTCGATATTTCGGATGTACAAACATGTCCAATTCCTCACAGATAGTACGATAACCTCACCTGATAAAGCAATCGTCATGACATCTTTGCGGAGAAAATTTTCCATTCAACTTATCCTCCCGATCCCTTAGCACGATAAAGATGAATTTCCCGATATCGACCTATTACGGCAGCTTATCTATTCTCTTTTGTCTCTCACATATTCATACTCCATGACGGACAAAAAGGTTCATTACTTATTCTCATAATATTCACAAGTGATCCATCCTTGTATGTCATCTAAATTAATTACTTTACCACTAACGCTCGGGTCCAAGCCTCATATTATCGCCCAAGCATTCTTGCTGATTATTCCAAATGCACGAGGTTTAACTTTGCTTCTAAGAATCAACAATATTCGCTCTGATCGTAGGATTATAACCCAAAATATGCATCATAATAAAATTTCTACCTCGAACACCTTACTTGTCTTAGATTTACATAAGTATATCAATCTCTTATGTCAAATCGACATTAGTATTTCGTTCACAATATCTTTGGCATATCTTTTCTCTTCAATAAATTTCCCAACATATCCAACTTGATTCTTATATTTACGACTGCTCGGTTAATATATATTTATATTGCGAATAACGTGCATTTGTCTGGCTTGACGCACCATAGTGTGTGATTTTCATTTCTAATGAGACAGCCCAGTCGACCCCGCCATGTTTCTTCCTATGTACCAAAAGTACGCAGCACAATTTTGCATTCAACGTATCCAATAATCCCCAGCATGAATAAAAATTAAAAAAGTTTTTGACTCGAATTTTGGTGATAGCTACAACGACCAACGCTGCGTAGGATAGGCGAGACCGCGAACCTTGCTCGTGTTTGCATGTACCACAATGAACCAAAGTCACGGTAGACTAGCGATCCTTGAACCGTTCTTTTTCTTGGTAAAACTGACGACATACTCTGTACCCGGTATTGACTAATACTCTTGAGAATTCTAAGCCCAGGTGTCCGTTTAGTGGAGCAGCACCGGATTACGTGATTTGTTTACACAAAATAATCGCTACATTTTCCCCTCTGGAAGCGGCCCAACTCTAGCTTCACTTCTGCAAGTTATAGAGTAACCAGCGATACTTCTTTCACATGATCCGTCGATGCTTATCACGAGAGTCGTTAAGAGAAATTTAAGCTCGACCTATCCCTACGGGTATCCTTTGTTCTCATCTAGGGAATGGTGAGGTGAGCGGTGATTTCAATTATGATTACAATTAGGTTGTCCCGTTGAACTAGATCCGATCGGCTATGATGGGTTTTTCATACGTAATGCAAATGCTGTGTAGGCTTAAGTCCCGTTCCTTTTTGATGATTTCTCGACTAGTCCTCTATTTAACCACTTTGGTTGATGGATCGCTATGTTATCTTTTGATTTGATGTAATCGATAAATAACTCGATTGAGATAATTGTCTAATGGTATTATGTCTCCGGCAGATATTAGCCGAACTTACCATTGTACATTTAACTGTGCCTTCAATTGTGATTGACTATCACCAATGTATGCAAATTGGAGGGCACGATCTTTCAGCAGGATGTCACTCTAAAAATAGGCATAACCGTTGACACCAATACCATTTTTGTCTAATGCTATGAATTACGATTCGTAGTGGGCACAGCAATTATGCTTTGTTTGAGGACTTCAGAACCTGGCTGCGCTTTGCCCGAGGTAAACCACGTACCCACTCGTGGATTTGGAATCCCTTCATATCATATATCGATTGGCATGTTGTATCCTTGAAACGGCGGGATGCCGTGTATAATGTAACCCATGTCAGCAGTATATCGAGATATTTAAGCACTCGCTCTATTGCTTGCGATGATCATGTCGGGATTACTAGTAAACCTACTTAGGCATACTGATTAGGCAATATCTGGGCCAGTACAATAGATTAGATACATGAGAACCACAGTATTCGAGGAATACTGAGAGTTGGGATCTGTTTCGCTTTGTTCAGTGATGACTTATGTCAATATGAGTTTTGACATTTTTTGAATATTGTGACCAAACTTACTTAATATTGTGTCAACGTAGTGTGTTTGACTCAACGTTAATCCATTTGGAGTTCGCGATACCTTAAACTCCCCAAAATTACGGTCGTGTCCCCGAGTCATGTGTCAAATTTAAAATTCAACATATCTTTTGTTGACTTAATCATATTGGAATTACTTCCAACAATGAGCATGTCATCAACGTAGAGACACAAAATTACATATCCATCTCTTGTGGTCTTCACGTAGACACATTTGTCACACTCATTTATCTTGAAACCATTTGATAACAAAGTCTTGTCAAACTTATCATGCCATTGCTTTGGCCGTGTTTTAATCATACAAAAGGATTTTACTGAATGCCACAAACTTTTATCTTCCTTTCCTGGAACGACAAACCCTTGAGGTTGTTTCATGTATATCTCTTCATCTAAATCTCCATTTAGAAATGTTGTTTTTACATCCATTTGGTGTACTTGAGATTCTGTGAGAAGCGGCGTCGCTAATATCACTAAATATGGATGTAATCACAGTAGCTGGTGAATAAGTACACAAAACAATCTAGTCCCTCGCTTTTATGCATTTCCACAGCAGCTAGTCTTCCTTTATACTTATCAATTTGTTCCATCGATTTCATCTTCCTCTTGAAAATCCATTTTTGAGGTCGGAAGCTTGCATCTGGAGGAAGATCTACCCGATTCTAGGTATATTTTGAAGAATCGATTGATTTAAGCTGCGAATTGCTTAACTATAGAGGTATGATGGACGTTACGACGTGGTAGATTAGGCTCTCTTTCCGCAAGCATGTAATAAAATGCGGACCGAATGATTTCGGAGGCTCTCTCTTGTAGTCGAGGTTCAACCTCGACTTCACCGCTATCTTAAAATTTATAGTGTCACAGAGTTTGTTCGATGTTTGTATCATCAGTCCCTCTTTACTCAGTGAACTCGGGAGCAACCTTAGAAGAACTTGCCTCTTCTTTAGATTTTAGAGGAAAAACATTCTCAAAGAATGTTGCATTTCTAGACTCTATTATAGTATTTCTGTGAACTCTGGAATTATCCGATTTGTACACAAGAAACCTATAAGCGTGCTATTATGTGCGTGCAGGAAGTAAAAATCGAGTCTCTTGTCTTAGGTCGATACTCGCTTGCTTAGGAAATGGAACCGTGCTTTGGCAAGACAACCCCAGCTTCAAATGACTGCAAGCTGATTTTCTACGCTTTCCCTGACTCATAAAGGTGTAGCTATCCTCATTTCACGATAAAGCCTTATTGAGAAGGTAGTTTGTTGTTAAAATAAACTTAGCATATGTGGTGGAAATCCTAAACTTAATAAAGAGAATTCATCATCTCTTTCAAGTTCTTTTTCTTTCTTAATCCATTCGATTGTGATGAATATAATTAGTGTTACTTCATACTATATGCGTATTGTGAGCAAACCCGACCAAAGAAGCGCGACATATTCGCCACCTCTGTCATCACGACCACATGATTTTTGCTTGTCAAGTAGATTTTCAACTTCTTCTTTGTACAATAAATTTTTTTGTACCGCCTCATCTTTACTTTTTAACAAGTAAACATAGCAAAACTTTGTACTATCATCAATGAATGTTATAAAATAACAGTTGCCTCCTCTTGGCTGATTGTTGAACTTTCGTATCACGTACGTCGTATGAATGAGTTCGAGGTTTGAATCTCTTAATTGCCTTAAAAGGCAATCTCGTTTGCTTAGCCTACACCACAATTTCACATTTGTACTTTGAGTCAATTCAATTTTGATATGCAATCATTCTTCCACGAGTTTTTCAAGAAATTAAAATTGACATGTCTAATCTAGTATGCCCATAAATTATAAGACTTCAATCAAATAAAGATATTAGCCATTTGTTGACCAATATTGTTATTGGCGATTGCATTACATTCATTTTAAACGGACACGCCAGTACATATCCTTTCCGACAAAGCATTCCTCCCTTTAGACAAAATAATCTTATGAAGCTTCTATAGCAAACACGAAAGCCGTTTTTCAAGCCTTGAACCCGGAATGAGATTCTTCCTAACATGCGGAACATACGAAGATGTGATTCGGCGTCCTTGCGCCGATGTCATTTTTATTGTAATAGATCGTAAGCCCTCGATATTAGAAGTTGAGGAGTTGCCCATATACAACTTTTCACCATTTGTCACAGGCTTGAAGGTGGTGAAGAACTCTTTAGCTGAGCAAATATGCAGCATGGCACCCCATTATCAACCCGCTTGCTCTCTCGGGTTCGACCGCTTCCAGTTGCCGAAACCGCAGCCGACAAGTTCATGTCGAGACCACTGAATTCTGATTTTAAATCATATGTTAGCCTCGTATGCATTTTTCTTTCTGAGGCAGGCACTCGTTGGACTTATGTCGCTTTCTTCTCGCAATTAGGCATTTTCCCTCGAATGTTTCTTGAAGGTTGTTCACGCAACCTTGGGTATATTCTTTCTTAACTCACATTTGACGACCACAGAGCTTGAACAGGCTCCTGACATTAAACTTTTTGGCTTACGTCACGGCTTAGGGCCTTTTCATGGTAGTTTCCTTCGCATTTGTCTTCTTCAATTTGATAGGCTACTCTTTCGCGGTCGTCTCGCTTTGGTTTATGTTGGGTAATTAAAATCTTTCCAGCCTAGATTCTGAATTCTCTTGACCACTTGGAAGCTTTAAACATGACAATCCCTACTTTGTGAATTCGAGAAAAGATCACCTCTAATTCTTGAACTTGTGTCCCATAGACTTCCATCCAGTCATCTTATAATCCAAAGAAATTTCCCGACGATAAACTTAGCGACCTTGCGTCTTGCGTTTGTATTTGTACTCTAGAGCATCTGGCCCGATTTGGCGGTTAGGTGAGTTGATACGGAAATAGAGCATGGACAATCCATTCGGGGATATAATTCCTACATTATTGGTCGACATGCTTCCACGCCTCCTTGTAATGATAAACAAAGGTTCGATTAAGCATAACTGAAACTTAGAACCTCGTCGGTCGGGAATTTTGACGGACTCATAGTTGTGAAGTGAACATCATTTGTTCCCTCACGACCCTTAAAAATTCTTTCAGGAGAAAGTTCTGGTTTGCCTCGGCATTTGACACCACCATCGGAACATTAAAAGTGCATTGGTGGCAAGATTGGACCACTTCCGAAACCCGGAGGAAAAATAGACCCTCCAGAACTTTGTCCAGCATTAGTTATTGTAGAAACATGTGAGTCAACAAATCAACGTTAGCGTGAGGAAGCGTTTGATGCATCAATAGTTGAGTTATCAACAACGGAGGGTTTCATTTTCGAAACCATCTCGAGTTCTTGTTTATGTTTTTGTATGGGTTTTGTTTTAAGTTGGCAAGGGACGAGATATTAAAAACGGAAGCTATGACTTTGAGCAAGAAATGAATAGACAAAACATCCCACCCACAAAGCTTGTGAGAACACAATCTGCAAATAAATTTCCTCTACCAGAGGTGCTATGATAATATGAAATGATTTGTTTCCCGAGGATCACGATGGTGTAAAACAACCTTAAACTCTAAGCGTGGCCGAACGAAAAGAGTAAGAATTATCACCAGTGAAATACTTTGTTGTGTAAAAATGATATTTTCGTTTTTCATGTTTTCAGATGGAGAAGATGGTTGACTTTTATAGATGAAGTGTAGGAGGTGATCGGTCCTCCATTCTCCCGCTGTGCTTTCTTGATGGTTAATAAATGATACTTGACCAAATGAATGTATCATGCTCTAATTTGTCGAACTGCAAATGGAAGAATGTTAAAGGTTTCCCGAACGCTTTTGGGGTGCAAAAACAAAATGTTCGAGATTTTTGGGTGTAATATTTATTCGAATCAAAGAAGACCTCTGAACCCAGCTCTCTGGATTAATATATATTTATATTACCGAATAACATTACGCATTTGTCTGGCAACCGCGCCATGAGTGTGTGAATTCTTTCATTTAATGAGACCAACTATATAAAAGCGGTCAACCCTGCACTCTTTCTATGTGGTACAAGGTACCTTTAATTTTGCATTAAACATATCCAACCAAATAGCTGAGACTTCTATACACGCCCTTTCCTTTCTGGCCTTTATTCATGACACAATGTGTAAAACCTCAGCCCGGCCTCGGCGATCACTCCACAAACCTAGGCATAAACACCCGTCCATAGAAAATAAGGAGTAGGCTGCGAGGCTTAGTGAATACAAATACCACGAATGACATCAACATATAATCCTGCATATAGAACATATGTATAAACATTAATAAGACTACTCGATCAACAACTACTCCCAATTACATAGCAACTAACTTATTTAACATCACTCTGGTCAATAGCAACCTCGCCATATATTCATAACCATCGACAACGCGTAATCAAATATTCATTCAAATAAAACAACACAAAAAATGGTTAGTCGACAAAATCGCCAATATCAAAAACTTCATCGGCATCCGTCCACCCGGCCGCGCGTCCACGATACGCGCACATCTCTGACGTATATATGCGTCGCGATCACCATGCGGTGCACCGATATGCGTATCGCAGCAGAACCTCTAGGTCGAAGCTGACCCCACTTAATGCGTATATATATCATTCCCGCCCAAATCGACACCAACGAAAATTACCTGCCCCGATCACAAATAATACACAACCACAAATAATAAACAAAAAGTAAATGTTCCTTTTGCGTGCGGTAGTATTCATACTAATTGAAGAGCCTTCGACTTCTTGCGGGTCTCAAATTCTCGAGGAGCCGATGCGACTTTAAGAGTGGGGATTCGAAGCTGAAAATAAACTAGTTTGACTACATTTTTGTTTGTTTGTTTTGGATTATTTGACTTGATCTAGTGATTTATTTGCGATTTTAGTATGCGTGTTTGAGTATCGTTTTAGGTTTCGATTTGATTATGCACGTTAGTGTTTATCTTTTGTGGTTGTAGAATTGTAATTTAACTTTTGTATTGATTTATATTAGGGTTTTTGAGTGTTGACTTTGATTTTTGTTTATGTTTGATTTAATTGATTTATGATTTGTAACAACAAAATGCCTCGAACCGAGCTTGAATAGCAAAAAATAAATATTCCGCTACTTCGATCCGAATCGAACCTAAGGTTCGGCAATCCATGACCGAACTTCGAACCCACCGATATTTTGGTAAAAGGGTTAAACCGATGTGACCACATATCCTAATAATGGGTTGGCTGATGATACAGTGATAATTGTGGCTTGATACTGACCTAAGAAGCCTATTATTATTATTATTATTATTATTATTATTATTATTATTATTATTACACTCTCTTGAATTTTGGAGTTAAATTTTATACTTGTTATTTTTTAACAATAATATCTATAAGCCCTTTAAGATGAATATAAATTACCAAACCATATATATTATTTTCTTGATCACCATCAAATCGATGTAATTGTTGTGTAATACTTGATATTATATATGGTATAAAATATCTTAACCTTTTTTGTTTAAAACATAAATGCATGTGTAATTAAGTAATAAGTTTCTCCTTCTCGTGATTCTCTTATTAAATTTAATGCGAATTATTTGATTTGATCATTATTCACTTTTTAGAATTTAGGATACGATATATTTTTTATATAACTTATTGTAATAATATATTTGATGTACAATATATCAATAATAGTATTTGAACGTATTTTATTAGATATTAATATGATAATTTAGTTATGTCAATTGAAGTTTAAAAATGTATGTATTTGATACTTAAAAAAAGAAATATGTTGATTTTTGAAATTGAGAATACATTTTAATTATTCGATATTTACATTTATAAGAAATTAATTTGATAAATCCATCTGGTTAGCTCAATATGTAATGGCGGCCTTTGGTCGATGGATAACAATATAAAATGACTGTTTGATATTAATAATAATAATACTCTTTAGTCCGTCGTAGTGACCTATGACGCTCTAAAACACATAATCAACATAAGCATGCGTCAACTTTGAATAATACTGACTAAGCGATCATGACATAGTCTAAATGATACATGCATGTACTAATATGTCAAACATGACTCGCCGATACTCTGGCATAAAAGTTCACAAAACATAACAAGAGGAAGCGATAGGAGAATGAATGTTGAGGCTTACTGTCTTGCTTAATCGCCATCTCTGATCTTGATATGACACTGTCAATAGCGACCACCAGCAATATCGTGATAAACTCCCTGAAACCTAGGCATAAAACGCCCGCCCAGTAGAAATAGGGAGTAAAGGCTGCGAGAGAACTTAGTGAATACAAATACCACGAATGGTATCAACCACACCATAATCATCTTTATATATAAAGAGCGTATGTATAAGCGATTAATAAAATTTACTTTCGATAAACAACTACTCCCCAATTACATAACTGACTTCTTATTTAACATCATTCTGAGATCAGCTTAGCGACACTACTCACGTATATTCATAACGTCAATGCATAATCAAATATTCATTCAAATAAAACAACACAAAAAATAATGGTTAGTCAACAAAATACATAATATCAAAAACTTAAATCAACGCATTCAGTAAATAGCGTCGCGTCGCGTCTACAAATACGTATATACATCGCGAAAATCTTCCGACGAACTACCCTCTCGATATGCATATCATGGCTTACTCCCGAAATGTCTGGGGATACGCCGGTATGCGTATGCGAACACTAGGTCGAGCGGCCATGATAATACGTATATCATTTAGCCCAAATCAACTGAATACGCTTTGACCTGAAACGATACATAGCCACACGCGCCCAAAGTAGTATAATCACAACAACTACAACAATCTCATAACATAAATCTCAATAACTCAATCTATTATTCCAATATAACCACACGACAAACACATGCCAAATATATAGCCATAACATATATGAAAGGTTCCCATCAGGAGATTTGCATTTCACCTCGAGCAAAGTACTAGCATTCTTCTAGTTATTCCAAACCCGGTCCACGTCAACTCCTATCCAAAGCGATTTCTTATCAATATTTCACCATTTCTACTTATTCACACTTTTACTCCTAACATGATTTTCTACAAATTGGGATGTAGGGTTATCTTTGGGTTTGACCAGGCCTATGAATTATTCAGAATTATAAATCCATAATTATCCATATATTTTTTTTTCTGAATAAATCAAGATGCAGTAACATTCGCTTAAAATTCACTCTTATTTATTTTATAAAATATCAAATAAATACCAAATAAGTTCCATGAATCCTCATATATTTTTATTAACTCGTAATAACCTCCAAAGCTCATACAACCGCCTAAACCGATTTTATCATCAAAACCCATTTTTCTCTATTTTAATACATTTCTAGTCATTTTAAAACCCAAAAATCAAAATAATAGTTAAAACATTTTAAAAATCATCAAATTTGATATGTAGCTCACATACAACTTCAAAGTTACTGAAAGATCAATTATATTTTCCAAACTCCACTATCTCCGCTTGATTTAAAAATACCTTATAATTAAATCATAAAAATATAAAAATTCAAATCACTTAAAAATTCTAAGCCAAGGTACTTATATTATAGTAAGAAATGCTCATATTTATTATTTTAATTTTTCAATAAATATAGATATTTATTTTATATTTTAGACACTTTCAACCATTTATCTTCCAAAAATCATAGTAAATATAAAAAAAATTAAATGTCAAAAATTTATTTCATAAATCAACTCATATATCAAAACTCACTTAAAAATTTAATTTTATGATTTTTAGAAGACGTTTACTATTTATTTCGCATTTATCTTTAAAAAATCAAACTAACTAGAAAAAATAGTCAACTATCACACAAATCTTCATTATCTTTTAAAAGTGTTATCCTCAAGATATTCAAACATCATTCTTAGCCTTATATTATACTTGTATTTTTCAAAAAAGTATTTATTTCTAACTTTATACCAAAGTCAAAGTTAAAATCATCAAAAAAATACATAAGAATCAAGAGCAAGTTATACCTCAGGTGATTAAGATATTTGAGAGGAGGTTCTTGAGCTTGATTTCACTAGGAAAATTGGAAGCAAATTTTAAGTGTAGGGAGGATGTTCGGCCAAATACGTAAGTGGGCAACACTATACACTAGAATAGTAACTTTTAATGAAATAACAATTTTGCTCTTAATGAAACTTCCTAACTACTACACTTACAAATAGGGGGGGGGTAAATGAAATATTTTACACCCAAATCCAACACTATTCAAGTTGGTATAACAAACAAGCCTGGGGGCAGTGTGAGTATTTTTTTTTGATTTATTTAAGATATACGTGTCAGTTGGTGGGAATTTATAGGATAGTGTTAGGTCCTTATTTCTCTCGCTTCTTATAATTAAATTTAATGAAAACGATACTAAATATATATTATTCGCAAGAACAAAATACTACTTCTTTATACACGCCTCGGTTTATCTATTTATTGCTAACACATTTTTACTCCTACCAATCGAAATGTACTATTGCAAACACATTTTTACTCCTACTACCAAACCGTACTACCAACCTAATCGATTTGTTGTATTTTTCAACTACTAACTAAATTTTTAATTTCACTCAAATTTCTACCGAGCAACTAAGATACTATTAACATAATATTGGGTATCTAATCTGAAGTATTTATCATATTTGTCGATCGTCATAGTAATCCTTATAATAATATTACTATTTGGGTGGGAGTTTGTACTAATGGTATCGATAGACGTAGGTTCAAATATCGCAAAAGTGATCTAAACATTTCTTCTAACCGGCTTGTTTTTCCCCTCATTTTCTTGACACCAACCATATAGTGTAGTGATAAATTGTATCACCTATAATCGAAGTGCTTAGAGTTCGAAATATCACGCAGTGAGTAACCGCCGAGCTCCCTTTGCATGAATTGAAATATCCTCCAACAATAAATAATTCGCTTTTGAATTTTTGATAGTTGCTTTTTATATTTGAACATGATTTTTAATAATGTAGTAGATTATATTTTTATAAAAGGACACCATATAAAGCCTTTTTAATATACTTCAATATGATACGGCATATAATATTACTCTAATATTCTTTATTTAAATCGGATTTGTATATATACAATTGAAATAATCAAATAGTTAGTTTTTGATTATCGAAAAATAAATTTTATGATTCTTACGGTATGTAGTAGTCCAAAATTACTAAATTAGTATTTGACATTAATTTGAAAAACTTTGATAAGGTAGTCAAGGTATATATACGTAGCAAATAAGAGCAAGATGCAGGTTTGGAAATCAAGCTCATTTATGAAACCATTTTCTTACGTATAATAATAATAATGTTCGATGTCGAGACATGAGAACTAAAGCATGGCAAATAGCTTTGGTGGTCCACCTAACACGCATACAAGACAAATTGCTAGTTGTGAGATATCTGATTCATTTTTCACGATATGATCATCGTATCTTTATATAGTATTATTCACCTTTATATCAATAATTAAACGCTTAACTTACGATTTATCGATCTTTTTCTCAATTGATAGCTTTTCACATTTTAACTTCATCATCGCCGATACTATTAGTACGCACTCTCATATTCTTTAATAGCTGTAGGGGTCAAGTTTACTCATGAAAACGATTTATGAGGAATAATAATACCAAAATAGCCACGATCGTCGAACACTTTACTTTAAATATCCACACTACCCCAAGAACATATCCTTAGGTTATTACTTAATAGCTATATATGTCAGGATGTCAATAATAAGTAATTATTAATGTTATTTATTAATCAAGAAAGACAAACCTACGCGAATTTGATGAAATAAGAAGTACTTATTAATGTTTTCAATGCTCATCACTTTATTTACTTCTATCAACCATTTATCCCTTCCAACCTCTCTATATAAGCTCCATATCATCAAACACTCAAAACTCATATCTTCCATCTTTCATAAAGCTAAAAATACATCTTCTATATAATTGTGAAATGGAAAGAGACTACAACGGCTTTTGCAACATGTGTAACAAACATTCGACAAAACAATCAGCACCAATCGCCGCGTGGTTGTCATTCTAAGAAAGACGTGTTGAAGTTTGTTTACAAGGTTAAGGGCGTTTCTTCCTCAACAAGTGGCGAGAACCATACGCACTAAAGAGGCAATACTGAAACAAGTACATTCAAAATCCTCAAGACGCTCCGACGAAGAGGCGGCCGGAAGGAGGAAAGAATGCAACACTACTAGAAAACGTACTTATGTAGTCGGGTGAAAACTGACGCCATATCGCTTGGGGCTGGCTTGTCAGCTGTCGTGGCTGTGGTTCTGCTTAGTTAAATGTTTGGCCCTATCGCTTCTAAGCAATAAGCCTAAGCCAGCATCGTCAAGCTTAAAAAAAAATTAAAATTAAGTTATACCCGACGATACCCACGCTTCTTTAAACTAATATATATAAAAAACCTACTTACACAATTATCATATCTCATCCCCCTCCCCCCCACTGTAACTACCCCGACGCCACCGGCCGTCACCACCCCGACACTACCACCGCTACCAACCCGACTTAATACCCTACCGACGCCACTACCCCCAACAACCCGACGGCAACCCGATTTTGACAGTAAAGTTTCCGTTTTTTCTTTTTGATTGCTTTTGTTTAATCCAAAAGTAGTCAGATGTATATTTAATTTTTTCTTGTTATATGTTTAATTATGATTTAATTTATTTTACTTTTTTAAATATAATTTGTTGTTATATGTTTAATTATGATTTAATTTCTTTTTAATTTGTTTAAATATAAATTTAATTAGTTATTTAATTCTGCTTATTTCTAATTTATTGGATTTAATTTGTTAATTTATTTAGTTATAAGTTTAATGTTAGACTCGCTTAATTCGATTTATTAGTTAGATTGAATTGGTAATTGTTTGAATTAGATTTGAGTTTGAATTAGATAAAATGATTTCAATTGGATTGTGTTTAATTGATCGGGACTGGGAAATTGAATTTGTTTAATTGAATCAAGGGGTTTCATTGAAGGATTTGGTTCAACTTGTTTGTTTGTGTAACGGTACTTACATTTTTTTATGATCATTTTATTTATTTATTATTTTATGTATATAGTTTAATTTGATAGAAATTCAAGTTTGAATCAACTTGTTGCTTTTAATTTCGATTGAAGCTCAACTAAACGCAGTTTTTATGGCTCCTCGTGGTGGGTTTAAGAATTGGACGAAGAAGGTTACCAGAGAGTTGCCGAAGAGGCTGAGGAGCCATGATACGGACCTTGTTATAGAGCCCACTGATGGGCCCATTTTCATCGTGCAGTGCCCGATCCGAGGCTTCCATGCTCACGCAGCACATCGTCGACACTCACCGGACCAATGGGCGATGTTCCGGCGAGAAATATCGATGCCCCCGCTTCCACCAAGAGTTTCAATAAAGACTCGCCACACGCCGTATTTAGGATATGGGAGGCATTTCGACGATTCGGGATCGAGCCCATCGCAGTATGTTACGGTCAGCAGTGGCCTGGCATACCTGGGGCGAAGTATGGGTACGCGGCACCGAGTAGGGCCCACTTCGGGCCGCCAGAGTCGGGACACGGTTTGCTACACCATATCTCGACGGGAAGTGTTGTATTTTTTTTATTGAGTTTGTTTTATTAATATATATTTATCATTTGCATCTAATCATATTTGTTTGCTTATTTAAAGCTTTCGGGTCGTGGGTGAAAAAGATTCTTTGGAAGCGAAATAAGGAGGAGAGTGGAAGATTGTATTCACATATTTCTCAGACACTCATCCGTTAAGGATGCTATATGGGCAGCTTTTCTGGTAAGTATGGTATTATAAAAGTTTTGTTTTATCGAATTGTGAATTTTGACTAACTTAATTTTGTACTTATTTCATGATCAATATGAAATTAAAGGAGGGAGCATTTCATAAGTGCCTGAAGTTTTTCGGGAGGGGCTTGTCGTGAGGCGGTATAACCCGGCCGACAAGTGGGAAAGAAGACATGGAGATGCATATGCGATGATGTCGTGATGTTCTCGGGACGCCGCGCCCACCGATTCAGATTCCAAATGGTGTATGTCACCTAATGGGGCGCCAGATGAACAGAAATAAAAGCCCAAAGCAGCCGATGTAACCGTATGACTCGCCGGCGACCGTAGGCCTTTACATCACATTCCATGGGGAGGGCAAGAGCCTTCAAGCGAAGGATACATGAAGAGGTAATTTTGGATGTTACTACAATTTGAATATTTTTTGGCCATATTAACTATGTATTTGAATTTTGTTTCGTGATGATGCGACCGGAAGCTGCCCTTCACCGCCGAATATGCGTATCGCTTCTTAACAAGAAAGAGGGACAGGCTTATCGCATCGAGTCGTATCGGGGAATTCTACAACCCAGACTCAGCAAAGCCATGTAAGTTTCAATGTTTTATACGGCAATTTAATTTGTAACTATAACTTCTATGAGTTATATTTCATTCTTATGTTTCTATACACGCAGTAGTTATACAATGCCCGTTGCTCACGGTAGCAATGACCAAACATAGATCCATTGCTGTGACGGGGTTCCGGACAAGACATTGTGGATGCACCAAATGGGGCGTGTGGTTGCTGAAAGGCCTGATGTTTGAGTCGGGTTATACCTCATCAAATGTATGTCGATTGACGCCGGACCACGGAAGTAGTTCCACCGCCGCCATGGGAGGATATACGTAGGTTGTCGGGAGCTCCGAGGAGAGAATAGGTCAGCTGGAGGAGAACAGTGTCATGGAGAGTCAGACGCCGAAGTTAGAAAGAAGAGACGCACCAAGTCCCAAAGGCTCAGCTTTGCCTAAGATGCTCCATCGCTTTTTACGGGAGCCGCATCTAGTCACATGGGGACCATTGGCACGGCTCTCACGTGATGACCAACCCCCACCCAGACCCCCACCATATCGTGACGACTCACGCCCTCGCATCCCGACTCCGGAGGAGCAGCCCCATACGTACTCTCACATCTCGCATCCCGACTCCGTAGAGCGCCAGCCCCACCCGCACCCCTGGCCCACTTAGATGTGATGTATTTGAATATTTATGTTGTTATGTTTATGGATATTTTGTTTTTATGTTTTGATATTTTATTTTGTTTTATGTTTTCATATTAGTTTATGGTTATTATTAGTCGTTATCGATACTCTAAAGTTTATGTTTTATGTTTATGTTTGTATATTGGTTGTTTCTTGTTCTTTTCGGATATGATTTCAGGTTGTTATGTTTAAACACAAGTATATCAAAACAATAGAGCCGCTGAAATGCCAATACACCGATGTGTTTTTGTAGACGCGAGTCGGTTTAGTGTATGTATGTTCGGCAAAATGACAGAGTCGGTTGCGGTCGGTTTGGTCGGGTTGTTAAAACAAATCAAACAATGAAGTCGGTTTGGTGTCGGGTCATTTAAAACACACAGTCGGTATCGAATGTTTCGCCGGGTTTTTAAAAAATTAATTTCCGAGTTTCTAAATTACTTTAAGTAATATAATAAAGTATTATGCCTAATAATGATTAGATATATTAATAAAAATTATAATAAAAATATTTAAAACATTGCTCACGTGATCGCGAATGGACTATAACCTCGACTCTACGTAGTAACTTATATTACATCTAGTATTATCGGCGTTAATATTTTATTATATTTTTAAACTTATAATATAAATACTACTTAACTTAACTACTTTTCGAAAACTATATTTGTTATGTCTTGAATACTAGATTCAAATAAAATATTAATTGTAACGGGGTATCGAGGGTACGGGCGCCGGGTTTGGTGTCTGCTCAAGGCTTCAGGTTGGGAAGTCGCCGGTATCGTGTCGGTTTCAAGGCCGGGTTTTTTAAAAATACGTCGGTAGTCAGGTTGCGTCGGGTTTGCTTACCATCGACACGAACTCGACACAAAATGACTCGTGATTTTTCACAAATACCCTTATGTATGAAGATCAAGAAAAGTGCTAAATCAAACCACAATCATTAAAACACTTCAATAAAAACACTTCCTAAAACCAAACCCCACTTCCTTTAACTATATTTAGTACTTTTGACCAATCAACTTCTAAACCTATCTTCACTTGTCAATTTTCTTTCACCAATTTATAATTTAGGGTATGTTGTTTTTTTATTTATTTTATATAATGTTTAATTGACTAGTATGTTTAATTTAGTGTAATTTCAATATATGTTTAGTTGACTAGTATGTGTAATTGTCTACTATGTTTAATTTAGTTTAATTGTCGGGTTTTTTAAATTTAGTATAATTGACTAGTATGTTTAATTTGGTATGTAAATTAAGTTTAATTTCAATGTTTTTAGGAAAATGTCTCAAGACGTTTCTTTGACAATCGCATGGTCCAGATGGCTAGCGTGAATCCTCGTGATATCTACAAGGTTTAGTGAGTTTTTCAGAAGTCATAGAAAATCATGCTTTGGGTCGAGAGGATTAGGTAGAATGATAAGATGTCCGTGTAGGAGGTGCAGTAAACGGCAAAGTGTATGACATTAATTTACATCTGGGAGTACCACGCGAAGCTTATGACAGCCTCACAATTTTTTACGCATGTAGCAAACATCTTCTAATGTTGGATTTCAGGGGAACCAATATATGCATATGGTTGAATATGGCTTAAACTTAATAGCCATGGGGAGACAAGAATTGAAGAACCGGCCAGATTAGAGAAGATCCAAATACCACAAATGGTATCATACTATGATTGATGGGGTCAGAACCAAATTACAAGTGGGATTTGTCAGACCGACTTACTAAGTTATCAATGACAACACGCTTGGTTAGTCTAAAGTCCGAGTCAGCAGATATCACAACAACAGCTTTTCAAAGATGGATTTCTTTTAATCGTTTTATGTCGTCTCTACGTGAGAGAACATTCAATGATTTCTACGGTAAAAAATTGGTTGAGTCCTTTGTTTTCGCCAAAACAAAATTCATAATTTGCGTGAATAATTGTATGTTGTTTTACAAAGAGGATGAATAGTTGGAGGCGTGTCGATTTTGTGGAGAGAGTAGGTACGGTGGCAAGATGGGGAGGAACAACGTAAGTCGACGCAGAAGAAAGGTATTAATATACATGTCATTAGCCCTCTGCCACAACGATCAGATATGTCAATGAAGACAAATGGGAGACACGACATGGCACCATCGACCTGCACATACGATGGTGATGACTCAATTGGTGGATGGAGCAACAGGGAACATTTTGATGCAACATATCCGCATTTTTTCAGCCAGAGTCGAGAAATGTTCGCATCGGTTTGTATTCCCGATGGTTTGCGCCTGCAAGTTTGGACGCCACAGCCCGTTGGCCGCTATTATCCGTGGCATCAACGATCAGGCATGAAGCGAGCCATAATCGCTCTTATCCTCGATTATACCCGACCCAAAATCCGGGAGCAGTATGTAGATGTTTTTCTCAACCTGGTTGACAGTCATGAGTCGCGCATACCGCGCCGGCATTCGACGCATGTGACAAAATTTCAACATGCGGGTTGCTTTCATGTGGACGATACGATTTTCCCGCATACGGCATACATTCGGTCGAGTACACACGGTAGATTAGCTTGTCCGCATCGCATGAGCATACCAAGCTTTTAGACACGGTAGGTCGCAAATTTTCATGGCTTCCGATTGCCACCTATTTTCCTATCGGACATCGGGTTCAGATGCAAAGAAACGAAGCCGAGGACGAACTTGTTCGATGCGCAATGTTAGCTTAATGCACGGGCCGAGAGGTATATAATCGCCGCATCTTTATCGGGACTCGACGTGTTTGGGCAAAAAGGTAAATGCTGAACACGCGGAGTCCGGGTATAACAAGCCAGCACGATCAAGTAAGAGGAGTATTTTCTCAGATTTTGAAGTTATCGGTATACAACAAATCGCACACAACATCGACTTCATGCATACGTAGTAAGAACAATGGCGGTAACATATTACACAATGTAGTGGATGTTCCAGAAAACGAAGCACCAACGGGCAAAAGATCGACCTCGAGACTCATTGTTCACGAATCTCAACCATATATGCATGAGATTCGTGGGGAAGAGCTTAAACCAAAGGCTTTCTATACTCCAACCACAACACAACGTAAGTAAATTTCAAATTACTTGACGGATACGCTTCAAACATTTCCGCATGCGTCAAATACCCTCAAATGACCTAAAAGTCACGATGTGCATATTATTGTTCAAAAATTACTTTCCGTAGCACTTCGCCATGTCCTGCCCGATCAGATATGGGAAACCATAACAGAGTGGTGTTATTTTTTCCGCGACATTTCAAAGAACAAATCCCAATACGGAACGCGCGGCGAGCTCGAATCGTGTCGATAGTGTCGGCAGGTTTCAACATTTAGATTATGCAATTCAAAAGCACAACGGTGTCGGTACGGAGTCGGGTATCAAGAAAGATGGGTGTCGGGATAGTGTCGGTATGGTGTCGGGCTTCAACATTTAGATTACAGAACAAACCACAATGGTGTCGGTATGGTGTCGGTATTGAAGAACAATGGTGTCGGGCGAGTGTCGGTATAAATAAACCACAATTACAATTGACCATCCGTTATGTTGGAGCCCGAGCCCCAAACGGGCCGTTGCTTCACATAGTGGCCACGGTTTCGATGTCGATCGAATTTAGCGCCGCCAGAAAGTCGTCGTAGTTTCCTATTTCACCATACCGACGCCACCAATACGTATCGGTACGGGTGTCGGGATCGGGCGCTACATTTGTCTGCTAATTTTTCTAGTAAGGCAAATAAACGAAGACGCGCACAATATGAAGACGGTTTCACGAAGACGATGAATAAATTAATGGGAGTAGATTTGCTAGTATTTGAAGCTACGGGTCGTCTTAGTTGTTTACAATCTTAATTTATGCACTTTATGTTATCTATCCTATGGTTTTTATAATGAAAAGGGAATTTATCCTTTAATTTGTCCTATGTTATCTCTCCTTTAATTTGTTTGGATTAATGTTAAGGAGTATGGAATATTAAGGAATATTTTGGTATTCTTGACCCATTTTAAAAAATTGAAATGCTAATTACGAATTTTAGTTACTTATCTTATACGTAGTACCTATTTTTACGACGAGAGATATATTTTCAATCCATAAAATATAAGTCACAATTTTTTTCATTCTTATAGGTGTATGCTTGTTGGGTTTGTGAAAAATATAAAGGCGAAATGATAATTACTCGTGCCTTCTACCTTGCAAATAAGCTTGATAATAAGTTAATTTATTATTTAGTAATGTATAAAACCGATAAAATCTATTAATTTTGGATAATTGAAAAGGTAATTTAACAATCTTTTAAGCATTGATGTAGTAATTGATGCAATCAATTTAAAAAGCGAGGTTAAAAGGTAGAATTGGTAAAATTATTTTAATGATATTCATTCCCATAGTCCCATTCCACTAGATAATTTATACTCAAAATATTTAACTAAAAAATTATATATTAATTAAAAAAATCTATTTGATTGGATATGAAGCATCTGTATTATTTATTCATTATTTATATCTGTATTTTTATTTTTTAGTTATTGTGATATAATTATTTTTATAGCTTGGGCTTCTTCAATATATTTGGCTTGGCAACATTCCAAATTTATGTTCACAACTATAAGTTAAGTTGGTTTAGTTATAGCTTATCGTTTGCCAATAAAAAGGTACTCCGTAATATTCATAATTGAAGTTAATGAAAGTATTCTCTATTAATTTGGAAAGTTATTGAAGTGTCAAAAGTAGGTACTGCTTCGTCAAGAAATTTTTGGAAACTTTCCAAATTATTAAATATTCAAAACTATAAATAAGACTATCAAAGTTAATAAGTTAACCAACTATATATAAGATTGACATAAATACTTTGCTAGCAACGATAGAGAATTCGTAAGACGTCTTTTATCTTGTTCTTTGTTTTTATGATTTGAGTTCTTTATCAATCGTAATAAGTTAATGTTGTTTTAGTTATAGCTCATCGTTTACCAATAAAAAGTAGGTAATATTCACAATTGAAGTTAATGATGTATTCTCAGATAAAGCAGCATCACAATTGATTTTATAAAGTACGATTTTTTATGATCTATTCATAATATTATGATCTTTTTTATAATTATTAGTCGTTTTTTTAAATTAATCTAGAGACTTCTGCTGCTCATATCATAAATTGTAGGATTTGTAGCTAAAAGATGCGATGTTGTTTCTTTGTTGTATTGATGCCGATTGAACTTTTTGTGGTAAACTATTTTTTGGATAACAATTCAGGTGTTATGTTCGTTGGTTTCGATAAAAAAAATATGAAGACAAATGATAATTGATTTCTTACATGTGTTATGCCAAGCTGCCGAGCAAAAATATGAAGACAAAATGATAATTGCTCGTGTCTTCTATTTTGAAAATACCCTTTGCTAAATTAATGTATTTATTAATGTATCAATCCGGGTAAAATCTATGAATTTTGATCATGGAAAAGTAGTTTAACAATCTTTAGCATGAATGTAATATTTTATTCTTTGTAAAGAATAAAGCAGCATCATAATTGATTTTATAAAGTACGATTTTTTATGATCTATTCATAATATTATGATCTCTTTTATAATTATTAGTCCGTTTTTTAATTAATCTAGCGTAGTGACTGCTGCTCATATCATAAAATTGAAGGATTTGTAGCTAAAAGTTGCTGATTCTTTGTTAATTTTTGGTGATGATGTATTGATGCCTATTGAACTTTTTTGTGGTAAACATTTTGATAACAATTCATGTAGCAATTGTCCACTAATTTGATGATGATGCATGCTTCTAGTATGCGTTTATTTCTTGTTTTCAGCTAATCGAAGGACTAGTTATGTGTAAAAGAATAGTGAAATAGTAAAGTAGAAGTTTTTTTTTTCAAGGACTAGTTATGTGTAATTAAATAAGAAAGATACAATATTTTTAGGATCGATTCGGTACATGAATAATGAATTGTGTAGTGAACTGCAGGAGATCAAATGGCTACAAAAGAAGCAAATTGGGCAACGCTTCCTGATCTAGCTCTCTGTTTGATTTTGGAAAAATTAGTCGCACTCTCAGATTTCTTGCGGTTGGCTACCGTATGCAAAGAATGGCGACGAACAACAATATGAGACGACGGATCGAGTCATGCTCGAATCAACTTCCTCGCTCCTTTGGTTCGATCACCGGAAAGTGGTCCAAGCCTTTACAGCTTGGCAAGGCAATTGTTTCGTTAGTTCCCGAGCAAGCTCAAACTAAAGATTATAATTTTAACTACACTAGAAATATATTTTTTTACTTTTAAATGACAATTCAACTAATACAGATTATAATTTTATTCAATACACATATTTATAGTTTTAAAAAGTTATACATAGTATTTCTTATCAAGTATTCCGTATAATTTATTGGGTAGATGTCCCTTATTTTTTTTCTTTTCCATGTCCCAAAAAAATTATTAAGCTATCCTATTAGTAAGGTATTTCCAAACGGTATCAAAGTAAAAATTATTGAAATACGTATATATAAAATCTACTATTAAATTATCTAATCACCACTACATATAACGTAGACCGCCTCTGATTAATTCTGCGAAAATAATTCAAACTAAACTTATTACATCAAATTCGTAGAAACATTTAAACAAGCTAAGATGCGGAAGTGATTTAACATCCCCAATACTCGGCATCAGGAGGCTCAACGTCGGATGTGGATTGGCTTGCAACTTTACCTTTCCCACTATTATCTACATACTTTGGATGTTTACCCAATCTCTCTACTATTCAAGCCTTAACAAATTGAAATAAGAGCATTATAAATAATGGTCTGGAGCTTAATTCTTTCATTGTTTTGTACCCTCATATGGATCATTCCATCATCCAATTTTTAAAGAGTTATTTGGTTTAACTCACAAAAACCAAAGGTGGCCTCATTTAAATTAATTTTAATATTTGTATTCATCCGATGTTCTTCAATTTGTTTTAATGCCTTACTATTACAATTTAAACCCAATCTTTGTTCTTTGTGAGAATTTGCTGCCATCTTTATTTAGGATAAATCATTTTCCTTTCCAAAACTTCAATGAAAATTCTAGCAAATAATGAATTAAAAAGTTGGATTAATTTCATAAACAATAGTAAAATGTTTCTTTGCATTACAGTAGTATTAATACAAAGAGCCCCTTTCGACATTTTTACGGGTCTCAAATTTTCACATCGATTAATCGACTGGTGAGTGAGGTTCAAGCTCGAAATAAACTTATTTGACTAATTTTTAAATTATGTTGCATGATTACAACTTAGTTTTTTTTGGATTATTATTTGATTTGATTAAGCATTATATGGAATGAATAATATGGTGTGAAATGTGATTTAGTTCATTTAATATAATCAATTAATTTTATGAAAGTAATTCAAAACAAATTAAATCTACGTATTACATGAAATTCACGTCACTCGAAACATTTAAACAAATGCTAAAGCCAGTTATATACCTGGCCATTATTCACCTCGGATGTGGATTATGCAGCTTTTCCTTCTGCCTTTCCCACTTCAGATGTTGACTCAATTTTCCTCTACTATAAGTCAATAATAATAATAATGCTTGATGTTGAGATAGAGTACAGAAGTTGGCAAAAGAAATTAAGCCAGTAACGGAGAGATGCATGCTCTGTTGGGAGATATATTGATTCCTTTTTCACTGGCATACTCCTAACAAGTTCATTATTATGTAATTTGTTATTTAGGTGAAGCAATAATTTAATGAACTCTAACTGTGTCAATTTTACTCTGTATGTATTAAATATTATACTTTTGTAAAGTATTTTAATCAATAATACGAATTGAAGTAGCCGGAAGTTAATAATACTAATGATGTAAGACAACATGATTAAGTTCACGTATTTAATTAATTCAATGCCGGAAACCCTTATTATCCTGATAAGTCGGAACTCCCATTTGTAACGTGTCACTGACGGGCCTTTAATTAATTCAAATCTCTTAAATTAGTGTTTCATAATTTAATTAAATTAAATTTTGACTGTATATAAAATGATATTCCAAGATCATATATAGTGGCCATTCCATCTTTTATATATCAATGACAGATGCTTTCAACTATGATCATTCTTTTCACTCTGATACCTTTCGTTACACTTCAACTTCATCGTTGTCAGATTAATTATTAGTACCCTCATATTCTTTAATAGCTAGAGGGGTTGAAGTTGAGTCATGAAAATGATTTATAGGGGAATAATACTACCAAAGTAGGCATTGGTTGAACACTTCTACTTTTAAATACCCACACTGCCATAAGAACATCTTTTGCTTATTACTATATATATATTGTGATGATCACGGTATTTCAGTCGATAATAAGTAATTACTAATGTTACTTATTGACCAAGAAAATCAGAAAACCATGGGAATTTGATGAAGTATTTAACATGCAATGCATAGTCAGTGTAAAATACGATAGAGTTTATATATTTATATAAATTTTGTTTGTAATTACTAACATGCAATTGCTTTGTTTTTTATTTTATTTTATATAGTTCACATTAATTTAGTTAGGAGAAAGAACATAATTGCAATATATTTAAAAGGTTATTTATTACGATAAAATTTTCACCTCGAAGCTCATATGCACTTATATATCATATTATTTTATGATACAAGTAATTGATGATGATTTGAGGTAAATTAGGTCATCGTATATATATGCTATTAACGCATTTATGAACAGAGAGCTCTTGTAGTACTCACTTAATCTTTGAGAAAATTATTAGTTGGCTATTCTAGTAGGCCAGTGAAAATTAACGATAGTGTCGATCCGACTTGCTCGAATGGCTGATTCGAAGCCGATTCTGAGACGCATGAAATGGAATTTAACGTTAAAATTATTCGTCAATTGAGTTCTAACAATTCGAACATGTTCGGCCTGTACCGATCCATTAAAGCAGCCCCAGCCTATTACAGGAGGCACCCAACTCAACCTCTTAACCTTATTTTCCTATTCCCCATTCCGTTTCCCCACCTCTCCCTCTATTATTTCCAAATTGCTTTCAACCACCCTCCCCCACTTCCCTTTCATAATTCAATAATAATATAAGTTTGATGTGAGAATGTCTTTATTCTTTATAAATTTTAATAGTTTCACGTTTGTGCATCGATTGGTTTCAATAAAGGGTTTCGACTTTCATATTTGATTCGACCGCGATTTTAGTGCTTACGTTCGAGTATCGATTTTAGGTTTCGATTAGAGTATGCACGTTAGTGTTTATCTTTGTGAGTTGTAAAATTGCAATTAACTTTTGTGATTTATATTAGGCTTTGGAAAGCTGACTTTGATTTTTTGTTTATGTTTTGATTTGATTTATGATTTCAGAATCTAACAGCTTGTTCGAATCCGAAATGTATCAACAAAAATAAAATATGCCCGCCTATTTCTATCCCAATCGAAATCTGTTCGATATTCACCCAGCTTTAATCCTCGAACTCACCTCAATATTCGCAGTGTCAAGCTGTTGCTGTTCTCTATATCCTAAAGGAATGGGTCGGGTTGATTTATATATAAAATGGACAAAGATAACCCATTTCAGTAATAAGCCTATTATTATTATTATTATTATTATTATTATTATTATTATTATTTATTATTATTATTATTATTATTATTATTATTATATATAATACTCCCCTCAATTCTCAGTTAAAATTTTGCCAACATTATTTTTTAATAATTTATATAAGCCCTTAAGTGAATAACGTGAATTACGAAACCATATATTTAGTTTTCTTGATCACCATCAAATCCAACGTATGCCAGCAATATTATATACGGTATAAAATATCTTCTTTTTTTGTTTCAAACCTCATCATAATAGCCAATTCATAATAAGTTTCCTCCTTCTCATGCATTCTCTTTATTAAATTTAATAATTTTGTTTATTTATTTCTTGACTATTATTCACTTTTTAAATTTAGGATACCAATATATTTTTTATATAACTTTATTGTAATAATATATCAATAATAGTATTCGAATGTATTTATTTATATATTAATATGATAATTTAGTTATAATTAAAGCTTAAAATGTATGTATTTGGATACTTAAAAAAAAAGAAATATGATGATTTTTGAAATTGAGAACATATTTTGAATTTATTCCAGCATTTACATTTATAAGAAATTACCTGATAAATCCACATTTGGTTAGTTTTATGTAACGACCCACGCCAGTCGGCTCTCGAGGTTAAGCATCATCAACAACCTGTACAACCACATCATCAACACACTCCTAAAACACATCATCAACATAAACATACATCAACCTGAATAATACAACCAAACAATCCACAACATAGTCTCGACAATACATCATAATAGTAATATGTCAAACATGACTCTCAATATACAACATAAAAGTTCTAGAAACATAACAAGAGGAAACGACAAAAAAGAACGACCGGCTGGTGAACTTCCTACGCCACCATCGACTCACCCACGCATCTTATTCCTCAACCTCACAACACAACTTCTCAAGAACCTCAACATCACTCCTAGAAACCTGTGCATAAACGACGCCCATGTAGAATACTGAAAAGTTTACTTAAGCTAAGTGAATACAAATACTACGAATGGTATCCAACCACATATAATCATACTTACATATGGAGATATGTATAAACATTAATAAGACTACTCAATGAACAACTCCCCAAATTACATAGCAACTTCTTATTTACCATCACTACAAGTCAACACAACACTCTTCACAAATATTCATAACCATCAACAACGCAGATAATCAAATATTCATTCAAATAAAACAATAGAAACAATAATGGTTAGTCCAAGAAATACATAATATCAAAAAACCTCCATGCACACATCCATCCACCAACCACACATCCACCAATGCTATTACATCTCCAACACATATATATATACATCACAATCCTCCCTGACCGAGACTACTCCCTCAATATGGCTATCACACCAAACCTCCCCGAAATATCTCGAGGCTACCCCCCTATGCATATCACAATCAACCTCCCTACGAGGCTACGCCCTCAACGTATATATATATCATTTCACCCAAATCAACTCGGGCAGTTAATACACACACCAAACACAAACAATACATAGCCACACGCAACACAATAACACACAACATAAGTAGTATAATCACAACAACTACAACAATCTCATAGCATAAACTTCAATAACTCAATTTACATTCCAATATAACCACACGATGTAAACACATGCCAAATATATGTAACCATAATATATACGAAATGCCTCTATCGCGGTATTTCAGACTCACCTCGAGCCAGCATCATGATTCTTCTGGGGCTTATTTCAAACTCCGGTCCACGCTCTCAACTCCTATCCAAACCGATTACTTATCAATATTTCACCATTTCTACTTATTCACACTTTTACTCCTAACACGCATTCTTTTCAAATTGACGTAGGTTATCTTTGGCTCACCACGCCTATGAATTATCTCGCTGCACTATAAACCATAATTATCCATTTTTTTTTCTTTTAATTAAATCCCCATTTAAAAAATAACATTGCTTAAAATTCACTCTATTTATTTTATAAAATATCAAATAAATACCAAATAAATTCCATAAATCCCATATATTTTTATTAACTCAAAATACCCTCCAAAAGCTCATAAAATTCGCTCCAAACCAATTTTATCACATCAAAGCCTATTTTCCTCTGCTTCAATACATTTCTAGTTATTTTAAAACCCGAAAATCAAAATAAATAGTTAAACCATTTTACAAATCACCAAATTTGATATGTAGCTCACATACAACTTCAAAGTTACTGAAACATCATCAATTGTATTTTCCAAACTCCAATTCATCTCCGTTTGATTTAAAATATCATTTTAATAATTAAATCTTCAAAAATAGTAAACAAATTCAAATCACTTCAAATTTTAGCCGAGGTACTTATATTGTAGTAGAAAATAGCCAGATTTAATATTTTAATTTTCACAAAAAAGCATATTTATTTCATATTTTATACACTTTCTAACCTTTTATCTTCCAAAAATCATAATAAATATAAAAGAAATTAAAAAAAAATCAAAACTTTCTTTCATAAATCAACTCTTTATATCAAAACTCACTTAAAAACTGAATTTTATGATTTTTAAACCGAATCATTAAATTATCAAAAATAGTCAACTTCACACAAATCTTCGCATCTTTAAGTGTTATCCTCAGATACTAAACATCATTCTTGCAGCCTCTAGATTATACTTTTATTGTTCAAGAAATTGTTTATTTCTTAACTTATACCAAAGTCAACAAAAAGTCAAACTTAAAATCATCAAAATACATAAGAATCAAGAGCAAAGCTTATACCTCTCAGTGATTGGGATGTTCGGCGTTCTTTGGAGCTTGATTTCACTAGAAAAATGGAAGGTGTACCCTTTTGATGTAAGGGAGTGGGGGATGCTCACCTCAAACGCTCAGGCAAGCGCGGGTTTTTTTTTACATGGCATTTACGTAGCTCTGGGTCATGTAATTTATGTGATAACGCAGTCCCGTCGGCATTTGCATTTTATTTCTCCCCTTCGTAATTAAATTCTAACGAAAACAAGAATAAATATATTATTATTCGTGCAACAAAGCACTACTCGCTTTTAGCTACTGCCTCGTTTATCTATTTTATCATAACACATTTTCACCTCCTACCACCGAAACGCATACCAACCGAACCGATTTGTCAGATTTTCAACTACTCAACTTCGAAATCTTTAATTTCACCTCGAAATACTCCACCGAGCAACTAGTATGCTATTAACATAATATCAAGTTTTAACTGCTATTTCCACCCATTCTCCTTAAAAAATTTCTCTCGAAATTTACTGTAACCCGATTTGTTTTATTATCTCAACTCACCCTTTTCTAATACGCTTCATTATCTTAATATTCACGATATCTTATCACCTAATTTTAAATTTCACATTATAGTAATTGTCTTCATAATTACATATTATTATATCTCATAAATATTCACAACATACCATGAATAATATTAACATACTACAACTCAATAATATACAATCCAAACTATATCATAATTATCGTCATACATCTAAATCAGAATATATATCATCTCATATCTCATTTTAATAATACCATTAGTCATGTCATAACAGCTTGTTTTGGCAAACTACAAATTTTATGTCATATCGACCACGTAATTAATTCGCCTGTGCCTGGCCACCTCGAGGCAGAATCCCATTATAATCAGACACTAAAACAATTAAAACCCACGGATCTAATTCAGCTTTAAAGCACAACTCGCTTCATCCAAAAATTTGATTTCCATTAAGATTCTCATAACAAAACAGTTTTTAAATTTACAATCCATCAGCTGATATCTAACCAACCAACTCCATATATATATATACAACATATCCCAAATAAACAAGCACGCCTCCAAGACTATTAAATCAGAGTAAGTAATCAGATTCTAATACAAAATAATTACCGACAAGGCTAAAGTTTGAAAATAAAGTACAACAATAAAAAATCTGGCCGGGACAACACATCAAATGAGATCACAGATCCCTACCACCCGATGCTCACCTAGCCACTCTGAACAACTCTCCAACACCTCCTGACTAAACTAGCCAACCCCGGCACAAACGAAATACCAAAGCGAAAATGGAAGTAGTCATGGGGTTTAAGGAAAATTTAACATGTGGGGCGAACTTTACCATACGAAACTGAGACAGACAATATTATAATAGTCAAATATTTAATAAAATACATATATATCCAGACTACCTAATAAGGTCATATAATAAGATTCCAAAATAAGGTCTCAGTGCATAACATGTCTCAATAAGACACACAATCACCCAATGAAATCATGTAGATTACAACAACGACTATAACTCTAGTCATCACCTCTATCTCTCATATCTCCACAAGTATACCAACCCTCTAACGCGCATATACCAAACTGCCTACCTCAAGGAATGACCAATCGCTTATAAACACCGCCTTATAATTTTAAGTATAAGGCCAAACCGCACTTATACCGTAGTATAAGGCCACACCGACAACGCACACAAAGAAATGTATCATAAAGACTACACCGCTCTTATACCGTAAGATAAGCATCAATACTGGCCACATATCCCCGCAGCGCAAGCGACCTTCACCTAAGCCATAATTATCCTAACCATGTGGTCATATCCAAATACTTGTCACCTCAAGTCACGCATAACTCCAAACCAACACCTCAATAACCAACAATTCTACTCCCAAACAATATCAAAGACACAGCCTAAAAGATCTCACAATCATAAATCAATCACTACCGACACAAAGTGCCACCACAATCATAAATCACCTACTACCGCCGACAAGGCCACAGAATACTTAAGCTGCCGCATGCTGCCACGTAAATACAGCAACGCCGACAAAGTTCACGTAAATCGAACATACCAAGTCTGCCATTACTTACCTCAAGCAAATCTTCAACGCCACATAAATAGCACCGCATAATCAGAATACGGTCAGCCAATAAAACGAATCACACATATTCATACTCACAATAACATGTAAATTCATTCTACATAATCATACCACAATGACACATATCATTCTCACATAATCATACCACAACGACATATTCACACAATTTAAAGAAAGACGTGAAAGAAGACCCGCGAGATAAGCACTCACCTCCGCTAGCCTACCAAAAAACCTTCGCAAAAACACAATCACTTCAGAATCGCCCCATTTCCACGATCAATGCCTAACAAAAAACACCCGTAAAGTATAATTCAAAACTTACTACTATAGTTGGCGCTTCTCAAGACATACAACCAACTATTACGAACGATTCCTAAAACGATCTATACCCACTCGATAAACAACAACGAATAATAACCTGTCGGACACAACCCAATCGTTCCCGCTAGAATTCCATCTTATTATCATTTTAACATTTCCTCATATCAACTTTATAAGTCATTCTACCAATCCTCGCCCATAATTAACAACCTATACTCCAAAATATTCATTACAACTCAACTTATCACACTTTTCAACCTAATTCCATTTAATTAATTTTAAATCACAATTCTAACCTTACAATACCTACAATAAGTGTCCCAATTACACTCCTTATACATTTAAAGCCTTATAAAAATATCAACAATAAAAGTCAACTAAAATTAGAAAAAGTCAACCCTAACTATAATATATGCAAACAACTTAAATCATAAATTACTCACTTATATACATCATACCATAACAAACTTAAACATCATAAAATTGAGTTATGCTAAAAAGTCAACCAAAAGTCAAACATTAAAATCACCAAACTCTAATCATACCTCAAATTCAGAGTGAAACATTTACTTTAAGCCTTAATAATCAACTTGAAAGTGTAATAACCGTAACGACTCATTAATAAATAATTAAAAATGCCAGGTTTTATAAATTTATTCTCGTAAACGTTGAACCCACTTAATATTTTATGTTCACAATGTTATTGTTCGAAGTTTACCACGGCATAAGTTAAAACGGTATGTGATTTACCTAATAAAATGATTCAAGTTTTACACCGACAAGAGTTGTGCCCAACCCCAAATTCCTTAACCATCCTTTAAGCCCAACCAAATCCCAACCCATTCACATTTTCTTTCTTCACCAAGCATCGTCGAGGCCGTTTTCAAGAAAAGAAAAAAAAAAAATTCGACTTATTTCTCAATTTTTTCCTCCATCTCGAGCTCTTCTTGAATTTCAAATTTTCGACAAAGCCCTCATCATCCTCTTCGCTTCGTTGCAAAAAGGTTATATTTTGAGTATTTCAGAAATCTCCAAACTTTGACTTTGTCAATTTTTCGTATTTTGAATTTTATTTCTCCAATTGACTTGGATTATAAAATTAGTTATTATCAGGTCGAAATATTGTGTTTGATTGAAAAATTGGATGTTTTGTGGCGCTTGACTTTTTAAACTTTCAATTTAATTGGATTTTTGGATATATTAATTAATAGAATTATTGTCTAGGGCCTAAATTATAATATGAACTGACAACGATCGATATTGGCAGAAAGTCATTGTTATAATAATTCATGATCATGGTCGACAAGTGTTAATTTAAATAAGCTAGCCTGACGTTATCATGATTTGTTTCTGGACACAATTATGTAATCTATAAGCGTAAGCAAATAGGTCGAATTAATCTTAGCGAATTTCGTAAGCAGTTTTAACTTCAAGTGGATTGTGGTCGGTAGCTAGTGTCAAATTAATCAGAAAAAGTCGAAATCGGATTAATTGAAATTAGTTAAGAAACGTTTGAAATTAATAAAGATATGTGGATGATTATCTAATTTAGTCCGGTAATGTAGGCTCAGTTTACCTAAATCATATCGAACATATCAGTAATCTCGACGTAAGCTTGCCAATTCTATAATCTGCTAAAAAACTCTAAATTAAATTAGATTAAAAAAAGTAGTTGAAACGGTTATGAAGTTGTGATTTATATTTTCTAAATGTTTTATTCGACTCCTGGACGCGAATGTACAAAGGATCGACGATCGGTTGGGCGCTAAAGGGTACTAAATTAAAAGGATTTATCATTCGCTTGTTATCTTATTTATGTTTAGGGCGTCAGGTATGGTAAATCGTTTAATAAATCTTATTCCGTGTTACGAACTTACCCGTGTGTATAGTCAGCGAGACCGTGAATTGTCATCATGCTGAGTGAAGTCGCATTGCATGCACGCGCTGCTATCGAGTATTTATGTTCTCGAGTAGCATATTTATGTTTAAGTGTACTTTTAGTATGGCTTAGTGTATTCCCGTATTCATATCGAGTATATTTGGCGTTATGGACTTATCTCGGGAGCGCATTCTCAAGCCAGTGCGTGTTTGCACGCAATTGGTCAGACAAGGTGGGCGAGCATTGATGTTACATCGGTATCGGTCAAGGTTTGTTGCGGTTTCGACATTGTCCGCGGATTTGTGGACCGCTTGATTTCAAGGGTGTTTGTAATACGATGCAAAAGTTCGCGGCGAAATTTCGAAAAGCGATACGACGTACGCCGCTGCTTCAAGTGCTACCGCCGAAAAGGAGACATGCTGTTGGTGTTCGAATGGGCGAACACAACAGAAAATGATGAATTGTTATATTTGATGTTATCGCTGGGTTCCCTTTTTGCGGAATTGTTTATTTGTGGTCGCGGTATTAACGCCATTGCGAAATTTTCGTTGGTTACTGTCGGGTTACGCGATGTGAAATACGATACGCGAAAGCAACGTAAGCCTAATTTTCTACAAGACGCGAGTTTATCGATTTACGAGTATTTTCTGCTATGCATGCCTGTAGTTAGCTAAAGATACTGCGTTATATATATATACGCATAAACGATTATTCATCTATTAATTCCACGTATGTTTATCCCTTATTGTACGCTACACTGGATACGGGTAAGTTACCATCCCGTGATCCGCTTCCATTGCCGGCCGAGCTTACCCCTTTCCCACCTCCGCATCGATGTGTGCCCTTGGAAGTTTGGCTGAAGTTCGGGCAAGTTGTCCGCACCTTATTTAGTAGACCAGCGGCCAAGCATCCTTAGCCTCTCTCTTTTCATTATTTCGATGTAAACAATTTTTACTTTTATGGAGATGTTGAAATGTAAGATATTTTGTGGTACATTTGCGGACTTCGTTGTCAAGTGTGTTTTATATTTTGCCTGCTAAAATGTCACGGCCGGTTAAATTTTGTATGTCAATGTTTTCAGTTCTCGAACTATTTTATTTTTACCAAACTGTCAGGTTCTACTGGTTTTAAATAGGTATTTTTTTCTCGTGTCAACCATCGACATCGGGCGATCGATTTAATTTACCCTAACCTCGGCGGCGCATTTACTGTGGCGCGGTCACATCAAGGGATCTTAATAAGCCACAAGTGAAGAAACGTGGGAAGAGAAAATTTTGTTTGTGCTTAAGTGGGGCTCTGGCCAAGCTTCAAGAAACGAGGAAGATATTTGTGTTTTTCTTGTGTGAATAGTGGATGATAAGGATGAGAATAGCTTACTTAACACTTAAGTCTTGGAGCTACACAGGAGTTTGTGCCCGAAATCAAGTGAATCGAGTTATCAAACGACTTAACGATCTAACTTAACTCGAATTATCCCCGGCTACTACTACTAAATTATAAATGTAATTCTACCAAATAAATTTTGTATTTAATTAATATTATTTTCGAAATTAACCGAACGGGTTATTACAGCAATCTACCTCCTTAATAAAATTTTGAATTTCGAAATTTGACAACCTAAAACAACCAGTTACAACATATACAATAACACGAAATAAAATACCATACCAAACAAAAGCAATACAAACTCACATCTACACTGGGAAGTGCAATCTGCCTCATCTCATCCTCAAGCTCCCAAGTCGCCTCTACACGCCGACCTCCACGTAACTTCTCTACCAAGGCCACTACCTTTACTCCTCAAAATCCTCCTCCGGGTCCGTAATTTCCACCGATCTTTCTCAAACGCCAGGTCCTCCTCAAGCTCCACCGAGGCGCGCTTAAGAATACGACTGCCAAGGATATATCAAATGTGATACACGAACACATTATAATCCTATCTAAACTCTGAGGCAACGCTTAACCGAGCAAGCCCACGGAGCCAACTCTCCCAAAGCGATCTCAAACGGTCCAACATAACGAGGGACTCAACTTCCCTTCCTCCCAAATCAAGACACACCCTTCCACCTGGGATACCCTCAAAGGAACACACCTGCCGCCGACCAAACGACAAGTCTACCTCGCGATGATCTACTTCGCTAACCCCGAATGGGCTCCTCGACAAGCTGAATCAACTCGATCCGCCTACCGAACTCTCGACTAACCTCGTAATCAGAACTTTCTCTTTCTCCTACCTCATTCCAACAAACCGGAGCCAAGGAACCTCCGCCCCATAATGCCTCTCAAAAAGGTGCCATCTCAATGCTAGCACGGAAGCCGTTTTGTAAAATAATCTCATCTCGGGCAACTCATCGTCCCAATTCCTGAAGTTCGTAACACAAGCCCAGAGCATATCCTCCAATGTCCCAGACGTTCTCTTTAGATCGCCCATCCGTCTGGGATGAAAAGATGTACTCAACTCTACTCTAGTCCCTGCCTCGGAAACCCCCTAACCTCGGTTGGCTTTGAAATAATCACTGAACCCCGCAACCTCACACCGATCCATAGATCTTCTCTCAGTCTAAATTGTGACCTAATAGTAAGTGAAACGAGCGCACTTCGATAACCCATCCACAATCACCCGCATCCCATCATGTCGCCTCAACGCCCTCGGCAAGCTCCAAACACGAAGCCTCCACGGTGATATTCTCCCATGTCCACTGTGAATGTGAAGAAGCCTCAGAATAAAACCCGCCAGGATGCATATGCTCGACCTTCACCGCCGACACAAACTGCACACTTAGCCACAAATTTCGCGATCTCTCTTCATTCCCCGCCACCAATACGCCAACCTCAAATCACTAGCATATCTACAAGCAATCTAAAGCGTACGCTTATGTGAGTGACATGAGCCATCAAGAATCTCCCTTCTCAACTAATCCGGTATCACGGTGACACACAATCAGCTTCTCTCCATCCTCAAGGCTCCACTCTCATCAACTGTGAAATCTGATCAGACCCCATTTCTCACGTCCCTACTAATAACCTGCAGTCTCTCATCTCGTCAAGCCGCACTTAAGATTCGATCCACAAAGACCGGTCGAATCCTCATATTAGCGAAAAATCTCCATCGCTACTCGACATCAAAATCGACTCCCGCCTATTTCATCTCTCTCTCTCGTCTCATTTCCCTCTTTCTACTCAACAAGACGCCTGCATTGATTTGCCTTCCTCGCGGTACTCAATAGTCAAGTCATAATCACCGATTTAACTCCATCTACCTTTCTCTCGCTTCAAATTCAAATCTCTCCAGACGGAGATATTTCAAACTCTTACGATCAAGAAAAATCGCATTTAAACCCCATACGTATAATGTCTCCACACTCTCAACGCGAAAGACTATCGCCGCTACTCTCAAGATCACGGGTCGGATAGCTTCTTCTCGTGATTTCTCAATTGCTTGAAGATGCAATCACCTTCCCATTCCCCGCACGAACACACCACAATCCCTCGATGGTACATCGCTATAAATCACGCAGCCTCAACTGCATCTGCATCGCTAACACTGGAGCCGTAGTCAACTTCCCCTTTAATACCCTGAAGCAGTCCTCACAATCATCATCCCAAATAAAGGGAACCCCTTTTCCGGGTCAACCTAGTCAACGGCGTCACAACAAAGCAGTAAGTCCTCACGAATCTCCCTCGTAATAACCAGCCTAATCCTAAGAAACCCCCACACTCGCTGGACGCCTCCCAATTGTTCACGCCTCCACCTTCTCGATCAACACAAATACCCCGCGTAAATAACATTTACCTCCGCACTGACTTCCGCCAACCGTAACTCACATTTAGAAAACTCGAATACAATCGTGTCGCCTCAAGGTCCTCAACACGACCGCAAATGCCTCTCATGCTCCTCCTCCCTCCGGAATATATCGGTCATCACTGAATACCACCACACCATCTAAATACTCCAAATAATCTGCTCCATCAAATCTTATAAAGTGCCGGGCGGCCAGATTCAAGCCAATCCAAACGGCATCACTATAAACCTCATAATGCCCATAACGAGATCGAAAGCCGATTTCGAATATCCTCCTTTCGATCCCTCAACCGATGATAACCGTAATCGCAAATCAATCTTCGAGAACACCTCGCATCCTTCACCGATCAAACAAATCGTCAATTTCGGCAACGGGTACTCCGCTCTTAATTGTCACTTTATTCAACCGCTTCTATAGTCAACGCATACCATCGAATCCATCCTTCTTTTTTCACAAATTTAACCGGCGCACTTAATCGGTATACACTCTGCCTAATGAATCTTTCTCCAATAACTCCCCTGTGAATCGAAGTCCGCAATTCCTCGTAACTCGGCCGAACCATCCTAAGACGGCTGAAAGAGAACCGCGCCGTCCCCTTAATAACCTCAATAAAGAAATTCGACCCCCCTCCGGTGGCAATCCCAGAATCCTCGTGAAAGACATCCTCGAACTCTCTAACAACCCGCACATCCTCTAATCTGCCCTCTTCTCTATTCAAATCAATCACATATCCCAGGAACCCAACACACCCTTTCTGCATCAACCTCCTAGCCTCAAGCCAAGCCGACATACAAAGCTCAAGCGCAAACCTTCGTCCCCCCACAAATCGGATATCTGGTCTCCCCGAACCCCCAAAAGTAATCTCCTTCCGATGGCAATCAATCACGTAATGACAAGCTTTCCCCAACCAATTCATATCCAAAGCATAAGATCAAAAATTAGAAAGCTCAAATGGAAGAATCTATTTGACAACAACCGACCACATACAATCAAAGGATACTTCTAAATACAAGTCTAACCACAACCTAATCTCCTCCCTACCGCGCCATAATCTCAAGCTCGAATGTGCAGCGCACACAACATACGTATAAGTGCGTAAAGAAACTCGAAACAAAAGCACGCGTAGCCTCTGCAATCTCAAACAACACTCTAGCCCTCAATATCGCCACGTTGGTCAATGTGACTGCCACCACTCTGGGTATCCCGTGACCTCCCGATTTAGTACGCACGACCGACTCGACTGCCCGCTTTTGGGGTCGCTACCCACAGACTCCTCCGGTGTCCTCCGGCCTCCATATCCCTGGGCCTCCATACCGACTCGACCACCACGATTCCCCGACAACCACCTCCTCCTCGCGTGCTGAATCGGGCGCTAAGTACTAGCACCTCTCTCTCTAAGAAAGCTCGGGCAATCTCGCCGACGCCCTGCCGCCGGCATCGATAACATACGCATTCACCCTCCCAGACCAAGGCCAGACAAAGGCCTAACTGACCACACCTGCAGAATAAATTGATATTTCTCTCAACCCCTAAGACCACTCGAACCCCTCCGGATTCAGATGCGCCCACGCGTTGTATGAATCCAGAGAATAACTCGCGACCGCCGAGTAATCGGCAACTCGCCTGTGACGACACTACCGGGTCCGTCTCCCCTCCGAACTCTGTAGCCTAAGAGGGCCTACCGAAACGAAAAGTCTCGTGTCGACTCCTCCGATCCACTCGCCTGCTTCTAACTCCATTTCCATCTTCGTGGTCGCATTCCTCACAAAGACGTGGAAAACCGGTAAAAACTATCGCTCGAGATCTCAGCGACGCACCCCATGTCAACCCATCCCCGAATCCCACGATCCTCGCCTCTACCTGATAAACACTAAGAATACATATCACCGAACCTGCTCTCGTGACCTCCACCGACCTCAACCCCGTTGGCCACCGAACCGCCCTCTCCAAGGCCTACGCTGGTCTCTAAACATTGTCCTGAAGTTAGCCAACAAATCGCTTCCCAAGAAACATTTAATCTCCATCTCAAGAATAAAGACGCACTTGTGGCTTCCCACCGGGCCACGTGCCTCCTTTGCCCCTCTTTCATTGTATGAATCAGCACGCTCTTTGTCTATGTCCGATTTGCAAGTGATCGAGAAAAGGATCAACATGTCATGGAAGTTCACTGTAGACCCAGGTTTTGATTATCTTGTACGCTTACACTTCTGCGAGCTGGAGGTTAATAAGCCAAGCCAAAGGATTTTCAAAATCTACATAAATAACAAAACTGCTGCAGACAACTTTGACATATTCGCACGAGCAGGAGGGAAGAACAGGGCATACCATGAGGATTACTTGGATGCTACATCTTCGGACGTCACCAGTCTCTGGGTGCAACTTGGTCCTGATACAGTAACAAGTACTGAAGCGAGTGATGCGCTTTTAAATGGGTTGGAAGTCTTCAAATTGAGCCAAAGTGATAACCTTGCTTATGCGGAGAGGTATGGGGATCTAGGAGGCAAGAAATCTTCAACAAGCGTCATTCTCTGGGTGGGAATTATGGGAGGAATAGCTTCCATAGTTGTTCTTTCTGTTTTAGTTATATTGACTGTTCGGTTCTACAAAAAGAAGAGAATTGCACAAAATGATGATAAGAATAATGCTGCTGGACTGCGGCCTTTATTCATTAATGGGAATATTGTGACCAGTACAACCAATGCCAAGGGATCTACTGAGTGCCAGAACGTCAACGGGCTGCTCGGCTCTATAATATCAGGAAGGCATTTTACTCTCTCAGAGATTAAAGCAGCAACACATAGCTTTGATGAGAGCTTAGTGATTGGTGTAGGAGGATTTGGTAAGGTGTTCAAAGCAATAATAGATGATGGCATCTTAGCTGCTATTAAGAGAGCCAATCCCCAATCTCATCAAGGCTTGAAAGAGTTTGAAACTGAAATTGACATGCTTTCGAAGCTAAGGCATAAACATCTTGTCTCCTTGATCGGCTTCTGTCGCGAGCAGAATGAGATGATCCTGGTATATGAGTATATGGCTAATGGGACCCTCAGGAGTCAGCTATTTGGGAGTGATCTCCCACCTTTAAGTTGGAAACAAAGATTAGAGATATGCATTGGTGCTGCCCGGGGACTGCATTATCTTCATACGGGATCAGAGCGGGGAATCATCCACAGGGATGTGAAAACAACTAATATACTGCTAGATGAGTGTTTTGTGGCGAAAATGGCTGATTTTGGGCTGTCCAAGACTGGTCCATCGTTGGAACATACACATGTGAGTACAGCAGTTAAAGGAAGCTTTGGATATTTAGACCCAGAGTACTTCAGACGACAGCAGTTGACAGAGAAATCTGATGTTTACTCATTTGGTGTTGTGTTGTTCGAAGTTGTTTGTGCTCGAGCTGTTATCAATCCTACCCTTCCTAGAGAACAGATAAATCTTGCCGAATGGGCAATGCAGTGGCAACTGCAGAAGTCTCTAGAAACAATAATAGACCCTCAACTCAAAGGGAAGTATTCTCCAGAATCATTGCTGAAATTTGGAGAAATTGCTGAGAAGTGTCTTGCAGAGGAGGGGAAAAGCAGGCCAACAATGGGGGAAGTCCTATGGCACCTGGAGTACGTCTTGCAACTTCAGGAGGCTTGGCTGCATCCAGTTGACGAAGAGGATTCTTCTCCAAGTGTTCTGCTTCCCAGCTCTATCGAAGAGGGAGAATCTGAGGAGAAGGAGGAGGGGCAGGAGACGAGCAACTCAGAGAAAGAACCTCGTCTAAACTCAAAAACTAATTTAAAATGAATCGTGTTGTTAATGCTTACCAAGCGGATCATGTGGTTGTTGGTGTTGATGAGTTTTCTCAGCTAAATCTACGAGGAAGATAGTCACACTTCATCATCATCTCATCTATCCTAGTAAAGACGAGTTCATTTCGTTCCTTGGCAAAATATGCAGCCAAGATTCGAAACATATATCGTTGTCCATCACTTCTTACTGAGTGAATTGGGTTGGAAATGTAGATATTATATCAATGTATGCAGGCATTTCAGCTTCAAAATACTTCACTGTTCTTAGTATCTGAGGCCTATTTATTCAAGGCCTCAACATTCTTTCATTCTTTTATTATGTTCAATTGGAATTCATGGCCGTTTGAAAAGTTTTAAATCATTGCTAAACTAGTTTTGTGTCTCTTTGTTGTATCACTTATCTGGTTAAACTCTTACAAGTTACAACAGACTAATCTTATCTGCTCTAGCAGTTTTCCCAGGACTGGTAATATCTACACCCCAAAGATATTTTGGCATTCCAAATATTTATATGAAGAGAATATATTACCCTATATGACTCGCCAAACCACTGATAATCAAAAACGCATACGCCTTCGTCGGTACATTAACGTGAAATATTACAAACCGAGCGAATTATCAAACCAAGATTATCAAATATAGTATCAAGTGGGTATCCGGTAACTCAAACCCATCCCGACTTATCCACATATAAAGTTAAACCTTTTAATACCAAGACTAAAACTAATCTTTAATTTGTAGCATTAAACGAGATTTTAAGTAGAATCTGTACATATATGGTTGTCTTCATTCAAGACAAATAAACAAATACCACATTAATAAGCTAGACTTTTGAGTCAAGTACATTGCATAACGTTATATGTATACATTAAAACTTTTTTGAATTCTTATATAATTGAAAAAACAGCATTTAAATCGCCATACCAACGAATCACCCAAATCCTCGCTTGAAAACACCACCAAAAGCTTTTAATTATGCGTGACGCGCCTCAATCGTAATAAAGTAAGATTACGAGAAAACAAAAGACAGATATGTCAAGCCTAACGCTTAAATATATTTGCTACGAGAATCTCATATTACCATCAAATTTTGGTAAAAACATAGATTCGTAACTCGAATACCATTTTTTAGGGTATAACAATGTTCATAAATTAAAAAATAGTGTATGCACAAAAGTTAATTATGGTTTTGAAATCAATATTGATACATAGATATCAAATTAAACACCCATTTTTTACTCGCTTCATTTTTACTTTTCATCTTTTCATGAAAATCTCAACACTTATTTATTACATGAGATTTGTCCTGCTATTATTTTAGTTAAAGCCAACAATTGTTACCATATCCACATTATTACTGATAGATTTTTCTCACAAGTTTGGGCTAGGCATTTTTCTAACTATTAATAATGCAATAATCAAAAGCAATTATGCAAGAAACATCTTTAAAGATTTGCAATTTTGTTATGAAAACCGACAGAATTTGAATGTTTGTTAAACCTTCAAGATGTTATTAAAAATGATTTCAATTTATATAATAGTCCTACTTTAAATACTATAACTTCTTCTAGTCTATTTTGTATGAATGCTACTATTTGAAATCACACGAGATGTTCCTATTCAAGCTGTACAAAAACAAGTCTACACAGCTATCTACAACGCTAAAATTATTCAACACCCTCTTTTTTCAATTCTAACACCCACATCATCTCTCTCTCTTCCATTACACAATTCAACACCCACTCAAATTTTACACACTACAATTCAAGGCTGCTTAATAAAATTCAACACCCTACTCCTCAATTACTTTCTCTTTATCTAATATTCTTATTTTACTTATATTTTATATTTTTACGATTAAATAATTATAAAAATTATCATTTATAATTAAATAAAGCACAATTAACACGTAAAGGAATTATTTTGATTTTTAAAAACAAAAATTATTTAAATAATTTTAATCTCATATTTTTAATTAATTTTTTGGCAAAATAAGAAACACAAGAATCGAAATTAATAACTATTAAAACAAAGAAAAGCTACAACAATAACGTAGACAATAAAGAAATCACGCGGCATAACCAACGAAATACAAATAACCACACGCATAACGAATTCCATCCACACTACAATCGCACTATTAAGCACACACATAATAAGACTCAAATATTTAATCACGAAACATTCCAAACTTTGCCCATACAAGGCTGGGAATAATTGCATCCTCGGCCGTACCGTGACGTACATTTGCATCGCCATCTGCATTCTCAGACGCACACGATTGCAGAACGCAGTATCACCAATCGAGAACGGCCGCGCACTGCACCACCGCTTCACATTGATCATAATCGCTCCAATGTCGAGCATACGATTCAAGCTCATCCTCAACAATCATATTATGTAATATGATACATGATCTCACGATGCTTAGCCAAATCAAGCGATGCTCCACACCCAATTCTGGCCACGAATGATTTTAAATCGAAGCCAAGATCGCAGAATGCACGCTCAATGTCCCATTTATTATCCCTCCCGATATTTTGCAAACAACTTATCCTGTCTACTCAGGAAGTCTAACTGATTTGACGAAAAGAATGGATAAGTATGGTAGATACCATCGCCAGCATAGTACTATATCTACAACCGACTATCTCTTTGGCCAAGACCGCTCATAGTGAGCAAGTGACATTTCCAGGTTGAAACGCAGGAAATTGCTGCCTCCAATATTTTAACATTTTCATCTCCACCCAGACGTAAAGCGACATTGCGTTAAGGCTGAGAAGTAATACGCATCATGACGACATAATGTGGGATGATAATTCGGTACACCAAGCGCATATTTCAAAACGTAAGAATTTTGGTAAACCAAATCGTGATATTTCGGCGACGCTGGCTGACGAAGATTGATTATCAAATTGATAATTACCGATTTTGATAGCTAAAAGTGGTAATTAAAGCGACTTTTGATTACGGAACACATATTGTGATCTATTTCACTAAAAAACAAGAGTTTAAGAAAAGATAATATAATAATTATATCGAAAATAATTTACTTTTTTATGTCCTAAATTCTTGAATCTAGAAAGCGGGGTCTCTATTTATGTAGGAAAAAATGATTTAATTTTGGTAAAAATTAAAAAAAAATTAATTTGATATCAACAACGATCCAAATAATCAGATGATAAAAATCGTAAAATCAACTACCAATCAAAACGCGACACGCTGCCCAGCCACATTATTCTCTCAAGATCCGCCGCGCCCACGCGCTTTGTCCCTCAAGGCGGACATCGCTACATGGATGTCACCAAGGCGGCGACACGTGTCCTGCTACAAGGCTGCCACACTTCAAATATTCAACAGCTGAAAAAAATTCCCCCATTTAATCCACATCACTTTTTTTAATTCATTCAACACCCCCACTACACCACTAACTTTTTTTTCAACATATTTAAACCCCCATTCAACACCCCCATTGTTCTCGTCTTAGTCATAACTCATGCTCATCCCCCTCAATACCAAAGATAGGATATCGTATCAAAAATGTATGTCCCATCACTTTGAAAATAAATAAATAATGCTACTTACATACTTACTTTGGAGTGAATAGAAGATGTTTACCCAACAAAAATGAACACATTAGTATCAGCATTTATACTGAATTTCACAATCAACCAACACCCAAACATAGCCTTGTCTCATTAAATAGAATCAATTCCACTAAGTATACCATCAAGTGGGAAACTTGCTTTATGGTCAAGATCGCCCTTTTCATTTCTTATTACTTTTCGCTCACTTTTTTCTAACATTTTTAGTACCAACTAATCTATTCGCGATACATCTTACGATGTCACGCGCCCGCTCTTATCGAAATCCTTGACGCTGACTTATGCTATCTATTAGTCATTTCTCCTGATTCTAGCGCACCGGGTCATGTACGGTTAGGGTTCCATTTGTATACTTGGCGAATTCCTGCATATTCCTTAACCAAAACCCTTCTCGTCATTGGGCCTCCGACGCCAAGATTTGTACTGTCCGGAGTAGTTTTACTTATCTTATAGTTTAATGGGCTTTTTATCCATAAGTGTTTGGTTTTATTGTTTCTGTTTAATCGGAAAGACGTAAACTTCTCTTCGGGAGAGCTAAGACTGACGAATGCTTACGACACAACCATCTCCTTTTTATAGTTCTAAGGACCGATGCCCGGCTTCATCTGGTGAGAAAAGAATCATAGATATGCCTGGCCATTGGGCGAAAGCTAATCGCCATAAAAGATTCCTCGTGTATCATCTGTAGCAAACTATAAACGGAGCTTCAGTAAAACAAAATTTACCAAGGAAAAGATCCACTTCCCAAAGACGAGATTCGTGGAAGGATTCGAATGGTGCTGTGGACGCTAGAACCACCTCAACCAGAGAGAAAATGTGGTCGCCTAAGCCCCTTATCCGCCCGAATGGAATTCATCTCCTCTGCCCTGGTCGGTAAGTGTGAGTAAAGTCGGGAACCGGACCTACCTCTTTCTATTACACGGAGTAAGTCCATTCTCGCTACGACGATCCACGCCAAGAAAAAAGAAGAGATATAGTGATCGTGCTGTGAAGACCTTGTTCGCTTCTACTTGGACTGGAAGAGTATTCCACTCGTAACATGCATTGGGTTAGCCCATGGTACGGACTCATTCTATGGGAGCAAAGCCCTCAAACCTCAGATTACCGCCGACTCCTATCAACTAAACACTAAAAATAAGACCTCCATCCGCACGTTATCACCGCCGCATGGTGATTTTACAAGAAAGACTCTGTTACTCAAACAGGGTCTCCACCGTATTATATATGTGATTCGATATTAGGAGAAATAAATTTAGTATTTATTCATAGCTCTTCCGTCAGATTCGATCTCAGACGCCCCTCAATATCGATAATAATGTACAACACTTGAAAGTGAAAAAATATAAATGAAAGATCCCACGAATTTGAATTGTCCAAGAATCTAAGAAATAAATGGTAATTTTTGATCTCTCTCAATATCTCTTTCAATTCAAAATCCAGATTTGCTATAATTTTTCCCCTTTAACATTGATTCGCTATGACGCCACGCGACATAGTAATTTTTTGATCATGTATGGTATTCGCCAATATTCGTCATTCGACCATGAAAGATCACGCTGCTTCTAAGTAGCCGCATGGTATCGGCATTTTGGTGTACGTGGTTCGGGTTATTCATTGCCTCTATCTATCAAGCGGGGAGGTATATGAAGAAAGGAATCAGCGGATTAAGGAACGTAAAGCTCAAGACAAAGAGAATCGGGTTTTCCAACCCTTCCTCTTGATCCGAGGTGCAAGAAAGATATTATTTTTTTTCGACTTCCACTTATCATGAAACGAAGGAAAGGATTTTTGGAGAATTTGATACGAGATTTCTATTCAACTCTACTTTGATATATTCAATGTCTAACTTTATTTTCACCGAATCTAATTACTCCACGTTTTTGTTTCTAATCTTAAAGCATTTAAAATCATTGAATCGCTTGATTTTCTGTATAAACAAAATAAATACTAAAAAAGGGTTCAAAATTATTAGGAGCTTTAGTTTAATATTGTTACCCATCATAAACACAATAAATTGAACACAAAAAATGCATGTTTTTAACTAAGAACATCAGAATGTCAAAATCGAGGTAATAACTGTAGTGAGTGAAAAATAAAATAAAATGAAACAAATTTGAGGAGTTGAACATATGCCTCCCCTTAAATTGAGATGGAGGTTGCAAATATTACACATTTGGATAAGAGAAAGGTAATTTTTACCAACAAAAATGTTGTGCAGTTAAATGAAACATAAGTTACAGTAGTTCATCATAGTTCGGTATAGTAGCCTTCTGGTTTGTACCATAATGAGAAGTCGATTCCTTTCGTCTTCAGTTTCTCCGTAGCAGTTCCTATTCTTTCAAGTAGCTGAAAAAGGCAGGGTAAAGGTGATATATAATTGTGTGCATCTTTCACTGGAGGACTTGGGACACAATGGGACACGAGTCCTGATGGGTGCACACGATGGGACACGAGTCAAGTCACTCATGAACGTATCCAACACCGTCGAGGGAGGGGGGTCAAAAGTTTTATCCTAATTTTGAACTTAATGAATAGTATGGATGGCGGGTTCTGGAAATTCTGAACGTGGAAGTGAAAATACTAACCTTAGGATGCACAACACCATTGGAGACTAAGACAGATCTGTCAAAAACGCAAAAGTTACCCCCATCCATGCGAGTAACCGTGCCTCCAGCCTCTTCAACTATCTGTAATCATAGTCATTCTGAGATTTTTCTTTTGACAAAATTACATCAACCAGAGGTGGTAAAAAAATATATTCACTCTGACAATTCAGACCTTAATCAAAGCAATTTTAGAATCACGAAGAACCTCCAAGCCATTTTATTTGATATAATAAAACTGAGTTGGATATGAGAAACGATGGTACAGAATACAGAAGAAAGAATATGTTGCAGGAAATTTACTAAGACTGGAACCACAGTTATGCTTCAATTGCCTCGTACTCGTTCAGAAAAGAAAAGCAAAATGTATCGGGGCAGCACAGTTATCTTTGACATGAATTCTATTGATTGTTTGGCATGTAAAAAAAGTGAAAGACTATGTGAAGTTTACCAAAACACCAGCAGCCATGTCCCATGGTTTTAATCGATATTCCCAGTAGGCTTCAACAATCCCCAGAGCTACATGGCACATGTCCACTGCTGCAGCACCTAATCTCCTAACTCCCTACACACACCCCATCGGAGCAGGGAATTAAGACACCAATGTTAGTTCTTCATGCACAAGCACTTCGAAGTTGCACGAGAAAAGAAGAATCAGTTGCCAAAGGAGAATAAACAATAAATGTAAGAGATAGAGTAAAGAGCTACCCTGCTAACATCAGTAAATTCCTTAAATAACTCTATATTGGTTGCCCATGCATCGTCATGGTCATATCCAAATCCCGTCACAAGGAGAGATCGTTCAACCTAAAATGAATCCCATGAAAAAATCAATAATAGTTCAAATGTAGACTAACCAAAGTTGATTCAATTAACATGAATAAGATAGAAGTAAAATGGAATTATGACTAAAATGTATTGTACTAATTCAATTGTGCTTGGAATTATAATACTCCGTATAACATACAATTTGACTTGAAATTGTAAACCAATCAGAAGTTTCAACCAAGGAAACCAAATGAATGAAAAGAGAATGCTTGGCTCACCTTATCCGTCTGACTGACATGAATTTTTATTCCATTACAAAAGGCACCTTCACCTGGAAAAAAATTATTCTTTTAAGTCGAACAATTTCAGTAAATATGGGCGTCACTTGAAAGGAAACAACTATTACCTGAAGCTGCAGAAAATGTTCGAGTGTTCCAACACATAGGTCCACCAACAAACTCTACCTAATTACAGAAGAAACTTTAAAAGAAGAATTCAGAAGTCTTTCTCAGATAAAACAGTTTCTAGTAGGCCTACTGATAGTTATCTGCTTACTTGTGTTGGTTAAGTTATCAATATTATTTCACATTGTATTTTCTAGTCTTCACCATGATCAGGAGTCGCAGCTATTACAGATGCACAGTCAAGATTTACGGAATACTACATAAAGGGAACTCTCGACACACACTCCAGGAAAAGGATAACAAAAGAAAAGATGTGATTGTAAAGGGATTCAAGTTGTTCAAAGTATCAGAAATTGCTAGTAAATCCGATTTCCGCACCAGATAATATTCTCACTCAGTGATCATGAGAGAATTTGTTGGGATAACTTAAAAACACTATTGGGTTAACTCAGTGTAAGACTTGAATTACTTCAAAGCAATAATCTGGCAAAGGAAGTATCAATGTGCAATTGTGTATCAGTGCATGTATAGCGAGGAGACGTGACATCACATACCACAGAAGCGGCTGCTGGCTTTCCTCTAAAAAGAACTCCCACAGAAACAGCAAAGCTAGGATAGCCATGGGCAAAATTAGTTGTCCCATCTACATATCAAAGATGATTAAGTTCACAAAGTTCTTTGATAAACTGTGAAGAACGCATCAATATTGAGCTGTTGGAAAAATAGTTGAATATGCAACTTCACAGATTTGGTAGTCTTAGTTCTAGCTTTCTGTTTGGTTGATTATGCTTTCGAGAATGAAAACTATTCGCTCTTCATTGAAACCTCAGAAGAGTGGCACCACCAGTAAAGTACAATAGGAGTCATTGCAGCAGAACATTAAAAAAAATCTATTTCAGTGAGAAAGCATCTGACCTAAGGGATCAATGCACCATAGGTAATCAGAGGATGAATCCCCAATAAGGCCTCCCTCCTCTCCAAGAATCAGATGATCTTGAAAATGTTTCTTAACCTCATTGAGGATAGCAGTTTCACTCATTTTATCAGTCCTGCAACAAACCATAAGAGCATAACTCAAGATGTACAGGTTATATAACAAAATTTGCAATTAGAAGTATGCTGCACATGTAAGTGGCAAAAGCATCTATAATGGTTTAAAAACAAACCAAAAACCAGTGAAGCAGGGATTTAAAATGCACCATACTCAGTCCACGAAACAGGCCCTTTATATATGTCTAAAGAGGCCTATTAACTGCTTCCATTACAACCTGGAGAGAAAAGATGTGAAAAGGAAAAATGCTTTGTAGGTCAGAATTTTCAAATTAAAGCCTTTTTTCAGGAAATGGAAACTATAACAGTAAGCTCGTGGTCACATTCTTCGTTGACGAACCGAACAGAATCCTTAGACCAAATGCCCTCTAAACTTAAGGATCAGGATGACTTGAGAGTATAAAATCAACCCATATCATTGATGAGTCAAGTTTTGAGATTACTTAATAATCCATTTCTTATAATCCATCAAACTCCCCTTACCTTGGACATCCACTTCATAAAAGAGAATATTCCAAACCAAGTGAAACTTGTCAGAGGTTAATAATCAATAATGCGCAACAACCAAATGGATCACCTTTTGGTACTAAAACAATCTAAAACTAATGCTTTGTCAGACCAATCTCATCTTCTTCACTATACCACATAAAATGGTGTATGTAATATGTTTCTTAACCAATTGCGACAGATCACTCCACTGTTATTTCCCCATTGTCACAAAACCTTAATCGCATTGACTAAGACACAAACAGACCTAGTACCACCTCCATTTCAAAAACATCAGTCTTGTTTGATTTTCAATTACCAAAATTAACAAAGTTTGGCCATAATTGAAACACATAACTTTGACATCAACCAAAACTACCACGTTAACACTAAAGTAAGTTAAAAGTACAAACTTTTTCATATTTAACAAGTCAACAATAAAAAGTTCAGAATTGGGCAATCTTTTCGGGATGCGGGAAGTAGCGAACTACAATCATAATCCAATAAACACCAATCACAAAAAAATTGTCCAACCTGAGCTGCAGTCTCTGCAGCATTTTGCACAACTTACAGCAGTTGTAAAAAATACTAACTTTTTCATATTTTATAAGTCAACTATCAAAATTAAAACTGAACAGTCTTTTTGGGACACATGGAGTAACTAACTAGTAACTACTAACTAAAATCATAATCCAATAAACACCAATCACAAAAATACAAATCAAGAATCAGTCAACCTAAGCTCCAATCTCTCCAGCATTTTGCACAACTTGCAGCAGTTTCAAAAATACCAACTTTTTCATATTCAATAAGTCAACCATCAAAACTCCAAACTGGACAATCTTTTTGGGATGCAATGAGTAACTAACTATAACCATAATCCAATAAACACCAATCACAAATAAATTGTCCAGCCTGAGCTCCAGTCTGCAGCATTTTGCACAACTTGCAGAAATTTCAAAAATACCAACTTTTCATATTCAACAAATCAACCATCAAAACTCCAAACTGGACAATCTTTTTGGAATGCAATGAGTAACGAACTATAACCATAATCCAATAAACACCAATCACAAAAAAATAAAAAGGTACCCCTCCGTTTTTTTAGCTGTCGTTTTAGCTATCTGCACATAGATTAAGGAAAAGTTTCAATCAATTTTTTTGGGTTAAACAGTAAAAATGGAGAATGCCAATAAAAAAATTCAAGAATTGTCCAACCTGAGCTCCAGTCTCAGCAGCAGTTTGAACAACTTGGAGCAGTTGTTTAGAAGAGATTGGTCCAGTTAACTTAGCACCAATTTTGACCAACTGTTTATTTTCAGGAGTTTCTGACATCACTGCTTTTGTACACAATTTTCTTGAAAATATACTAGCTTTAAAGAAAATGGTTTTATTGCTGTCATGGCTACTAAAGAATTGTGCATTATTTGGGATGAAATTGATTGGAATTGTTCTTGGTTTTGGAGGGGAAGTTAGTGTTGATGAAACCAGAGAAATTGACTTCAACATTTTTAAGGTTACTGTTCTGTGGAAGGGAATATTTGGTGGTTTGGATCGATATATCTGTGAATAGTATTTTTTAGTCTTGCACACTGAATAGTATTTCTCACGATCATAATTTACTGTAACTCTGTGTACAAATAGGGGCAAAATAGTCATTACATTACCCCAAAACACTATTTTGGTGTGTGTATAACAATAGGTTTGGTGAGGAAGTTGGTTTTCTTTATCAGACCTGTCAAGTCCATTTTTAAATTGAGGGATATGTGGGACTAAGAGAAAAGAACGAAATTAGGCGATTTTATAATATTTGATAATGTATTGACTCTATCTGAGTCAATTCGCGATGTTGGAAGTAAATCCGTGCTCGAACTCCGTAGTATTTTGCGTGATACTAGGTAGAAAAAAGATTGTGCCAATTTTTTCAAATTTTAATTGTAATATATTAAAGTCTCACTCACATTCTTTAATTTTTTATGTGACAAGTTTTGTACTATATCAACTACATTGATTTTAATAATTACAGTTAGAACATGCAAAAAATTGGTACATCATATTTTTTTCCTTTTTGAGAGAATTGCATGGAATGAAACTTGAGAGCAACGTAACTCCATTGGATTGGATGGATACTATAAAATTTGCTCATCCCTGAAACTAAGATAATTGATGGCATTGATATAATTGTAAATCAGCTTAGTAATTATACATTCCTTTATTGATGCATGGATGCTACTCATACATTCATGACTCATGAACTCAAGCGAATCTTTGAATACATGTGAATTAGTTCAAAAAAGCTACAGTCATGATCGGTGAAGATCGCGGTGCCTCCTCCATTGCTCTTTAAATACGGAGATGATGGACCGAATTAGTATGGCCGGTTTCATACTTTTATGACTCATGAGTGTCTCCTCAGCTTTGAACTCTTCTCTTGATGCCTGATCTCTTCACTACTGTATTTACCTATGTGAACAATGGATTGAGTTCAATGAGACATCTATCTAATATATCCATCTGGTGTGATAAGAGAAGAATAAAGAATTTGCGGCATCTGATCAATGATCCCCATGCTGAACAGAAGCCTTGCTCGAGTGGTGGTAGATTACATGGTTTCATGTTGTAAAGTGAACTCAAATTGTGGCTCGAATTCCCGATTGATTTGAACATCGACATGAGCAGTCTGGCTCGGGCAAGTCCCTCGAGACAAGTCTCTTGTCACGGTTGATCATTAGTTTTACCAGAGGAAGTTTCAATGAGACTTGGCGCCAAATCTCATTTACTGTTCCATCTGGATTATCGTAGTCAAAGTATCTTTGCACCTAAATCACAAAAAAAGAGTCAAATAAGATTCAATATGTAGAGATAAACAACCATTTCAATAGCATACCACTATGATAAAGAATGCAACTTTTCACAAAATTGATACAGAACATATTAAGGTCACAAGATACTAGAGGGAGCATGGCAACTCTCCCATTGTTAGCAGCTTCAGAATCGATGTTTTGAAGTATAGAATATGGCCTCTATCCAGTTTCATTACAGTGAACATGGTTATACATTATACGACAACTACCCCTCTACCAAAGAATAAGAGCTCTAGAAAATCTTAAGATCACTCGATGAATATGCATAGTTCAGGGTATATAAGTTTCAACCATTACGAGACAAATAATCCTCTATTCCCCTCTTTTTTACTACTCCCTTCCCCTTCCCCTTTGAAAAGCAACAAAACGGGAAGGTCACAAGTTGAGAACTCTGAAGTATGAGCACTTTTAGCTACAATAAGGCACAGGCATAACTTTTACATTAGAATAGTAATTCAATAAATTAATGCCGATAGAGGGGAAAAAGTGAAGTGCCCACTCCAAATGTTAGGGCTTTACACTTTTTGGTTTGTCATATAAAAGAAGTTTTTGTATTCCCTTTCTCCTTTGTTATTTACTTCCAACCCGTCACTTTTATGGTTATGAAGGATAGGATAGGAGTCGGAAATAAGTACCTTATTAAGCTCTTTCTGGAAGTCCAGGATTCTATTTGGCTGCACTTTCCTTAGTAGGTTAACTAAATATCTTGGCTTTATTGCAGTTTTGGTAGCCACAAAAACTGCAATCTTTCGGTAGTCTATGACATCTTCAAAAGGCAGCTCGATGTAATCACTGACAATCACGGGAATGCACAAGCTAACAATGGCATCAAAAAGTCTGCAAGCTGAGGGAGTGTCACCGGCTGGATGTAAGCAGAACTTGGAGGTGTGCATCCCCCTTGTTGCCTCACGGCGACCCTCTCTAGATTGTGTGCCATGTTTTATAATGACGTCCTTTTCTTTCTCAAGAACATGAAAAAGCTTGTCACGGACTTTTCCTCCCTACATCGTGATCAGAAATAAGGATTATTAAATCATTAAATCAACACGAGCAGAAAGCGATCTGAACAGTCATCGAGTGAGAGAGGAGAGAAGGGGGTATAAGACATATTTTAGTAATAGAAGTACCCAAATATTTTGGACATATATTAGTGATAGAACTAACGACACATCTACGCCATTTATAATTTTAAAGACAACAGGAAAGTGGTTACTACCTCTTTTCGAAACCGTTGTCCCATAAAAAACAGCAACGTGTTTCGATCTTCTAAGCCAACTTCCCCATTGTAGGTCTTAATGCGATGAGCATAAGGCAAGATCACATCCTTAACCAGAGATGCCTGAGTATGAGCTAACCTTCCAAAATCTGAAAGCAAAAGAACCCCGTTCTCCACTCTATCAATAACCTTGTACAAAGCATTTGGATCTTGACATATAAATACATGATCCCACCCGTTATTCTTCTTCCAATATACCTGCTCCTCCAACCACATAATTAATTCCTCCTGCATAAGCCATCAACGTATATCTCATACAAGGGTACTCCTAAATATATATAGCTACGTCAGAGTTATCATGGCAAGTACTGAATAGTAAGCAAGATAATAATTCCCAAAAGAACATTTATAAACTCTCACACCTCCAATGATGTGGGGTGCTTCTATATATTAATCATGAGATATACAAGAACTACAACCCAATAAACTACTACAACATAATTATCACCAACGTACGACAAACATGAGATCGACTAGATACATCAACCACATGTAACCAAAATTCTCTCTAATAGAAAGGATATGGAAAAGCAAGGATATTGAAAAAGACAAAAAATAAAATCCTTAAAGGCAGACATAAGGACATAACATTTCAAATCCGATATATTAACACCATAAGAACATATATGACCTTAACCAACTAAAATTGAGATTCTACAACTTTTCATCTTTAGAATAAAATTCGACCTTTATAATGCGATCATCACTTAAAATTCTACAAGTTATCACTACAAGAACATTTAAACCTGACAAACAATCTGCAATCACAAACATCAAAATTACAAACTAAACCAACTTTCAAACTCACACACTGTTTCACACCTGCATTTCCTCATCACTATAACGAACAACAATTCGACTAAAATTGACCTTAACAAACTAAAATTAACACTCTACAAGTCCACATCTTTAGAATAAAAATTCAACCTTTATAATATGATCATCACCTGAAACTCTACAAATTATCACTACAAGAACATTTAAATCTAACTAACAATATGCAATAATAAAATTCAAACTCAAACAAACACTAATTCACACCTGCATTTCCTCATCACTATAGTGAACAACACTAGCCTCCCCCTCAGGATCCTCGGGCCTAATCGGATTAGCCACGAGGCTCAACGACGAAAAGAATGGCACATAAAACAAGTCAGCTTGATCAGGATCCATCACTCTGATTACAGCAGACCCAACTCGTTCTTCCCTAAGCCTTTCCAAGTCCTTAAACAAATGCCACTCACCCATATGTTGATGCCCTGGATATTTCCCTTCCTCCCCAGCCTTAGGACCCCCTCTAGCCCTAGCATAACTGTCCACAACTCCATATGTAAACTTCCATGGCAAATCATACATAAAAATCCGAACTTTATTAAAATTATCAAAATTCTTTGGAATTACACTATGATCAACATCATGGTTGTTGGTATTGCTAAAAGGGGTGTTCAAGAAAGTGATGAAAAGGGTGAAAATGAACAAAAACAATCCAACAATGATGAATGGAGACTTGGGTTTCAATAAAGATTTTCTGGGCATTTTTCAATAAAGGAAAAAGGAGGGGGGGTGTTGGTTGAATGGAGGATCTATGTTTCCATCTGTGTGAAAAAATTGAGAAGAGAATATCTCGAGTTAAGATGATAATGGTTATTACAATTAGAGTATCGTTTAGGACAACTTTTCATTTCTTATTGTAATTTTTTATGAATTTTTGGATAAATGTATTGGGAACATTTGGAATTATCTCATCACAATTCACAAATTGTGTACTGTAATCATCTTTATTTCAAAAACACATTATATTACTCATAAGTATATCAAATTTTCATTTTTAGAGACTTTTATATTAAGAATAATATATTATTTTATTATTAATGTGTCATGAACTCGTATAAAACAAATCTTGTATGAACAAATTTGTTAGATGAATTTTTTGGAGGAAAATAAAAAAGTGTACTATAATATGTTAAGAATAAATCATTTATTAATCAATATTTTTTAAACATAGATTGAATATATAATGTTTTCATATATATCTATATATATATATTCGGTTCCAATTCTTTGAAGATATTTCTTTTAAATGCAGATTTTTAAGAATCACATTATTTAGTTTATTATCTATTTTGAATAAGTGAATTAGTAGATACTCTTGTATTACTTTAACAACCTGTATGTTATGACAAGAATATTACTATACATAATCCGACCCTTACACTATTATCATTTCATACATTTGGTCAAGTTGTATGGTTAGAGTGAATTGTATGGAGGGAAACACATAGGAAAATTGTGCAAGTTTTAAGAAGCAAAGTTCCAAATCAGTATAGTTTTTCCCATCTACAAAAGGGAACAACAATCTGTCCAGGACACCAAGCAAAATTTGTCATCTGCATCACATTCAAGCCCATCTTTTCTTGAGGATTTTTGAAATTGTCAGGTCTGCATCGCCGAAACCATCCAAAGTGGCTTTTGCAGAAGGGAACTCTGCTCTAGCTGTCAAACTTTGAGGTGAAAAGAAACGGGAAAGGAAAGGCGAAAAAATTAGCATTAAGCGATACAACAGTGAGAAACAGATACAAAACTATGTCAAGGACAGGGCATTTACCTGCTTCGAAGAACAAAGCAAGGCATACCAATTCTCTCTGCTGCAGTGACTCCAGATTGGCTTCCTGCAACGAGCACACAGTTCATAGCGGGTACATCTGCATATTCGGCCCCTGCTCGGAGTGCAGCCACAATAAGTTGTATCCTATAAAACGAACAACTACTATTAGTATTAGGTCACTGGATAAAATATGCAGCAACAGAATCACTGAATCAATGACAAAACGACAAAAGATGATCGCACCTCATAAGAGCTACTACTCTATAAGATCCTGAAGCTACAATAAACTTCTTAGTTCTTGTTAAAATTATCAATGAACTTAAATGAAGTTGGCTTGTTTAAAGTTGTTCAACAGTCAAAAGGCTCAATCAGTTGGCTTAATAAGAAAAACAAACAAAAGAACCTTCTGAAGTTCTGACAATAAGAAATGGATCTTTAATACTTATATTTATGATTGAATTTTCTCTTCATATAGAATTATCTCTGACATGGATGTAAAAACAAGACAGTACTTTGCCAACAAGAACTGGATCTTAAATGGTGTTCTACAAACCAAATACCACTAGTCCATCTTTCTTGCAAGTGGGAATACAATGAGCTAACCTTTCACTCGAGCTGGTATCCAGGTCAACACTTAATTTCAACATAGATGCCACCTCCTTTGCAATCCTTTGTCGCTCGGAAGAAGCTATTTGAGGATTGTGTACGCTTTATTGTGAGGCATCTCGGTGAAATAGTAGAATCAGCTAAGGTCAGGGCTGTTACCTGCTTTTGTTACTTCCTTAGCTATTAGCTCATCCAGACTAGACGAAACTCCTTTACCATATACAAGCTGGCCATAAAAACTCTTCTTCACCTCATCATCTCCAACAATCTTGATTTTTGACATACTTTCCTCCACAACCCTCTCAGCAATGGATCTAAAAACAAAACAAAACAAATTAAACAATGGTCACCCACAGAGTAACTCTACTCTAATACTACTTATAACACAATTTTTTTGTTTTATGAGAGAGATCCCATCTAGTTTGAATATTGACGATAGAGAAGACTCAACTATCATTACTTATCAAGAAATGATAGCTAATTGATTGATTTATTTATTAGACCAGGTCATGACCCTAATATGCATGTTATCATTACACACAACCACAGACATGAATGAGAGCAGATTATGTACTCTACAATGTACCTGACAACTTTTTCTCCACTTCTACTATAAGCTGTCAATATGACCACAGGCACACCTTCTTTGCATGCATCATCAATGAAACTGCATATGTAGAACGAAGAGGAATTTTAATACAAGTAACTATGAAAATTATATTTAAATAACAGATCAGATCATCTACACTAAAGAAGTTACGATATAGCAAATAGTATGTCACATGAAATTTCACTCATTATTACTGCAATCATAACTCCTGAAAATTAATATACTGCCCCTAGATTGAACATATTCAATCACATCTTTAGAAGAAGAATCTGATTCTTCTAATGTCATTGAAAGCCTTTATGAGTTACATAGACGCTTGATGTCTAGAATATTCAATATTTCAAACCTGTCAAGTTATGCTTCTTCTACTAAGTACCTATGATAAAAACATAGATATCACACTTAATATGTTAAGCATATGTAAAGAGCCCAACATTCGACGTATAAACATTAGATATGTAAAACAAAGATAAAGTGTTCTGTCAGATCAGCTGCTCACTCGGCAACACCTGGTCTTAGCGGCAAGGTTTCTGAGAGAACCAAGTCATCTAGTGCGCTTTTCTGTGGGGAATCAATCAAATATATGAGCAACAGAAGTAAGAAGAACTGTGATAATAAGAATTCCAATTGAAAGCAAATACAACAATTAAAAAAAACATAAAATGTAAATTTCAGTATTACATTGAAATTCTCAGCGAAAACCATACTTCAGTGCTACATTTGTAGTTCATTCAGCTCTAAAGGTAGCTCTCACTCACAACAAACTTATGGAATTTAATCATTATTATGATGAGCATCAAGATCTATTGTTGATGAACTTGCGAAAGATGACTGGATGATTAACTAAACATAGAGGAACATCAAATATGTATAGCTCTTGACTTTCAGATGATCGGTCAGGATCAAACAATAGAAAAAGCATTCTACATTCTCAAATGGTTTAATAAAATCGTCATTATACAATGCCATGTTCATCACCTTCTCTCGAAGAACTCTTTTTATAAATCCCGTTTGCTCCTTAGTGGGAACTGAAGTAGGCCACCCAATCTGAAGAGAGATAGCAAGAAAAGCATATTAAAATGCATTAGATATCAAAACAAACAAAAAACAAAAAGGAAGAGAAAAGTAACAAAGTAGAAAGAAATTTAAGCCTTTAAAACTGGAAAAGAAAGAGAATGAAGATCTGACCCTGTTAAAGTATAAGATTAACATCCTTTCCTCATCTCCAGTGCTTTTCCTGATTAAAACACATTACAAAAATATAGTTAAAACTAAAGAAGGTGGGATGACTGCTGAAGTTCACTATCATGTTTTTAGTGTCAACCTTATGGACAAGGTATCCTTGAATATACAAAAGTAGAGTATACTTCTCAAAAACGAAATCTTGTCATCTCTTCAACAGAGACACCATCTATTCAAAACTCGAATAAAGCGTTAACTATTGCTCCCAAGGAACGCTGACAATATGACCCTCCTTAATCGAAACTAACCAGTAAATGCAACCACTAAATTCCCAATTAGTATTTAGTATTCTCTAATGCTCTTCTAGGTGATGTAAATAGTGTAAATCAATAAGAAACTGGAAACTTGAAATCCTATTTAAGAAAATAGCATCAGGCTTTCTTCATTTGTAGGGTGAAGTCGTTGTTTAGCCAGTTCACTGTTTAAATGGTTTAACATCTAACATAATTGACAAAATAAATTAAATGAATATGAATAATCAACCAATTGAGCATAAGCCTCAGGGCATCACACCTTACAAGATCCATATAGATTGGTTCAGTCCAATTAGCACAGTCTAATCCAAGCTTTCCAAATGCTGACAAAACAATATAAACGACACTTTAGAAACATATGATATGAAGCCATGAAGGGGGTGTCCCGTGTGGCCGTGTCACAGAACAATCCTCGATGCTATTACTCATACATATGCAAGTGGTACCTCACCTACATTGAAGGCTCGACGGTTGCACAAGCGATAGACATCCATTAGAACCCTGAATAAAATTCAATTCAATAAAGGAACAGTGAAAAAGTTGAAACATAAAAAAAACCATTGAATTAAAATAAATGAAATACTACTAAAAAATGGTGTCTTTCTACTGTGACATCTTTTTAGCACAAAACACTAAACTTTAAGTTTTTACATTAGTCAACTTAAAGATTTTTTCTTTAACAATAAATTTACACTAATTCAACATCAACATGTCTCAATGCGTCTCCAATGCCTCTAATTGTATGTATCAATTTGAAGGGGCAGATTAAAGAAGACAAAAAAGTATACTAACCAATCCCCCCCTCTCATTTTCCACCTCAAATAGCATACCAACCATAGAATTAAACACAATAGCATTATATCCATTGACGGAATCAGGAATTTATATAGGGCGAAATAACTTATATTATATAAATGAAGAAAAATATAATAATTTAGGAGGGCGAACAACTGAATTTTTAAATAAATGAATAGAAAAAATTCTACTAGTAAAAAAATAATTTTCGAAATTTTAGGGGCGACTGCTCCGCCCTAGTTACTCCACTGATTATATCACAAACATATCCAAGTTTTACTATGAACATAAATGCAACAAAAATACTAGAGACTTCATTGAACTTTGGCAACATTAACATAAAAAAAGCATAATTAAATACCCTTCAACTTCAAGAAGAATAGCAAGTTCATCAGATTGGTTTTGGTCAAAGTTATTACTAGAAACTGAAGCATTGAGGCTGAACCCATTAGTCAACTGAATTTTCTTGATGCAAGAGTTGACTTTCTTGAAATTGAGAGGGACAAATGAGGAAGAATGAAGATGGGTTATTGAGTTGATTTTTTTAGATTTATTGCAGAAAGATGAAGTGAAGTGAAGTGTGTTGACTAAACAACCAACTGTTTCCATGGGAAGTTGGAAACCAAAACTGGCTAACAGAAACTCAAATGTGGTGGCCCAAATATATGATATTTTCATCCCTCTCTAAATTATTAAAATTAAATTTGACTATCTTTTTTATAAGTAATTGTAATATTCTATTGGCCCATATTAATTAGTCCAATTGATATTTGTCACCAACTAAATAAATACAGGCTGGCTTCACAATATAATATTATTTATGAGTATTTGTCCACTAGTTTTATTAAGCGAAAAAGAATGGGCGCTTAAATGCTTAATTGTTTTATGCGAACTATGAGAAAGCCAGTTAACTGTTCTCACTCGATAAAATACATTTTGTGTATGCTTGGCTGAGAGTTTGGAAATGACTTACGTTTGGGTTCTTAATTTAGACGATTAGTGGTTGTTTAGCTTGGTTTTGTCAGGAATGATGTCAGGCGTCGGCAGTAGAAACGTCTAATCTAATCGATAGCATTCTAGGTGGTATCGGAGAGAGAGAGAGGCGTGTGTTTGATTTGTTGTCGAAGAATTGAATCGTCGTCGAGGAAGTCGAGGCCGAGTTCGCGGCGAGAGGTTGGAACCGAGTAAATGTGAGAAAGTTGTTAGTTCATGGGTTTAATTTGATTTGGTCAGCGAAAGTGATGGATACGTTCGCGAGGAGAATCATTGAATCTGAGTTCATTGGATGGATTCATTGCGGATCGAAATTGTGCCCGGTCGTAGATGTTGTGTTGTCTTAGGAGGAGGGGTTTATTTAGTTAAATTGGGTTCTTCTGAGATCGGGAGGCACATTGATCGAATTTTACGGGGAGCTTGGTTGCTTGATTAGGTCGGAGTCATGATAGTGATTGTGATGAATAGTGAATGCCTTTCTGATATAAATGTATGGTATCGTTGACTTTTTATGGGCAGTTGACCCGCGATTGACTTTTCAGTTTTGAGACTTAAAATTCCCAGGTGCGGGGTGGGTAAGGTTGAAACTTTTCCGTAAAGTTTCGCAGTAAGAAAATTTTGATATTTTACTAAACTTATTTCGATATTAAGTAGGCGATAAAAATATAGATGATTATGCTCCAATTCTTTTAAATCTTTATACACAGGTCTTTTAGTGATGTTAAATATACTATTAAGTATGGTATGGATGAGGTCATTTTAGACATTATTGTAAATGGTCTTAAAAATAAAGAATTGGATATATGAAGCATTACGGGGGTAGTATGAATTAGAAGAGGTTATCGTGTGAGGTAGATCTCGAGAATAGGTTTAATTCCCAAAGAATGAACATAATGCATACTGATACTAAAAGAATACTTACAAAAAAGGGTAGATCTAAATCTAGTCACAATGGGAAAAAAATGTTTTAATTATCGTGAATTTGGTCGCTTTCATTAACGATTACCTTAAGTACAACAAAAATCAAAAGAAATGGCTTGAAGCTAATTTAATTTATCTGTTGTTAGGGTAATTTGGGTAATATTTACATGACTAGTAATGCTTTTGATTATCGTTATTGAACTCTGTTTTAGATTCTTTTATGCGAGTCGATTGGTTAGTAGACACGGTTTTACTTTTCGCTATGACTCGTTTAAAACCTCTTTTCAAACTATAAAAATATTGAAAATGTCTTTGTGTCTTTGACAAATTCTAAAAATTACAATGTGTTGCTTGATAGGGAGATGTATGGCTTAGATTTTCTTACAGCGTACATGTGTTTTACTTTGAAGAATGTTGAGCGTAATTCTACGATTTGCGGTATAATTTGCTTTCGTATTATGCGTCCCAGAGGAGTATGGTTTGGAGGATAAATGGGGTAAGGGGGTTATGAAAATTCTGAAGGGTCCAACATTGTTTTACTACTGCTGAAAAGAAAAAACAACTTATAATGTTTATTAAATCTTTGAACTTCCGTATACATGAACTTTATTGGTAGATAGCAAATTTATTTTATGCCATAATAGATTTGGTGTATAGTATGAGGATTAGAAATTCTACGTAAAGATGTGGTCGCTTTGATAGTGATAAAGAGTAATAAATCCGTCCGCTTTACGTGAGATGCGTCGTGTTAGACAGCATCACGGTGAGTTTTTCCGTTTCATCACCTACAATGTCGGTAAGTGTCTTGATGTGCTTGAGTATTTGCATCTTGATGTGTGGGGACGCCCCCAGTGTTATGGCCGCGTGGAGGAACGATTTTTCTTTCCGTTATTGATGATTATTAGGAAATTTGGGTTTCTTATTGAAACATAAATACATTTTTGATAAGTTTAAAATTGGAAAATATTAATTGAAAACCCAAAACTAGGAAGAGCATTAAGCCACTTAGGATTGATGGTCTTGAATTTTGTAATAAATAAATAAATAATTTGTGTCTTCAGTGGGTATTAAAGAGACATAGGTCAGTTCACCCATCTGTACAGAGATAGGATGGCGAGGATGAATAAAGCTACATTAGAAAGTGAAATTTTAGCGTATACGATATTCCCACAGAAGTTAGGGGATGTTGCACATTGCTTATTTGATTAATAGGTCCTAGTGTTCCTTTAGGAGGGAAGTTCTTGAATGCAGCTATTTCAGGTAAACCTCTTGATTTAAGTAATTTAAAAAGTTTGGTTGTGTTGGCTATGTGCATCAAAAGGTTGATAAGTTAGAACCAGATTTAAAAATACGTTTTCTTAGGAGTATCACCGAGAGGATAAAAGTTATAGGCTTTGAGATAGATGCGAGCCAGATTGAGAAGTTGTGATAAGTAGAGATCTTATTTTTTAATGAAATAGATTTTCCTGCTTGACTCCCTGCTTGCTTTATTAATGATGCTCCCGAATGAGGTGGAAGCCAGTACTTTAATACTTATTAATCAGCCTAAACACTTATTAGAAATGATATTTCATAAATTAGTTAGCGTAAATCAAGATGAGACTACTCCCAATGAGGTGAAGAATAATGTTGTTCCTGACAGTTTGCCTAATGTGAATGTTTTAGATGATATGCATGATAAACTGGCGATTACCATTATTTGTGCACAGATTCGTGTTCCCCAATGCGAATGTTTTCACGATTCAATGCTGCGTGACTATCGACTATTAGGGATAGAAGTAAAAGAAATATTAAAATGCTTGTGAGATATAGAGATGACAATTTGAATGATTGTAATTTGTTTGTTTTTTCTTTTAATGTGTTTGAATCCATTGAGTGTGATGAGCCTAAGACTTACAAAGAAGCTTTAAGGTCGAAATATTCCAAAGAATGGATTGATGCTATGAATAGTAAAATAGAATCCTTAAAATTAACAGACACGGAAACATTCCTAGACCCCTGATTCGCTTAAGTGGTAGGCGCTTAAGTAGTTATTTAAGGTTAAGCGAAACAAATAAGGATAGATTTAAGGCTAAGGATAGCTAGAGATTTACTTTCAAAAAGGAGGAATTAATTATCTTTGAAATTTTTGCTGTGTGGTTAAGTTCTTCTTGTTAAGAATCATGTTTGCTAGTTGCTCCAATTGAAAATTAAAACAAAATGGATGTTACTGATTTCTTCACATGGTGATCTTGACTAAAAATATCTATATCGTGCTGAGGGGCTTTGTGGATCTTAAATTTCACGATAATGTGTTTGTTAAAAAAGGCCTTGTATGGTTTAAAATAATCCCTAAGCGATGGAATATTAAATTTGGCAAGTGCATCTGTTTGAAGTTTAAAGAAGCTCTTACGATCGTTTAATACATTACTTTAAGAATATAGACTATGTACTGTATTTTCTTTTGTATGTGGATGACATGTTGATTATTGGATTCGTGTTTGAAGTCACAGTGAGCATGTAAAAAATGTCTTTGTGATAATTTTGATATGAAAGACTTAGGTAATGCTAAGAAAATTCTAGGCATGAACATTATTAGAGACAAAAAGAAATCTACTCTTGTTTTAAATCAAAGTGCATATGTTAAAAAGATTTTGAGTAAATTTTCTATGTCGATCTTTAAATCTACGTAGATGTACTCTTCTTACCGTTTTGTGCTAAGTAAAGGAAGTCCACAGGAAGCGAAGCTAAAATAAATCATATGAAGGAGTAATGTCGTATTACGTCTTTATAGGATCACATTGTATCATGGTTAGCTATTTGATAATGCGTATGCGGTTAGTTCTTGAGTAGATATATGTCTAATCACGGTATGCCTCGTTAGATTAACAAAAGTGGCTTTTAAGGTATTTGAAATTTGTTGATATTGGTTTGAGGTTCTACAGATATCGCTGATGGCGTCGAAGTTAGTTGGTATGTAGATTTGATTATGTAATGATAGAGACAATAGAAATCTACTACTTCTTATGTATTTACTTTATGTGGCTCTTTGTGAGTTGGAGTCTCGACTTCAACTAATTATTACTTTATCTACTAAATCGAGTATGTAGTTACGGCGAAGCTTTTAAAGAGTTATTTGACTTAGAAATTTTGTGTGAAATTGGATTCTCACAGCAAGCGTGGTTGTGTTTTATGATAGTCAATCTGCTATTCAATTGTGTAAAAATCCTATTTTTCATGATAGGACTAAACATATTGATGTTCGATTTCATTATATTTGTGATATTGTTGAGCAGGGCATTGTGAAGTTGGAGAAAACCACATGAAATTTAATCACAGATTATGGACATGAAATCTTTGTAGTTGGAAGGAATTCATTTAGTGTCGAAAATTACGAACTTTGACATACTTATAGGTTGATTAATGATTGCGTAACTTGAACTCGTCTTGGTAAATTCAGTCCATGCAGGGACTTGGTTGGTAGGTGGTTTTGCCCCGATCTTTTAGCCTTGATTATTATACTTTGTGTATCTGACCCCGTTATATTGTCTTTGTGATTGCACCAGTAATGGTTTAGCGATGAGGTCATGTGATTCCATTATCGAATCGTTGTCTTGATCCGAGGTGGAATTGTAATATTCTATTGGCCCATGATTAGCCCGATGTTGTCGTACTCTTGAATAAACCTATGAAACACTTTAATATAATATTGTTATATGAGTGTTTGTCTCACAGTTTTATTAAGCCCGAAAGAGTAAGTAGCCATCACCAGTTATTTTGTACACTTGTAGGAAAATTCCAGTTCTTTTGTTACCACTCTGGAAAAATATCTTTGTGTGTAAACCTTTGAAAGAAGAGTTTGGGTATTTTGAGTTGGAGTTTACTCCTTAGACAGTGGTGGTGCATTTAACGGTTTGTAAGATCAGTGTCGAGCGTCTGAGCCCAAGATACAATCTAATCGATCCATAAACATTACAGTAATGCATATATTAATTAGAAATATTCAATACATTTTTTTTATATCCAATACATTTGTTTTAGTGCTATAAGATGCACTAATGAAACTTTCATTTAAAAGATTACAATCCATAAAATTAAAGGAGCTAATTGTAATATCTAGCAAGTTGTCAAAACAACCAATGTTTGTTGGAAATCAAAATAACTTGCACATATTCAACAATTCTTCATTCTTCAAGATTTGCCAATCTTTGCTCCTTTCAATCTGCCGAAAGTGTCTAGACCAAACCTGCGATGTAAAATTATCAGTAATGAAATAAATAGCATGAAATCTATGATGTTTACTAAAGAATCGAGGTACATGGGATGATTTGACGAAAAGTCTTCGTCTTTGAAAGAGTTGTTATTGTTGTAGACTTGATTTTCTTTAATAGTTTTCCTTTCTCCTCTGTGGATCATATTAATTAACGAAAGAGGGGTCATTTCGGCAAAATGCGTCACAGTCTTAGCGTCTTTTTGACAGGTTAGGGCATTGATTGGGTGGGGGTGACTTTGTTGTAAATTGGGTATGATTATTTCCATGCAGACTGGTAAGGCGGGTTTTGTGTCGGGATTTAAAAGCGAAATCCTAAGAAAAAACAAGGTCTTTGCTTTTTTGTTGGACATTTTTTTGAGATATGGTAGTTTTTTCTCGGAGAGAGATGTTTTATAAGGCCATACATGGGTCGAGCCAGAGACTTACCGTATGGAGATATGATGGTTTGATTAAAAATGAGATATTTTTTTGTTGTTTAAGGTGTCCAGGAGAACAACACAAAAGAGTTGGGAAGTGTAAACATTATTTTTGGTATTGATGAAAGTGGAGGTGCGTGTGATTGAAGATGTTGAATTCATGCCCAAAATTATGGAAGTGAAAATATTGGTTTTCCAGGTATAGATTGCAAAGGGACAAAGTAAGAAAAGATGGTTAAGAGATTCAATCGATTAAGTGCAAAAGATACATTTAGTATTAGTGCATTTTGTTATATTTTTTTTAAAGATGATCTTGAGTAGAGCGATTGAGAAGAATTTTTTATTTGTAGGGGCTTTCGGGTTTCAAAGATTGATCTGACTTTCTTTTTGGGATGTGTTCTTGTGGTTTGCAGGAGATTTTGAACTATCAAGGGAATTCTTATTGGTTGGTAGTAAATATCTTTGGTTTTGGACCAATTGATTTAGTCAAATTACTCCCCGATGGAATTTAATGGAGGATCTTGCGGATAATATCATCCGGGAATAGTTTTTCGAGAGAGTGGTGTTCAAATGACACAGATTAATGGGAAATTCGGTAACTTTTGTTGGATTATTAGGAAATATATTCGAGGTGTGATTGGGTTTGGGTATGTGATTTGAATTAAGACCAAGAATTCAGTTGTCATTCAAAATATTGATGTTCGAGCCATTGCCAATTTTTCAAATCATGTGATTTCTTATTTGATATAACCCAGATTTGAGACCTTGTCAGGTCCAAGATGGATTGTTTCAATATCTTGAAAACTTGTCCGATTCTAAAAAAGCGAGAGTTGAAGGTATCGGAACAAATCAGAGGGTTTTGGCTTGGAGGGGGTTTCGTCTTCGAGGCTCATAAAATTTAATTACTTGCATGTGTAATCGATGATGAAAATTGATGATCGGTGACGAAGAAAGTTTGTATATTTTGTACAACCCAATTGATGGGTTGATATTTCCATGACGAGGATGATGATCGGCAAAGAAACGGAGTGGTTTGATGACAATTAGTTTGATGATGATGACGATGATGAAGATATAATTTTTTTTTGGATGATTTTTTTGGGTGATAAAAATTTTGGTCATTGCAAAGCAGCTTCATGTGTGAAAAATGGACGGCAAACTCATTACCCACATAGAGCTTTTACTTAATACAAGTACTTAGATATAAGATCTACCAATAATAATGGAAGTACACAAAAAGTAGAGTATCAAGAACGTTCCATACCAATTCTTATGAAATTTATCATATCACACAAAGTCAAACTAATAATTGTTTGTTTAAGCTATACATTGACACGAATGTATCTAGGTAATATAACTATGAGGAAACGTTTATGTTGTGCTTAAAGTTGAGGGGAATAAGGGGGGCCTGGGAATAAGGGAGATTAAAATTAATGGGAAATAAGACAAAAATCATTTGTAACAATAAAAACCATTCCGGTATGTTTCACAATTGTTGTCAATTTTCAGATCCTTGAGAAAATCAAGGTTGACATTAATGAATCCTTCCTATTTTGACGTTGTTTTTATTCATCAGAATAAATCATGCATAATTCTACGCAACATTGCTTGTTTATACAAAATCGTTAATATTCTCGTCTCTGATCTGCTTATGCAGTGATACAAATTCATGTTGAAAGTAGAAATCTTGTAGTAGAAATCTATATTTGTTCACATTAGTCGTTGCAACACAGTACTTTAAATTAGCATAATAATCATTGTCAAGTGTTAATAATGCATACAATTTCAGTGTGAATCGAGTTTTTATATAAAGTGCGGTTCTTGATCTGTCGTATAAGGAAAACATAAAAATTTAGGGAAGATGAGCAAGCATGAATTTTAAAGAATCTATTATTTTTTATAAAATGCTTAATAAAATTAAGTTTTTTTTTTTTTAAATTAAGGGCATCTGCTTCCCTGCATCCCCTAATTTCTTCACTCCTTCACGGGGCAATTTAATGTACTTAAAAAAGATGTAATTGGTCAAATTCATCGCATGCATGCATGCACTATACTATTTTTAACACTATTTTTTCATGATGATTTTACACTCAACTACTTAATATTGATCGCATTATCAATAAGATGAGATATAGAGGATGTTTGGCTAGGTTTATTTTTTGTCAAAATCAACTTATAAGTTGATTTAAGCGAAAAATAAGTTAAGTGTTTAGTAGAACATTTTCTTCCTGACTTATAAATTCGAAATCAACTTAAAGTAGCCACGTAGCAACTTCTTTTTTGTTTTTTCTTTCAAACATAAGTTGAGGTTTGATCAATAATTTCTTAATTCACACTTGATGTTTAAACTTTATCGCTATTTGTCGTAATTTATAATTTTTTAGTTATACCAACTTTTAACGTTTTACTTTCTTTGTTGAAAAAAAACTAATAAATAAATAAATATTATATTTTAGTCACAAATATATGTTTTATTTATAGTTATTTTATTCTTTTAAATATAAAATTTCTAATTTATTAATATCATAAGATAAAAAAAAAGTGATATAAATCGATGTCCTTATAAGTTATTTTACACTTTTTCTGTTTTATAAGTTATTGTTATCTAAATATGTAAAATAATCTCATTATAGAGACATGTTAGTAAAACAAGGTCAAATAAATTTAACTTATTTTTATAAGTGGCCTCTTATAAGTTAGATTATCTTTCTCTAAGTTGAAATTGACATAAGTTAAAAAATAAACGACACCTAATAATACTTCTTTCGGATTTTTTACTTTTTATTATAGAGTTATCTGAAATACATATATATTAAAGAAGAAAAAAGTAATTCGAAAGTACGATTGAAAATATAAAATAGCAGTTAATTATTTTATAATAATTTGAATTGGTTGGTTGATAATTTAATAAAAAAAAAAAAAATTAATCACGTTGAGAATGTAATAGAGGTAATTTTATACTAAAATGACAAGTAACAAAATTCAAAATTTTAAAACTAAAATGACAAGTAATTTTATCCAGAAAGAGTAAGTGATATTTAATTTTAGAAAGTTTTGAAGATAAAAAAAAATTCTCTTTGTTTCGTTGTTTCAAAAGGAAAATAAACAATGTAAACCAATATTGAACAATTTTTAATTTCATAGCTACTAATAAGGATATCGTTTAGGGATAAATTTACAAGCCAAAGGGAAAGGTAAAAGTAAAAATATTTTCTTGATTGCATAATGGTAGCATTTAATACTTGATCTAGTTTATTGATCTACTTTATTTCTATAAGAGCTTATGTAAAAGATAATGACATGCATATCTCTTCATTATCAACAATAAATGTAGATTAGCTTTACCCCTACACTTTTCCTAAGAGCATGTACCTTAGCTTCCCTAAAAAAATTCTAAAGCCGACTCTAAATCACTATTTTTTTTTATTTGTAGGAATTATTTTTCATGTATGTTCTTTAGCAGTTTTTTTATTATTCACTTTACTATTGAAAAAATAATAGGGAAAGTATAAATTTATTATTAATTGAAATTGGATGAATAATTTTATAAGGGCAACTTATTTTAGGGAGCTAAAAATATAATTTTTTTCATTTTTAATAATTTCACCTCCTATTTAACTTTTATGGGAGTTGATGTACTTGATCTAACATCTTTATTAAGTTCACAAAAGGGTATATTTAAATTCGATAAAATCTATCATAAATTACTGCATCATTGGAAATCATGATAGTCTTACCAATAACTTGTTCAAATACTCATCCCCTACGTATAACATAATGTTAAGTAATGCTCCTTTTCGTTTAAATAGATGATTGTTTAGATGAAAATATTTTATTAAAGGGATTATTGAAAGATCTGATGAGATTGTAAAAACTACGTTGAAAATGTAAAAAAGCTGTTGTAAAAGGTATATTAAAATTGTAACGTCATTCTTACCGAAAAGTAAAATTTTTCTAGATGATCATATATTTTGAAATTTAAAGATTAATAATAAAACATGTTACATGCATATACAAGGCGTGATAAATGTCTTGCATGGGACATATAAACGCGTATGCCTTGATCACGAGAGGAGGCGTACAGCGGGTTTGCGATCTCGAAGATATGCGTAGCGAGAAATTTATGAATGCGTATCTAATGTGCATATGTGCCGTATGCGGCAATGAAAAGTGGTATGTTTCATATGTCTACTACCCGGCCGTGCATATTATTGATATGCGGTACATGCATTTCTTCTGCAATAAATTATAACTCAAAATTACAAAAAATTACTCAAAAATTAAGATAAATATTGATTATTGAAAAATCCATATACTTTAATACTAATACTTGCTATTATTAACTAAAGTACGTAATAATCATATACAAAAATAATTTTGTTGTAGCTTAATCGAACAAAATTAATAAACAATTAAAATTAGTTACCGAATTATTAAAATTAATGTTCGGCTCTTCAATTGTTCGTCCTCTATCCACATTATGTAAAATCTTATCATTATCCATATTGATTGTTTAGGAAAAAAGTAACCAATAGAAGATATTTTTTGAAGTTTGTGTGAAAAAATATTTTTTAAAATTTATGTGTAGAAGATATTTTTTGAAGTTTGTGTAGAGAGAATTGATAGAGAGATGAAACAATAGAAAAAGTGAGTCAACTTAATCTTCATATTAATTATTTATATGAAGGGTATTATAGTCTCTTCAATGATTTATGCGGTGTATGAATAATTTTAAGCGGTACAAAGAATAGCCCCCAAAAAAAGTCAATAAAATTAAGTAATTTTTTCTTCTTAAAAAAAGTAAGATAGTCTACACGTTATTGACCTCGTCAAATTAAAATCTAAATATTTTTATAGTCCTTTAATCCACTTTAATTATTGTTTGACTTTTTTAAAATTGAACTTTGACCATCAATTATTAATTATTCGTTATTCTAAAAAAATATAAAATTTATATAATTGGATTAAGTCTTTTAAATACTTTCCACATTACTAATTTTTAATAATATAGTAAAAGTAATTGAAAATTAAAGGTTATACCGATAGGTGAGAAAATCAATTAAAATGGATAGGAGAGATTACGTAATATGATACTTGTTGGCCTATTTAAATGCTAATAATTCTTATATATTTTATCATTAACACGATAACTTTGATAATTCAAATCCAACCTTCACAGGTGAATACAAATTTCAAAGTTAGTTAATATTATTTTAAAATAATTGTCACTTTGGAATTTCAATGTAACATTTGATTGATTTTTCTTTTAAAATCCTATTTAATGTATATATAATATAAGCTTCTACTACCAATACATTCATTAAATTGTTGTTTGATTCATTAATTAACATATATATATATATAATGTCATTCCTTCTTAATTAATTTTCAATTGACGTAAAAATAGTTAAGATGACAACTAAAAAAGACCGGAAAAAATATTGCTTATTTCTACCTCTAGTCCAATTCAACTGAGATGTTTGACTTGTCAATTAACAATACTCTACCTTGACTAAAAAAACTGGTTTTTTTAAGTATTTTATTATTATCATTCATCAACACATTAACATATACGTATGTAACATGTTAATCTAACTTTATTACTCCGTAATATTTTGATACAAACACAAATTAAAACAAAATAAATTATTACTTCAAAAGTAAGTTAACTATTTATCAAATAAAAACTGCCGTCCTTGTCGAAATATAGAAGCAATAATCGGCCAGAACGACACGGGACACAAGCACTAGCAACGTTTATATTAGCATACACGCTTAAAGTCCCATTGCATTCCCGGCCTTTTTCTAACCAACACGCACCCCGAACCAACTTCAAACCAGACACTTTCCTTCTTCTTCTCTAAATACTAATGAAAAATAAATCCACAATTAATTATTGAGATAATAATAATAATGAAGAAAAATAGTGAAAATATTATTATTATAGAAGATAAATTATCATCTCAATCGTTAATTCAATGTACATGGCTACTCACCTCTGCTTTGTTCATCTCCATGGTGATCATCGTCAGCTTTCAAGTGAGCTCGTTTGGATTGTTTTCGGGTTCCGAATCGAACCCGAAAACAATGCCGGAAGTTTCAGTTGTTGAGCTGTTGAAGAAGGTCACCACATTTGGTGACCATGCTATTATTATTGCTCCAGCTCCAGCTCCAGCTCCTGATGATTTTTATAGTCACTTTTCTAGGGGAATTCATCGTTCATTACCCATAATGGTAAGCTCATGTGTCTCAAAGATGTTGTCCAATTTGAATTTTCATGGTTGATTTTGGAATTCTGAGCTCTAGTTGTGTGCATGTTGTGTAATATTTGGTGAATCATATTTAAAATTTCATGATTTCAGTGTGTTTTACGTTTAACGTGATAATTTTGATTCTAATTGAAGTTACGCGTGTTAATTATGTTGGTAAAAATATCAAAGTGGACAATCTTTTTGGGACGAAGATAGTATGTTTTATTGTGAATAATAAGCTCATGATCGATCATTAAGAATGTGATGAGTTTTTGGAGTGAATTAATTACTCTGTTTTTGCTTATTTTTTGAATTGTTTAAATTAATCGTCTAGAATCAATAATATTAAATTCATTTTAATATAAACATATGCATAATATATTCAAATGTGAATTATAAGCTCAGAAATAATGATGAAGAATGCTATGTGATTTTGATTGAAATAATTACTTACTCTGTTTTTGCTTATTTTTGAAGTTTCTATTGATTTTGATCGATTGTGTGTGTGAAATCGTTCAAGTTTGTGTGATTTTTAATTTCGATTGATTTTCATTAATTACTAAATCATTATTTTGGAATGAAATCAAGACTTTCCATTTTTTTTATTCCTTCTGTATTATGAGTGATTTATGCATGTTTTTTCGTTTGTATTTTATCCTTTTTACTAATTTATCGCGATAAAGTATGATTAAAATAAGCAATTTGAAACTAAATATATTTGTTTTTTCTCAATTTGGTTTATTAATTTTCTTCTTTTATTTTCAGAGACAGTTTTTTTGGCGGGAGAAATTTGTTAGGATCCTATTTTTATCTAAATGAGCTGCACAAGCTCTTAATTGCCATGCATCATTATGATTAACTTATTGATTTTCACTTATGAGTTATTAAAATAGAAGTATGAAATTAATTATGGAGGAATTCGATTTTTCGAGTTAAATATTGTTTTAAGTTTGACAATTGTATTGTTTTTTGAATTTAGAAAGAAGAATCGAAGCTTGAGCAAGGATTAGCAGCAGCGAGAAAGGCGATTAGGAAAGCATCATTCGTTGATCACAAAAATATATCAAATGGGAGCAGTGTATATCATAATCCCAGTGCATTTTATCAGTAAGCTACTCGTATTAACTTTTTAAGTATGAAATCGTCACACTAACAACTTTTCGGAGGAATTAATTACGGAATATGTCTCAATTGAAGGAGTTGTTATTACGTGTATATATTTTGAGTATATTACTTCCATCACAATTTATGTTAGAATTTGAATACTTACTATAAAAAACTCAGTTTTGACTATCAATTATTTTTATTAATAAATTATTATTTAATATTCAAAATGACATGCAATTGTTTACTCTATATGTAGTATCTAATGGAACACTTTTGTATCATGAAAAATCACAGTAAATCATTTGAAATAATATTAAAAAATGGATTGATTATTTATTTGAAAAAAAATATTTCAAGTGCATAATAAAAAAAACATCATAATTAAAGACAAAGGGTTAACCATTGAAAAGATGGGCTAAGTCAATATTACTACAACAAATTAACATTTTCCTTTTCACAAGAAATTTCCAAGAATGACACCTTTTAATATTCTTTTCATTTTTAACATGCACCTTATATTTTTTTCTGATCTAAAATTACGAAGTGTGATATATTTAGCAAGTTTTAATAATTTGTACTCCTATGTACTAAAATTGCACAAGCACTACTAAAAGGTGTCATCCTTAAATTTTTCCCTTTTACACTATCAATGGCAAAATCTTAGGTCAATTGCTATTAATAAAAAATGACATATTTGGGAAATATTCCCGACAAATGAGGGATATTTCCACAATTGTATAGTTCCAAAACATACTAGTAAATGAAATTCCAGTAATCAAACTGCCCTTTACTTGGACATTTGTGGAGATTTTGGAAAAGAACCAAAGACTAAAGACTAGATTTGTGTGTAACGTATGTCGTATTACTTCAACTTAATTAACTTCTAAGTCATCCACCTTAAAAGGAGAATTGAGAATTGAGAATTAAGGTGGATATACTTGAAATAAAGCCAAAATAGTCTTGGGAATGAAGCATGGCATGTCTAGTGCGGGGGGTAATTCATTATTATACCCTCAAAACACTCCATTATATTGTGCTCAAAAAGCCTTGGCTGTCACCATGCAAACCCAGAAATTGAATAATAGCCAGACAAAGCTTATGACTAGTTTTAGTTGCTTTTATCTTGCTTTAGACTATATATTTTCCATATTTTCACCATATGGGGTGTATTACTTTTAGTTGGGTACTTGCTTGGGTTTGTATGGAAAGGATGGATGTAACATTATTTTGTATAATTTCTTCAATATTTACACACATATAGAAGGATAATTATAGACACATGTTGCTCTAGCCCAAAATAAGTGCATGTTTAGACCATGATGGAGCTAATTGATGTCATTTTGTTGCCATGCACCAAATAATTTGGGAAAGAGCAATAATAATAATAATAATGTATATTATCCTTCAAAATTGAATAATATCCGACCCCTTATTCTACTTTGACGGAAGTTTCTTTAAAAGCATCGGGGCATATTGACGAATGAAGTCTTAATTGTTATTTGAACAAGAATTATATTTTAGTCGGAGTGGGGATCATAATATGAAATTTTTCTCATTGTGCGAAAAGCCTATTGGCTTGATGCTTTCCTTGCACACAATGTAACATCGAATAAAGATAGTTTCAGTGGTAGTACTAATGCTATAGTCATCATTATGCATGAACATCAGGCAACAATTATTACGTTCTAATTATTCCATGATCATCAGCCAACTATTGCTTCTAGTTCACAAAATTGTTCAATTAATATTGTACATACAAGAAGTACTTATCTTAGTTCATGTACAATATATAAATGCTTACTATATTTACCTTAGAAAATTAATCTGAAACCTATGTAACAGGAGCTATGCAGAGATGGAGAAGAGACTAAAAGTGTATGTATATGAAGAAGGAGAGCTTCCAATAGTCCATGATGGACCCTGTAAAGATATATACTCAAGTGAAGGAAGATTCATACATGAAATGGAGCATGGTACCCACAAATTCAGGACCAAAAAACCTCATTCTGCTTACCTTTTCTTCATGCCCTTCAGTGTGACATGGATGGTTAAGTATATTTACAAGCCAAACACATTTGATGTCACACCCCTTAAACAATTCGTATCTGATTATGTGAGGATCATTTCTTCCAAACACCCTTTTTGGAATAGGTCATCTGGAGCTGACCATTTTATGTTATCTTGTCATGATTGGGTACGTAATTATTGAAAGAGTTAGTTGAACTTTTTTTATTAAATTTATTTGATAAAAGTCGAGATTTAATCCTGGAGTTTTAGTTGATGCAAAGTCGAGATTTAATCCTGAAGTTTTAGTTGATGCAAATTAGTTTTTAGAGTTACACACTTGTTGCACATATGATTCTTAAACATAGTTCTAACTTTAAAGTGTCTTGGACGAGTCTCGTTTCTTGGAAAACGCTAGAGATCATATGTGTAGCAATTATGTAACTCCAATGACCAACTTGGAGTAACTAAAACTCCGAACATAATCAAGTCTCAACTTTTGATAAACTTCATCGATTATTTGCGCTATTATGATTAATTGTTTGGCTTGCAGGGGCCTCATGCCTCAAGAGGAAATCCACTATTGTACAACACATCAATAAGAGTTCTTTGCAATGCTAATTCCTCAGAAGGATTCAACCCAGAGAAAGATGTAAGCTTACCAGAACTAAAGCTTTTTGGCAACTTCATATCCCCTAAGCTCAAGACCCCTCCACCAGCAAACACTTCAAGACCTCACCTTGCCTTCTTTGCTGGCGGAAAGCACGGTCCCATTAGGCCAATCCTCCTGGAGCATTGGAAGGGCCGTGATACTGACCTCCTAGTCTACGAGTACCTTCCAAAAACAGGGCTATTGGAGAACGACTATTTCTCGTTCATTTTACGTTCGAAGTTTTGCTTATGCCCCAGTGGATATGAAGTGGCTAGTCCAAGAATAGTTGAGGCCATATATGCTGAATGTGTTCCAGTTATACTATCAAAGCATTATGTGTTGCCTTTCAGTGATGTATTGAATTGGGATGAATTCTCAATAAAGGTTAAGATTGATGATATTCCAAAGCTGAAGGAGATTCTGATGGCTGTTCCAGAGGACAAATATTTGAGGCTTAAGGGGGGGTTAAGATCTGTGAGGCAACATTTTTTACTCAATGAACCTTCACAAAAGTTTGATATGTTCCATATGATCTTGCATTCAGTGTGGCTTAGGAGATTGAATTTTAGGATTGGTTAAGATTAATTAATTAAAATAGATTGGAGTAATTGGATACAGGTCACACTAAATGTAAATTTTAACTGTAATTTTAATATTGAAACATTTGAGTAATGTGATAAGATAAGCCATATATTTATAGAGTTTAAATGTATTGTTATGATTAATTATTTTCACAAATATGAAGGGGTATTTTATTTTGTATCATAAATCATGCAATTAGTTTATAATATTAATTGATCATTCTAGTTTTTGTTTGGTCCATGTTGAGCAGTGTTGGGATGCTTTGTTCATGTCTAAAGAAGTTGTCAGGATCAACCTTAGTCTTCACAAGAACTAATTTACTGAAATTGTCCTTGAAATACTTGTAACCCCATGAACATGCTTCAATGAAACTTGGGTTATTGTCTTTGTTTTTTCCCAAATCAAGATCCCTGTAGTTCACATAGGCTTCTCTAGGCATCATTGAAGCATAAGCAGCCATGTATTTATACAGCTTCCTGATCCAATCATAGTGTTTCTTTTCTAGTTCATCATTTGCATTGTTCCATGCTGTGAGATACTGAATCTTGTAAATGACCCCTTCTCTGTGAGGGAAAGGAGTTTCGAACTCCGAGATCTTCGCCATCATTCCGCCGAATGGGTTCCATATTATCAATGGTGAATCTTCCTCCAGTAGCCTTTTCCAGAGGCCTTCGAGTCCAGTTTCCCCAATTGGCTTCCTTACATAGTCCGATTTCGCCTTGAAGAAGCTCTTGAACAATGATTTCCCCTGAAGCAAGACTTCAGGTGGGGTGTTTGTTGGGTAACCACCAATATACAACACTGATTGGATCCAACTCATTTCAAGACAATCGTTTCTTTTCAATCCAAGTTCAGGGAAGGTCTCATTCATCACATCGAGAAGCCTCTCAGCGCGACCAAGAAACAATGCGTTGTATGCAGTTTGGATTGTTCTTTTCCCCTTTTGAGGTCCATCTACAGGTTGTATGATGACCCTGATGAACAAATCTTCATTTATTTTATCAGCTATTTGTTCCCATTTGTGAAGAATCTTGGTACCATTTTGCTCCAATGTTTTTGGAACAGTGAAAACGGACACTATTGCTGGAACTGGCACCAACCTCAATTTCCAGGACAATATGATCCCAAAACTAGCTCCTCCACCTCCCCTGATTGCCCAAAATAAGTCCTCCCCCATGGAACTCCTATCAAGAACCCTGCCTGTTGCATCAACTATCCGAGCATCGATAGCATTGTCTACACCTAACCCATATTTCCTCATCATAGGACCATAGGCACCACCAGTTATGTGCCCGCCAACACCTAGACTCGGGCAAAGGCCTGCCGGGAAACCATGAGTTTTGCTCTTCTGTGATATCCTGTAGTAAAGTTCTCCAATAGTTGCCCCGGCCTGCACCCATGCTGTGTTTTCTTGAACATTAACATCGATGGCTCGAAGTCTCGAAAGATCAAGAATCACAAAAGGGGACTCAATTTCAGAAATGTAGGAGAGCCCCTCATAATCATGGCCACCGCTGCGAACTCTGAGATGAATTCCAATCTGTTTGGCACAAACAACAGCTGCTTGGACATGGGATTCAGTTAATGGTGTGAAAATGAGGTCAGGCTTTGAGACAGAAGCTTGTAAGCATCTGAGGTTTTGGGCAGAAGATTGAAGGATTGAGTTAAATGTAGTGGAATTTTCAGGAGTGAAGAATGCTGAGGAGAAAGGTACAGATTGATCAATGTATTGTTGTACACATTGGTAAAATCTTTGTTGGGTTGAATCTGAAATGACAAAGGGAGCTGATAGCAAAAGAACTATCAAGACAAACAAATTACAACATTTCCATGTTGTCATGTATTTTCTTTCTTGTTCTTGCATAGTACTGTGGAAAAGGTACCTAGGAGTAGTGGTATTTATACACATTTTTCCTATGAGATAATAAATATTCCAATCCTTGACGAAATCAAAAATTATAATCTAAGGACTAAACACTATTTTGGCTATTCGATCTTTATTTGACATTGATTAAACTTAGGTATTTTACTCATTTGAAACAAAATTAGTAATACTAGTTAAGGTATTGATGAATTACTAAGTATACATTTCTTTCTAAATCTAGGAAAGCAATCTTGACTTAACTTTAAAATAATCACTAGTATTGGCTCCATCCTCTTCCAAAACACACTTGACAAAGATTGCACTCTTAACCATTTGAAGATAATAGAGGCTTACAAGTAAACTCGATTCTAGATGGATGGATTTTTTGTGTTACATACTTGGTGTTTTAAACAAAAATGTTTTAATTGTTTTAGGTACAGTTACATTCATGTTAATATATGGAGATAATTTATAACTAGTTAAATTAAAGAACACCAAACCAACATTTATTGAATCAAAATAAGCCTCATATATTATCATGTATGTGTTCAATGTGATAAACACTTGGGGATGTATCAAGAATAAGGATATTTAATGAAGAAATGTTTAGAGGTTGTATTTTGTTCATGTCCATTTATTTATTTATACATAAAAATAATGGGTCGTTTAGAATTATGGAATATAATATTGTCACGATCCTCTTAAAATACTATCCAAAATAAATTAATAAGATATTAGAGATATTGCAACGACTCGAACCCGATAGATACATGATCACGTTGTTTGAGATATTGTAACGACTCAAGCCCTATAGATACATGATTATGTTAGATGAACAAGTATACCAAGAATAATTAGGATCCAACATAAAAATAATAATAATGTTTTTATATTAAATGGTCAGGCCAAAACATAGATCAACCAAACTGAGATAAAGATAAACAATCAATGAATATAATTTCCACACACAAAACTAGTCTTCTCTTCCTCCATGTCTCACTGGCAGATCTTCTGAATCTTGTGCCTTACAAAAGCCTTCTTGTTCTTGCTGGAACAGTTGTGAATTGTGAGCACAATTTTCCCAGCTTCTTGGTTCTTGAATGTGTTGTGAAGTGGTGCATCATTTGTGTTGTTGATCTTCTTTTCCTTTTGAACTATAACAGTGTATGAACTTTCATCAGTTGGTACAAATTCTTCCTTGTACTTCACATCCCAGGTCAGGACTAAAACTTCCCACATTGTTGTTTTCCCAACCTGTTAAATCAAAATTAAAAATTAGTCCACAAATACCTTTCATACACGAGATAATGGCACAAACAGATTTGGAGTTCAGAGAAAGTCAAAACTTAGTCCCGGAGTTTTCCTTTAGGGACTATTACTGCATCGATGCAAACTCCGGAGACTAAATCTCGACTTTTGACAAACTTTAACGACAGGTTATGCAATTATCTCTTTCATCCTCCTTCGATTCTAGAAACGGGCAAAATGTCAAATTTTTACTTTTAGGTATTGAACTTTAAATGTGAATGTTACCTCTAGCATAGGGATTTCAATGATTTCAGTTGATCCAGCATTGATGAGAGTTTCTGAAGGTTCAGTCTCATTTGCATAAAACTCTAGATCACCTTCCTTTTTCATGCCACCATACTGAGTAGGAATTTCATGAATTGGGACATACCTATTGAGACAATAATTAGTTTAATTCATAAAAAAACAAAAAAGGCATTATACACTCACTTGAGCAAAGTTTCTGTGACTTTTGCAGGGCGAGCGAAGACGAATTTGCTCTTGGTTCTTGAAGTTAAGAAAGGAGACATGATTGATTGGAATGCATAATACCAAAATGGCACATTGATGAAAATCTGCAATACAAGAAAAAAAAGAGGCTTAGCAATTTTTCAACATTATAAAAAATATGAGATTTACTACTATAACGCTTACATTTTTAGCAACAAATTCAGGGTAATTATCCTGGAGAAGTGCAACAATTTGCTTTGTAGCAATTCTGACATCTTTGTTAGTTGGTCCTGGAGAATTGTTAAGGTCATTGATTTGAAGCAATGAGGTAACACCACCAGGCTGGAAATCAAGCTTCTGAATTCCCCTTTCCATGAGGTGAACTCTCCATTTCACTAAATTTTGCAGCTTCTTCTTCTTCTCATCATCATCAAAATACCCGAAAATGTTGTAGCAAATCGGATGGCCTTCGCGGTCCAAACCACTTATATAGGCAGCCTGTGAAAGATCAGAGCCAAAATCTTCATCCAATATTGAATCAGTCTTGAATTCTTTCCTCCAAATGAGGGTCTTTTTTAGCATCTCCAATGCCTCATTCACTTTGAAGTCTCTAGCTCTCAAGAATTTCAGAAGTACCACATTGGTTCTATCTTCTCCTTTGCTTGGTAGAAGTGGAACTCCCCAAATTGAGATATTCTCATCAACTTCTTCCCCATCATTTGCCCCCTCGGCCTCGTCTTCTTCTGTCTCCTTCTCCTTCTTTTGTGATTCCTTTGAGGCTTTCTTGAAAATGGTATTGTTCAAAATTGAGGCTTTCTTGAAAATGGTATTGTTCAAAATTGCATCTTCAAGCTTTGTTTTCAACTCAATCAAAGCTTTCTTCTCATTCTCCTTTAGATCAGATAGGAAATTGCTCTCTTCCCTATAAGAAGAGCTCTTCTCCACCCCCTTTGGACCCTCACTTACATTCACATTTTCCATTTCAGTTGTTGTTTCCAGCTCCTCTGTTTTCTCAACAAATGTAGCCTCAGCTTTCACTTCAACAGTCATTTTCACTTCTCAAATCAAAATTCTATTTAAAATGCAACAAATAAACAACACATGATTACATGAATACAAATAAAACCAAATAAAGCAAACCTTATTAAATGGAGTCGCCTATAGGAATCGTCACGTCACTATTAAGCTCTATGTTGGTCATTTAACGGATAAATTTGGTTTTTTGAGTACATTAATCAAACCAACAAAAAATGAAAATGAAACATTCAAGACAGAGGAGAAAAACTTATCACATTAAATGGAGTCGTCTATAGAAATACGTCACGTTACTATTAAGTTCTATGTTGGTCATTTCCTCCCTTAACCAAATAAACTCTTAACTCTTTTGAGAACATAAATAAAACCAACAAAAGATGAATATTAAACATTCAAGAAGGAGGAAAAAAACATACCACCTTCTACCTTTGTTCTTGAAAATGGACAATATTTCTGACACACTCTTGTACTATATCACCTTGTTCTTGTTAAGCAATGCAGAATAATGTGGCGTTTAAAGTGAAGAAATGTGAGTGTATATATATTGTCTGAAGCCCAAAAAAAGGGGCCCACAACGGTCAATTAATTTGTAGGCAAATAATGTTACAGACATAGAGCCGTTGAGATTCTTGGACAATGTCTGGAGCCCAGGAAGAAATGATTTGTCAGATTTGTTCCAGTTAATGTTTAATGTGTAATTAAATTGAGTAATGATTGATTATGTTCTGTCATAGACAAATTGGTGATGCAAAAGCTAGATTTTAGTGCATCTTTGGTATCTTTTGGTGAATTAAATATGTTGGGACACAGTTAAGAAGAAAAAAGGGAAATTATTCATGTGACTTGGTCAAAGTTGATGTAATCTGAGTTTTTTGTTTGGATTGTTAATTTGTTATTCTTAACATTTGTTACCAATTGACAAGTGAGGAGTTAATATAAAAAATTACGTAGTATAAATTAATTGTGTTGTGGTCCTGGTCCATTGAGTAAATTTCGTTTTGATTAATTTCATGTCTCTAAGACCTCTCAAAATATTTAGAGAATTAAATCTAAAATCAAGAAGACTTGAAGGATTTACTTAATTTATTCACACGTAATAATAATTTCTCGATATATTGATAGGTCCGTATCTAATAAATTTCTGTGGTATTACATAGAAATTAGCTCTCACACCGACACCAATACACCACAATTGATCCAACTAATGCATATCTTATGAGACTAGAGGATCATTATTATAAATAAATGAGAATTTTGGTAAACGTGGTGATAAAAGTTGTAGAAATTGTTTGGAAATCAATGAGAATTGATTCCTTTTTGATATGTCGTTGCTGACGATTGTGTATCAATTCGTTTAAAGGTTGGTTAAATGTGATTCTCTTGGAACAGTGTTCGCATAGTAATTGTATATTACTCGTTTGGAGTTACCGTGATAATTTAAAGGGGTTATAGGCGATTGTTTAGATCTTTTCGTTAATGTCGTTATAATAGTAATTGGTCGATTATTATTATTATACAGAAACTATTATTATCGGCAGAAGATCGCCTTGTCAGTGACGTTGGATTTATATTCGTGTATTAGACTTGCATTGCTAAAATTGAGAGTTGATTGTAATCACTTAGAATATTCTCAATTAGGTTTTACACATTGATAATGTAAATAGAAATTGGATGAGCCGAATTAATTAATTAGTCAATTGAATTATTCGATAGTTGAATTGAGCTTCGTTATTAACTTGTTAGTTACTATTAACAACTAATTAGTATTTGATTTTATAGCGGTTTAGTTAAATTTATGGTGACTTATTAAGCTATTCGGTTGGGCTTTTAGGTTTGACATATATAATCAAACCTATTAGGTTTTCAACATAAGTTTTTCATTTCATGAAATGAAAGAAAAACAAAGCCTCCACTTCCTCCATATGGCCGAAAATATCAAGGGAAGAATTGAAAATTCTTCTCTTGATTTTTCATCCAATCGACGTATTTACAGCAGCTTGCCAAATGTAGGATTAGCCGCCTGCGGTGTGCAACCAACTAGAGGCACTACATTTGAAGTGCTCAACGATGGAATTCAAAGGAGCCGTGAAAGGAATTTGTTGATAGACTTAAATTTAGCATCCTTTGTAAGTCTTTATGTTATTCATAATTGTTAATTATGTGTTTTTAGATTAATTTATATCGTTAAGGATCAGGGATGTATGAATTTGGTGTTTATCACAAATGAAATTCATACTAGATTCTAACAGTGGCCTCAGAGCCTACTCAAGTTTGATATATTTTATCTAATTTGATTGTGTGTTGACATAGTTGTTAGTTAATTTTGATTATTTCATGATTTATATATTCAATTGATGAATATATAATAGAAAAAATCAACCCATTTTATATATGTTTCACATGGCTGGAATCATCATTTCATGTATTGATTTTGATGATTTGAAGTTTATTTAATTGTTTCATGAATTGAAAGGGATTAAAAATTGATTAATTTGCATTTTTAATTTGAGGTAGAATCATTTTGATTTTTCACGGTGAGGTTTAGAAATTTGAGGAAAATTACGAAATTAAATGCGTATATTCTTGACCTTTAAAGTTCATGCGAGATTGTTTCAGAATTTTTGAATTTTTTAAGTACTCCAAAAAATTCGTTGAATTTCTGGATTGTTTTGGGTTTAATCGAAAAACTAGAAGTGTTTTTGATAAACTTCCACTTGGACGTGTTCAATAATGATATTGTTGATGTTCAAGAAAAATCCCAGAATTTTTTGAATTTTTTAGAGCCTCGTGTTTTTACAAAAGTTGCAGTGTCAGAAAGCTGGCGAGTGAATTACCAAAATCGGTCGCCGAACTTGCGGACCTCCCCGAGCGTCGGTGCCGAGTTGCACGTTCGGCCACCGTGGCGAACCCATCTCGACCGTGCCTACGGCACCGGCTGGGGCGTGTCGGTCGTGGATTTCAGGAGCCGGCGGTTTTGGTCGTTGAAGTTCGTCGTCCGTTTTAGAAAATCCTAAATGTATTTTATGTAATTATTTTTGGTTTTAAAATTTATTGGTAATTATTAATTTCGGTTTTAAATGTTAAATCATAAATTTTGTCATTAAGATGATTGAATATATATCTTGAATGACATTAAATTTGATTTATATTTCCCTTTCATAATTATTTTCATTAATTGATAATTTTGAAAATATATTTAATAATTGACTTTTAAATTTTAAATTTTAGGTGTCACTTGTAAATGGTATTCCATGATTTAAGTGGTGATAATTATTGTAATAATTATCATTAATCGTAATAATGAATATATTTGAATTCAAATTTACATTAGTGATAATTAATTGTAAAGTGTGGGTAATGGTAGTCGATTATGAACACATTTATTTTCATTTCATTTAATATATATGACATTAAGTGCATTTATTTGTTTTAATGTTTTTGCCTATATATATTGTTATGGAATGGAAAGGAGGTATTTAGATATGACCCAATTTCATTTATTTATTTACGGTCTAGCGATAGGAAATGTTATAAACGACACATTTGAGTATTATTTCTTTATTCTTGTATTCATTTACCCATGGCTTGACGTCTTTGTCTAAGTTGGAGTTGAAGTAAATTTTATGTCTTTAGCGTGGTGGCATGAAGATAAATATCCACAAAGGCGGCACTTGGAGAACTTGTAAGTTTCGAGGTAGAAGAATACAAGACTTGGACTTGTTAAGTCTTGTTATAGGACTTATGTTAGCATTTCACTTGTTAAGTGATGTAATAGAGTTAGGGGTCGTATATATACTCACCGATGTGTTATTTATTTATTTTTCATGTTGTGCATGTTGCTTGAATATGTGCTATCTATGCATGGTCAAATAAAGTTAAATAATTAATCTCATCAATTAAATTTAAGCAAGTATCAGCCAATTTTAAAGTTGTGAAATCGGTTTGCGTATCTGAACACCTTTGTGATGGCGGTGTTACGGGTTTTACATAGATATGACAATGAATCATGTTAGTGATTTCTACTAACGTTGTGGGCTTCAGTTATCATTCCAAGTAATTTTTGTGGTTTAATTGGTATGCTTAACGGTTTGTCGGAGATACAAAAAGTCGGGTAGCATCTTGAATAGTATGCTAACGACACAAAGTTATGTAGTTTTTTATAATTGGTTGATAACCTACTATTATAAGCGGATTCAAAAATGTTGCGTGTTGCAGTTTGGATTTAAGTATAGTAGATCTTGATACACTTGTACATTTTGTGAGAGATTTGAAATGCGAATTATATTTGCAATTTATTTTGTAATCACGTATGGATTGTTTTGAACTGCAACGTTTATTTTAAGTTTATATTTCCTATTATGTTTTGGCACATTAAGTTTACCTATTTTTATTCACACGTTCATTGGGCAAACTAAATGCATGACTTTATAATGTGAAATAAAATAAGTTAAGGAGAAATCCGAATGACTTGTTGAGAAATCTGAGGAGTATTCTGGCCGTGATCTTCTTGACCCGTTGCAATGTCGGTTGTATGCTAATAGAGGATAAAACTTTAAATACCACAAACATTTAAGACTTGATTCAATCATGTTGATACGTTGCATGAACTTTGGTTCAAGTGAACAAAGTCACATGATATGATTGAAGGATAATTAATTTTGATTCAATCAAAGGTGATGATGCTATGAAGACCAATATGTCATATTGTCTAGCAGCCACAAACAAGTCTTAAATAAATAGTTTGATCTCTTTTATAACTTGCTTGAGAAAAACTATTGAATGATCTTGAATGTTGTGTATCTACATTTCAGGACATGTGATGGGTATTTAGTTTCTTTAACATGATGAACATGGTTCATGAATTGTGAGGAAACAAAAGCTTATGGTATGTAACCAAATAAGCAAAGTTATCTATTCGGTTCTCACGTCACTTATACAGGTTAATTGAACATGGAACTATAAGTTGAAGTTAATGATTATTCCGTTATTTAGAACTTTAAAGCATAGAAGAAGGATTTTAAGTAACATTTAGGAATTGAAAGAGATTTGATTAATCATATCTCAAATAATTTTGTTGTCAAAAGGCTGTAATGTCTTGTTTGGGCTATCGATTAATAGAACACTAGTTTTGACTTCATGGATTTAATCATGGATATGAGCCAAGTATAACAATACATTTTGGAAATGAAGATACAAAAGAAAGTTATGTGAGCTGCGTGTAATGATGGCGACTACGTTATAAAACACGGTTTTAAATCCTCCATGAAGATGGTTGGGATTCTAAACTATTTTCTTTGCACTAGCAAGTAAAGAATGTCATGTTTGACTTGCGTTTCCATATCGGTGATTAAAATTGAAACATTCTCTACTCTTCTTTAAAGTCTTGAACAACAAGCATTGAATAATACTTATATGGATGTGGCTTCGAAGCAGAGACTTAGTATAATCTTAAAAAAAGATGAACTAAGTCTCTTACTAGACTTAGTGGGAGGTTCACTAGTCTAAATTAAGTTTGTATGTTTACATACAAGTTAATTAAAAGAGAACAAGACTTGAGTATAATCTTGAAAAGATGAACTAAGTGTCTCACTAGACTTAGTGGGAGGTTATTTAGTCTAAATTAAATTACGTATGTTTACTTACAAGTTAATTGAAGATTTGAGTCATTGAATGATACATCGAGTTGATAAGGGTATGGAAAGGACCATATGAATCTATCAAATTAAATTCGAGTATCGTCGATATAAGAAAACAGTATATCATCCGAGAAGATGAGACATCATTACAATCTTAAAAACGTACTTGTTGAATAAATGGCGAGAATTGTGTTTAATGAAGAGTTAAAACACAGAATGGATGAGATCTTTCAATTTCATATACCAAGATAGTTTCATTCTGACCTTAGATGTGTCATTAATTGAGTGATCTGAAGTAAGGATTGTATTGCGTGGTGAGACCTGAGAATGAAATAATTTCACATATTAAGGTTGCTACACCTACACTTTAAATTAATTTATTCATATTCAGAAGCGTGAGACAACTCCAAGAGTTGTGTTTGATAAAACAAGCTTTGAAGCGTCTCGTATAGGATATAAGTTAGTATTATGTCCTTGTAGTAGACATAATTTGCTTTCAGATCAAAGTTGATATTAAGTCATTTTTGTACATAACGGAAGGCTGGTATTTATTTTCATCCTTATAGTGTTACAATTTATTGTACATAAGTCTTCATTATGAAGTACAAATAGTGAAATAAATGTGACTTGAATAAATTCAAGTGACTCGTAGAATGCAAACCAGTAGTAGAACCGCCCGGTTATATCGAGGAGTATCCGCTCTTGATGCGTTTAAAGCTAAATCACATTGATACAAATGACAACATGAATAAATAATACTCTAATAAATGACTTGAGGTCATTTAAGTGAAATAAGATGTGAATACATGGTTAGAGTACAAATAAGATGTGAATACATTTGTGAGCCTTGACTACATATATGTGTGCGTATGATCGATCCACATATATATGTGAAACTGCATGACATTGCTTGTTAAGTTTAGATGTCATAAAGCTCGAGGTGATTAATCTATAATAGATTAAATTCTATAAATAGTGATTCTCTTCATTAGAGGTCAATCCCACAGCAAGTAAAGGGCTTTCGCGTGTAGAGGTAGTTTGAAGTCTATTACATAGTAATATGATTCACCGTATGCAGCGTCAAGGTCATGTGTTGTGCCACAACTATGGTAGCATGATTCCCGTGATTGGGTGTGAAGTTTGCTAAAGGTATTCGCAGCGGATTCGAGATACGGCAGTAACTTTAAGAGAATAAGTAAATAGTTACATGGAATGGATCAGTTGTTGATCTTCACTTGTAACTGAATGTGATAGCAGCATTATGGACAGTTGTACCATATGAAAGGCTGTTAGCCAAGAATTTTAATAATAGAATTTGAGTCCTGGTAATGCTCGATGAGTAAACTAAAAAGGAAACTTGAACTTCAGTATTACAACTTGACCGGTCGATGCAGCTTTTGTTGGTAATGTTGTTGTTAAAACAATATGCATTTAATAAAGGCAGATGTGTTTAACACACTTTGAGTTGTGTTGTAAACCTACCCGATAGAACCCCGAGAAGTGGTTGAAACCCATTTTGATCATAGTCATGCATGACTATGTCAGGGTAATCTTAGTCATCAATGATTCCTTGGTTGAGAGACCGGATCGATGAATGTAAAGACTGCTTGTAAGTAGTATTTCGGTGAAGGATGTGATTGTAATCACTATCCTCTTGCTTTACATATCATGAAATGATCTAAGAAGTCACGCAAAGCTTAAAGGATCCATGTATGGATTTAAGCATGCATCTGGAGATTGAGATCGCTTCCCCACATTGATTGACCAAATATGGTTTTCACAGGCTTGATATGAAGGAAGCTGAGCATTGGCAAAGTTAGGTGGGAGCTAGTTCATTCACTTTTGCAGAATAAGTTAAGTAATTGATTAAAACAAAAGTTACTTTGTGTTTTAATCGATTGATTGACTTAAACTACATGAATGCGTGATTCATTCATATAGTTACCCATTATTATTTCACGGGCGTTGAAATATATAATATACATGTATTGTGTCCTCGATGAGTGAAAAGTTAAATCCACCGATTAGTCTATGCTTTCTAGAGAGGAACATGGTGTTGATTACCTCTTGAGCCTTCTAAAGCATGGGGATAGTCAAAGGCCTTGAGTCGGAATCTTTGATAGTTAGGGGCGACAAGCATCAAATGACTAACATAGTGTTTTGATTAGTGATCAAGTTTGATCGTTAACTCGAGACTAGATCGATAGGTAATTTGCCCGATCCCCATGGTGAGGCTAGCATGACAGCAATTCATAGAAGATATGTATATCTGTGTCTTTATGACATTTGTTTAGAATTTTAGGTTAAACCGATTCTTAGACCTACAGATATATAACTATCGTGTTATATGAGCTCAAATGCTTGACTATGACTAAATGCGCCTTAGCGGGGGATCATAGCGGCATATGTTGAATCAGCAGTGAGTATAGCGATAGATGTTGATATTGGGAGGATTTATCCGTCCTTGATATCTGAAGGAAGATCTCGGGCCTCTCAGCTGGCGGTTGAGTGCTGATTGGTTTATGGGGACGCCATAAATGCTTATTCGATTCATACTCGGAGTAAAGAAAGTTATTGGGTGTTTCATGACACACTTCTTATGGTTAGCCTCTGTTAGAATCGCGTGATAAAGGGAATTGTATGGTAATGTCGTCGAGGGCAAGTGGGAGTGTTGAAAATCAATGAGAATTGATTCCCTTTTATTATGCCCGTTGCGACAATTGTGTATCAATTCATTTACCGGTTTGGTTAAATGATTCTTTGGGCTTGAGTGTTCTGCTTAATAGTGTATATTACTCGTTTGGAGTTAAATGATAATTTAAGAGTTATGGCGATTGCTAGATCTTATAAATTGTCGTTATAATAATAGTAATTGGTCAATTATTGTTATTATACAACTTATTATTATAGAGCCTAGAAGGTCCACCTTAGCATACGGTGGCGTTGGATTATATTTCATGTATGAAATTAAACTACATTTCCTAAATTGAGAGTTGATTGTAATCAACGAATATTCTCAATTGGGATTTTACATTGATAATGTAAAGTAGAAATTGGATGAACCCGAATTAATTAATTAGTCAATTGAATTAATTCGATGGTTAGTGTTCGTTAGTAACGGTAGTTACTATTAACAACTTGTTAGTATTTGATTTTACTTAGCGGTTTAGTTAAATTTAACAGTGAGCCATTAACTATTAGGTTGAGAACTTTAGGTTTGACATATATAATCGAAGCCTGCATTAAGGTTTCAACATGGTTTTCATTTCATGAAATGAAGAAAAACAAAACCTCCACTTCCTCCATATGGCCGAAAATGTCAAGGGGAAAATTGAAAATTCTTCTCTTGATTTTCATCAAATCAACCGTGTTATGAAAGCGAATGTAGGATTGGCCATACGGTGTGCGGCCAAGCCCAGAGGCCTTCATTTGAGTGCTCAACGATGGAATTCAAAGGAGGCGTCGTGAAAGAATTTGTTGATAGACTTCATTAGCGTCACTTTATCAAGTACTACATTATTCATAATTGTTAATTATTTGTTTTAGATTAATTTATATCGTTTGAGGATCAGAGATGTATGAATTTGGTGTTTATCATGAAATAAAAGTCATCATAGATTAACAAAATAATATTCTTCTTTTTTTGGATAAAATAACACAATTTCTTGTGAAAAGTCAAAAATATTCCCATTAAATTTTCACCATTTTCATTCTCTTATTATTTCCGTTCTTATCAAAAACCCTGTAACTTCTTCCATGTGGCTCATCTATTGTTTTGCTCGGCCCTCATGCTCCTGTTTTTGGACCCCCCTGGTTTTTTTCGGATCACCCACTCCACTATTTTTCATATCTGCCTCCCCTACATTTGAAATAATGACCCCCTCCCCCATGAAACCGGTAACCGAACCCTCGCACCGGCCAGACCCACGACCTCCTCCCGCTCCCCGCCGTTTTTGTTTATTTGGTTTAATTTGAAATAAAATTGTGAATGAGGTTAGTGTTTCAATTCGTTATGGTGGTAATTGGGGGACTGTTTTGTGGTGGTGGTGTATATTGATCTTTTAAGTATATTTTGATTTTTTTACAAACACCAAAACTTCAAATATAGTGATGTATAAGGTGTATTTGTTAATCTTATAATTTTGTTGGTATATGGGTGGTGGTGGTGATTTTTTTTTTGTTGTTGGTGGTAGTGTTATGGTGGACTTAGGGTTTTGGTGGTTTATGAGTGGTGGTGATGATGATTTGTTGGTGTTGGTGGTGGTGTTTAGTGGAGTTAGACTTTGGGGGTGAGTGATGATGGGGGGCTCTTTTTGGGGGGTAGGAGTGATAGGGGAGAATTTGTTTTGGGGGTTGATAAGAGGGGGAGGGTAGTGGTATTGTTTGGATGAAGAAATGTTTAAAAAAAAAAGTAAGAGCAATTTAATATTTTTACAAGTAGATGTGTTATTTTATATATAAAAAAAAGAGTGTTATTTTTGCAACCTTTTCATTGACCGATGTTATACTTCCAAATTTTTCATGAATAAATAACACTTCTTTCCTCTAAAAACACAAACTCTTGACCTTTTGGAGGGAGCATTGATCCATCGAGCTAATTAATTTTTTTTCAATTCGTCTTTAAAATATTGTCACATTTTGATTTTAGTAAGTTGAATTTTTTTCAATTTTGAATCAAAATAACTTTTAATGTGTTATATATTTGTTTGAAAAAAGATATATCAATGTGTAGTATTCTCAACACAAATTCTTATTAATTTTGTCATTTGATTCAAATAAAAATTTTGGATGTCGTCAGATTTTAAAGTTTGTTAATCTTTATATGAAAAGACAAATGTAACAATCTTTTTAGGGATAGAGGTAGTATGTAGTTCGAAGTGGACTCAAACCTCAATTTTAGTTTCGATCAAATTATACATAGTTGTATCTTTTTTAGTTTCCTTTTCATTTTATCATGAAAATTTGATTTTTTTGTTTGAATCTTGAACCGTTCAATGACCTCGAGATCTTGAAATTTTCCAAACCTAATCAAATAATGAATTTATCTATTAGATTCATTTCGAGCAGAATCGAATCTCGTATAGTTCTGCTCGCCATAGTGACATATCAATCGCAAGGCTAAAAACGTAAATGAACAATACAAATTTGATTCATCTCAATTTGGTTATCCTTTTATCTTCTTCTACGTTGAATCATCCTCTACAAAAGTCAACGGAGAAGAATTATTATCAAATTTATCTCAATTACTGATAATCATATACTCATATTATTCAATTTCAAAATCACCTTTTTATTCTCAATATTTTTTTATATTTCACACCTTTTTTTATATATATTAATCCAATTTTATTCTCATTTTTGAGGTAAGTAATTCCAATTTTGAATTTTTTGGTTTATGATTTAATTTTTTTTATGTATTTTACTGCAATTTGATTTAATTTGTTTGATGGTTTTGTTTATTGTGTTGTTATGATGATAAATTGGGGGTTTTTTTTTTGCTTTAATGTTTGTCAATTTTTTATTTTTTTTATGGTGTTGAAATTGGAATTTGGGAACATGGGTTTTTTCTAACACAAGTAAGACTTAAAGGGAATTTAATGTATATGATGTTTTGATTGATGTTGGGTTTGTTTATTTAATTATGTGGATTTTGGGGAAAAAATTGGATCTTTTTATGATTTTATTCTATGTTATTTTGATGAATTATGCTGAGTTACAGTAGTATGATGAACATTGAAATTATATATACAGCTTTGATTTGGTATTTCTTATTTGTAATTAAAAAGGAAGCATTTTTTTGTAGTACTCCCTTTTTTATTTGACTTTTTCCTATATTGAGGAGGAACTTTGTTGGTTTGACCATCAATTATTTTTATACTATATGTTAAAAAATGATAAGAAATTAATATTTATAATGAGAATGATATATTGAATGAAGTGAAATGTGAAGTTCAATAACAGATATGCAGAATCAGCTAGCTTGCAGCGGGTGTAGGACCGTTCTTCTTTATCCCCCCGGGGCATCCAATGTGTGTTGTGCAATATGTAGTTCGATAACTGCAGTGCCACCTCCTGGTATTGTTTTGACATTCACTTGAAATCTTCTATATATAATCTGCCAACTCTTTTCTCAGAACTTGGTTCTTGCACGCTTGGAAAGTCGTAATTTTATTTTTATTGAAGTGACTCCTGAGTGTTAGGATATCAAGGTTTAAATTTGTATCTATATAAATGTGTTGCCCTTAGAAAACCTGTAATGTGCATATGGTTGTGTACCATATAACGGAACTATATATGCAGTTATGAAAGATGTAGTTGTCACTGATACACATAATGGATTTTAACTTATTTATTACATCGTCGCTGCTAAGTAGAAGAGCTTCAATGGCTAATAGTGATGCTTATCCTCCATGTTCTTTTATACGTTTAGTTTGTTTTTGGCCTTCTTATATGCTGAATAGGTGTTCATCCTATTGCTATAATGCTTTAGGTTTAGATTTGGACTCCTCCATAGTCACAGTCTTAAGAAAATACTGATACTCATTTTTCTCGTCTCCTTTCTTATCCTGGTCATGAAAAGTTCTGTTGGAATCTCATTTATGTTCAATTAGTTGGGGACCTCTTTTTTTGGTGATGTACTGATTTATGTCATCCTGCTGGTTTACTATCTGAAGGATAAGTTATTTTTTACCAAGTTCCATCTCTCCGGCAGCAACCAATCCAGATCCGAATGTCATGAGATGTATTTATATTTTGTGCCTTGTTTAAAGTAGCTAAGAATGTTTTAATTGCAGGAAGGGAAATGGCTCAGCTGATATGTGGAGGATGCCGCATATTATTGATGCATCCACGAGGGGCCACCAGCGTTAGATGCTCCTGCTGTCACACTATGAATATGGTACCAGGTATAGTTGAAAGAACTTTATCAATAATCAGTCGGATTTTTGGGTCTGCTCTGCTTCCTTCTTGGTGCTGAAACTTCTTGCTTTATGTTTTTTACCCTTTTTACTTAACCATTCTAATGATTTTTTTTTTTGTGATTTGTTTGACGTTTTCTGTTTTCTGGTTTATGTTGTGAACTCTGGTTGTGGATGTACAGCATCTGACCAGATTGCTCATGTTAATTGCGGGAATTGCCGCACAATGTTAATGTAATGTGTCCATCAGGCGTCAGTGAAATATTAAATTTGTCAATTTATAATATTAATATTGAATTAAAACCTTGCCATTCTTCAACCTCTTTTCCCTTTGTTTAGATTTGCATTTGGCCATTGTAGGTTACTCTGTTGGTGGCTTGATTTTCCATGATGATGATTGCCAATAAATACAGATCATTTGATGTTTAGTGTTTTAATGCTTGCTTCTTGACCTTTCTGATTATGTTATGTAAACATGTTGCTTCACTTATGCAACTAATATTCATTATTTCATTCTCTCGCTTATATGTATTTGCTGTTGCAGCGCGGTGATACAATGACGCCTATTCCACCTACATCTACAGCAGCAACCACTACTCCAACTGTGAGTCATAACTCATAAGTAGATTCTTCATAATTTATTTTAGTCAATTTTTGCTTGCCTAACCAAACTTGTTACATCTACAGCAGGGCTCTGCCCGTAATCCAAATCAAACTGTTGTCGTTCAGAATCCAATGTCAGTTGATGAAAGTGGAAAGTTGGTTAGTTCCTCCTTGGTCGTCTTCTGTCCCTCTTTTTTCATCAATTTTTTATCAAGAAAAGTTCAAACATAAATAATAAAGTATAAAAAACAACCCTGTCCTATTTCTAATCAATTTCTTTTTTATGCTAAGTTTATTCATGTTCCTTTTATGTTAACCGAGCGTTCAGGTGAGCAATGTTGTGGTTGGAGTCACAACATAGCAAGAGGAAACACCTCTTGCATTTGTCCTCTCTTGGCGCAAAGTATCTACAACACGCGGTCTTGGAGATGCTGTAAGAGTTCATGTAACATAATTGAGTTGGTGCTTGAAGATATAAGGTTTTAAGTTCACAATCTTGATTTGTGGTACTTCTGATTGTGGACATTTGTTTAATGATGCTTTGCCCTGGAAAATAAGCAGTGTACATGTCTTGAAAAAGCAACTATGTACTATGAATATTCACACCTTGTGTATAAAGGTTGTTGTAGTGTGGGTAACCAAACCCGAAACCCTGCTCATTACTTGTGTCATTATACATGTACATTTTGTTTGCTCGAACGAGAAACGGTATGATTCGATCTTAGGTGTGGGATCACATGTGTCAATTCATTATGCAATGATATTTGACATTTCATTATATTTGTTAAAGAATTACACTTCATAATATATGTTTGTGTGTCTTGAATTGGTATATTATTTGAGATAAAGGATTTGCCCTACTTAGAGTGAATTCTAAGATCACCCTAGTTAATAAATACCTTATCGTTTGCCAAAATAATGTTGTTGATTCAAATTTATCGTGTTTGGATTAACAATAATGCTCCCAACTTTTGCATTAATAATTGATGTCTCCATTCCATTAGCTTTCGATAAATACAATTCGGGAATTATTTGGGATAATAGTACACTTGATGATATTATTGAAAATTATTTATAAAAATGAGATTGGGAAACTAAAGGGATACACCAAAAGCACACTAACAAAGTACTTTGGGGCGTCCATCTACATACCAGATAATCATTCATCTACATTAGACGCCAATATATATTCAATGTTTAAAATATATTAATCCTGGAAGTTGCATTGTGCCAACCTATGCTTAATTTCACAAGAAAACATAAAATGCATGAATCTGCCACTTTTATTAATTCTTTGAATGCCTGGAAAAACATTGTGAAACTATGCCTTTAGCCTCTCAAGCTGAGTAATACAATCATTTGTAATTCCATCGACCCAATCATCAAAAGCCTTAAGCTCATAATCCTCTCCAACAATCTCATTCAAGCATTCATAACATGTTTCGAATTCTGACACAATTCCATCAACATCCTCGCTAGCTTTATGATAATTTTTCTTCGAAATATCTACCAAAACTTCCCTAATATTATCCTTTGCACTTGCATAATTCTCTTGGCATTGATCCATGCACATTTGCGAATACGTTGGCAAATCAGGATCGGATAAGCGCCTTGTGATCACCTCCCGGAGAAATTTCTCGGATTTCGTCTGGATGGCGATCATGCTCTTCTCTACGATGCTCGTCACTGCCTGTTCAACATCGCGAGGTGCGATGGAAGATGCTAGAGGACGATCAATAGATGCATTTTGACATGAAAATGATAATAATATGAGGTTTATTAAGAATAAGATGTCAAAAACAACTCGACCATTATGTAGCATTGTGTATGTTGCATCAAAAATGATAATAGGATTTTAACATAGAAGAGCAAAGGTGTTTTTTCTGGATTATGTGACTTAGCTCCTCCCATAAAAGCTAGGGATATTTATGCACATATATAGGTTCAAAGATTGTTGATAATCAATATATATGACCATATCTGAAAGCTTTTGATAGACATGAGAAAAAATATAAACGAATTAGCTAATATATAGGGCTAAGATATTGACATTTGGACGCAAAGTTAATATTGAAAAACAGAAATTGATGGACTTTAGCAACAAAACAACTACAACAAAACAAACATATACATAAATCTATAATTTATGAATAAATAAGGTTCTTTTGTTTTTTTTGATAAGGTTCCTCTCTGATTTTCAGTCTCCTTTTGCATAAAAAATTCATCATATTTATAATAAATTACTTATTTTATATATATTATTCAATACTCACTTAAGATGCAGATTCTTGATGCATTGTATCAAAATTTTCTTTCCTTTTAAGTTAATTTTCATTTTCATAATTAACTAAAGTTTTTTTATAAAATACATTTTAGGGTATGTTAGTAATATTAATCAATCTATTAATAAAGTACTTTTTATCTGTGTCCAAGTAAATTAGAGCGGAAGTAGTGACTCTTTGGCATTCTATACACTACCTCCATCTTAATTATTTAACTGACAAGTTCGAGTAATCATTTTATAAAATTTCAAGTTCGACCTCGAACTAATGTTCTCCATTTAAATATTTTCAATATGTAAATATATGATATGGGTATGTTGTGATAATTATTTAATTTTGTAGAAAAGAATCTACTGATTATGGATAAATTGACAGTAATGTTAACTATATTTGATTAAAAAAACTTACCACGCACTTAAAAGTCTAGTTAAATTGAGTCGAAGGAACTAATAGTAAAAACTCTTTAAATTATCTGCATAAATTAATAAATTACCGAAATAATAAATTGAATTAGGTCCGACTTGGATGAAGTTAAAAAAATTATAAATATCGATTAAATAATAAGATAATATTTTTTTCGAGAAATCCCTTTATAGTATTAGGTTCTATGAAAATCATAAAGTAATAATTCTTATAAATTAAAAAAATAATTATTACAATTTAGTAAAAATATGACTTTATTTGTTTATTTTTTTTTAAAGATGAAATCTTGTTTGAGTTCATTTCTAATTTTTCTTATTGTGTCCAATAGTTACGGTGTTTTACTTTCGAATTATAATATAAAGTTTTGAAATATTTTAGGCATGAAAGTACTCTATAAACATGATTAAGCCGCGTCATCATCGTCTTTCACCTTCATCATCAACAATACATGCACTGTTCTCAATGATAGTACCCACAATCTCTTCTAAACCTCTGAACATGCTTCATTTTTACTTGGGGAGTTCATTAAATTTTCGATATATATCCTATTACCATTGCACATTGATTGATAATTGTCTCAAGGTCTTGAATATCTTATCACTTTTATCTAAATTTATTGCGTGCTTTCGAGCATTATATCATTGAATTAAACTTCTTCCTTAATACGTTAAATTGAAGTCTCAATGGCATTAAACAAAATCAATAAATTAATAAATTATTAATTTATCGATAAGTGCTCTCCAAATTAATACTTTCAATCAAATGCCAATTTAATTGATAAATCTATCAAAATTTTTCTCTTTTTATTATAGTGATTATTTCCTTTACCAATACAATACAACTTTTTAACATTAAAGTTTGTATTGTCTTATATCTCTTTTTGCATTTGGTTGATAATGCTTTCTTTATAAGCGAAAGAGTATGCAATCGATGATTTTCTTAATAAAATATTTTTCTTATAAATAATCAAATAAATTAAGACGGAGGAAGTAATTTTCACCCGTCCGAACATTATTAATTTATAGAGTTTTTACTGTACTCTCATTCTCATAATAATGGAAATTACAAAGACTAACTTGTTTATGATAATGTTATCCTTCTATAAAACAAAAGTCAAATTCTTATTAAATTGCTTCTCTACCTAGAAATTCTCATTGCACATCATAGTTCATACTACAAATTTATATTTTCAACCTCAATTTTCTTAAAATGGTACTCAAGAGTCCATACTACAAATGATAATGATATAATATAATATAAAATGGAATCTCTAAACATCGTTAGTATACCGATTTCATACATTGATATATAGTATGGAATTAAAACAACAGACGACACTACAATTGTAAACTAACTAATATTCTACTCCCACTAAAACACTAACACAACACAAGATATGTAATCTTTGCTCCCTCTTTCTACTGCTTCTTCAACCAATGTTTTAGCAGCAGCATCTCCTTTCTTCATCCCTTTTATACACTCCACAGCATCTTGGTTTGACATCACCTGCAACAAATTCACCCATCAAATTAAATCGACTATTGAATCGATATATGTTGTAGTCCGACCCCTCTCAACTTTAAAATTTTCACATTTTATTGAACAATCACAAATCGTTGGTTTAAATTGGTTTTATGTTTTTAGTCCGCCTTAGCGTTGGTTCAAGATCAGTCACGGATAAAATGAATTAAATGTTCATAGTACGAAGTCTAACTCAAGTTCATGAGACAGAGAGGGGTTCAAATTTACCTTCCAAAGGCCATCACTAGCCAAAATCAAATACTCTATATCTTCATCAACCTTCCCAATGAATACATCAGGCTTTGCACTTATGTGATCCTTCACTTTAGCATCCCCAAATGCCCTTGACATTGCTAGCTGCCCATCGACTTGTGGCACGTTCCCTTTTCAACACAACCATGTTCAACATTTAGAACTCACCATAGAGTATGATGATACATTGATACTTGACAATGCACATTGTTAGTCAAGAAGAATTACCTGGCTTTTTCAACACGAATCCTCCTTTACTTTCAACTAAATCCTTCTCCTTTTCGGGTGTATGATCATGTGTGATTGCAGATCCTTCACCATTTCTGCAAACTACTGCACGAGAATCTCCTATATGTGATACTATCAACTGCTTCTTCTCAGGTATAATTATAGCTGTTACTGATGTAGAACCTCCTCTGGATCCAACTACATTCTCCAAGATTTCAGCATCTGTTTCTTTATATGCTCTCCTCATCGCAGTTTCCGGGTTCTCGAAAAAATCATCCTACACCCAACATTAAAACTTTGCCGAACGATTAGGTAGCATCATCAAAATAGTAAAATAAATGCTACACAAACATCAGAAGTTAGCCAAACGATTACATAGCAGGATCAATCATCAATATATATAGTCGAATTGAGCTTTCAGGTTCATTTAATGGCTTAGGCACGTTGCATAAAATATGGTCACCTGTCTCAAAATGTTGTCAAATAAATGTCCTTGCAAATATTCTGCTACATCTTTACCATAATGACCATCAAAAATTGCAAACAACCCCAACTTATGATGATGGTCAATAGTCTTGGTCATGGCTACAAGTCCTTCAACAGAATGAGATCCATGACTTAAGATTAAATCATTTCTTGAGTGTGTACTATCTTCTTCCACAACAACTTTTCCTTTTTCATCATCATCAGCATCTTCTTGTTCCCTGGCAGTATCTTCTTCTTCCTCATCACCCTCGCCGTCTTCGTGGTTGATTATTTCACCCTCATCATCATAATTATGTTCAATTACTACTTGGTCTTCTCGCCTTACTTTTTCCTGGGATATATCATAAATTAGCATCCAATAATAAAATAAAATTGACAATTGAAAAAACGAAAACTACGAAAAATCCCGTTTATATGATTAATAAAACAAGATTAAATAAGAAACTCATTTATGCGACATAAAAATATAAAGACGTATAGAAGAAGAGAACTATTTGTGCAATAATTTTGTAATTCCGGAATTATTATTACACCAATATAAACTCTACAGTATAAACTCGATAATTCCGTCTATGCACTTATCTCAACAGGACAATCAACATAATCATTAGCTACATATATAATACGAATTAAGTTTATCTATTCACCGTTTGATAACACATATTTCAAAACATCATATTTAATCAGTTATAGGATTCAATGGATACCCTGATTGGTAGAGAAGTATCTACATCCATAGCAGCAACAAATGCAAGTAAACTGACAATGATTATGGGACAATGAGTTAATGGTGGACACGTGTCGTTGGAATTAGTGTAACAGTCGGTATCATAGAATCTTTGTCTCAAAATCATTTGTCATTAAATTCGGTTGTCGACTAGAGTGTTTCCACATGCCCAGCATCTATGGAAGTAGGAAGAGATATAGAAACAATCGTCTTCTTCGTACACAACAATAAATGTTCATTATCAAATTTTTTACTATATGTTTATCGAAAGTTCGTCCATCTAAATTTTTATATTTTGTATTATTTTTATTGTATTAATTTTTTCGTCACCTCTATATTAAAAAATCGATTCCTCCAATAGTGACATATACTATTTTTTTGGCTATGTACTATAATTAAATTGGTGAAGATGTCATTCTTTTGAATTCAATTTCGATGATGACGACCGACATTCTAAGTATGATATTGAATATCATTATTGATTTTATTTGTTCTAAATCCACTATTAGATGTCGTCTGTTCAGAAATAATTATGTCCATATAAATTATATTTGAGCGAAGTGCATTAACATATATACATACAGATATACAGATAGATATAGATATCCAAAATAGTTTAAGCATCATGATTAAGTATCATTCTTAAGTTCATAATCGAAAACCATCAAAACTATCAATAAATTCTTATATTAAGCTTAAAAAGATTTAGTCATTTCAAATAAAAATTAATACTTCCTCCGTCTCAATTTATTTAATCGTTTAGAAGAAAATTAATTTATTAAGAAAATCGTTGATTGTCTGATTTTTTGAGGAGAGAAAGGATATCAACCAATGAAAAAAAATATTAAAGGGCAATCTGAAACTGATCTGAAGTTGTATTGATAAATCAAAACTCGATCGACATAATGAAAATATAAATTTTTGATAGATGATCATTTAAATTGAGAAGGAGAGAGTAATAAACAGAATTATTTTTTCTGGAAGTACATGTATCACTCGGTAGAAGTTGAGTTATTCACAATTTCAAATAGAGCATCAATAGTGTTACTTGTGTAGTTCTGCTATTCTAGACCTACTTATTCTTCATGAGAAGATAAATTATTCATTAAAACAATGCAAGAAGGACTATTACAATTCACGTTAGCTAAGTTCAGTGAGCACAATGTGAATAAAAACCACCTGTGAAGCTGCCATAACCTATCCTTGTTTAGTTGTATATGGTGGAATCCCAAGCAGGGGCTCCATACTACGCAGTTCATGTCGTAGGAAATTGTAAACTGATTCAGTTGTCGTGGAAGCAATTCGAACGATTACCCCCATTCCCTGCTCCAACAAATCAACGGTTTCAGTTGCAGAAATGATGTTTAAAGAGGGAAAATGAAAATAATTTTTCGCAGATAGACCATTGCTCATCGTGCGTTAATAATTGGTTGAGGCATAATGTGACCACCCATGACCCAATGCATGATATACAATTTTGTAAGTATGAGGCATAATAAATGGCATAAAAACGAGGTCGAGGATCTTCTTCGAAGAAAACTAGGAGTATAATAGACGTGATCATAAATGTGGAAATGTGTCAATAACATCTCTATACCTACACAAGAATGGTTGAAAAAAATCAGGTAATATATATGAACGTTACTAAGCAGGGGGGCATGTTAATCAGGGACGAAATCTTCACATGAGAAGTGTAAGTTTAATGACACATACAACAAATGGAGATTATGAGAAAAGATTAGATGATAAAAACAAAGCAAAGGATCTAATGTTGCACCTTTGGACCAAAGACACTGCAAGAAGCAATGAAATCAGGTTTTTCAGAAAATGTATCTTCATGCATTTGGGAATGGCGCCTCCCACCAATTGAAGGAGCGTGTAAATGTTGCGACATTATATTCTTCACATCTTCCTGGATCTGGAGGCTGACATGTTCTAACTTTGGTCTGACAAATAGGAATAGATTCATTTTAGATTCATGCAACTCTGTGTAGATCAATTACTAAAAGACATAAAACAGGATTGTTAAAGAGAGTACAGGGTCGCAAAAGAGTTTATATTTTATAAGTTCAAAATATATATTCTACCTACCCCAAAAGGACGACCATTGCTATTACTTGGTAATCCTGCATGTGCTGTTTAATATTAACAACGCTTCCTTGCTCCAGCAAAATCTGTTGTTTCGAAGTGAAACCATCTGTCAGCCGAGTCTCTGGCATGAGGCCATACAGCATTGAACTCCCAAGATTACTTGGTGAGCTAAAACCTAATAGAAGAAACATGGAATACCCAAGTAACTTTTTGCTACCTTACCTAAAAAAACTTGCATTTTCTTACTTATATATAGTGCCATAGTGATGCCAAAGATGCAGAAATAAAGAATTGGTAAGGGAACTCATATAGTTGTGATTTTATATTTACGACAATGTTATTGTTGAATTCTGTTCATGATAAACTAAAAGATGATACTAGCACTGGTCTATCTAAATTCCTTGTTCTTTCGGTGGAAATAGAGTATATATATATCTTAGAACACAACTATCACATCCCAAAAGCCCCGAATAAAAAATTAACCAGTCTTAAATGTTTTAATTATAACCTTGTTCAAATATGATCCATGCACTGTTACCTAGTAAAATAGCCATTACTTGGAAGGGAAAAATATCGATATATTATTAGCTAAATTTGCTATAAACCATATCATTGATCTTTCAACTTGTTCTACGGTCAGACAATCATCGATACACTGAGGATCATTTTCCCACAGCTCATTCCATTTCACCAAACTTGCTCTAATAGCTGAGGACTTAAAAAATTCAAATAACTTCGCCTTAATTGTATGTATACAATGACGATTACCTTAGAAACCAATATGCCAAAGTCAAAATTGGGCTTTGTAACCTAAAATTAAATATGCAGAGTTGGCTACTTCTTGCCAAAGATATTGAATGAGCAGTGCAACTACGTCTATTTCATCAGAGCTGTTGACTAAGATACTGTTAAATAATTAGCATGGCATATTCAAATTTTATGTCATTTCCAAGTGCCACAATAAATTGAGCAAGATGCAACAACAAAATGCTCCTATTGAACTCTCATACCTCCAGAATAACATCTAAAAGTTCTAAGTCTTACATGTCCAGTGATTATGTAAATCTGGTTACCATGGCTAAGATGGATCTATTATGAATTGAAAGCCATGTAAATTTGGTCACCATGGTAAAAACAACTTAGTTATACAACTGATTGTCTGACTTCATATTCAGCACGGGTTTCACTTGCATAATTGTATCTTTTATCTGTAAGATACATATACTACCAAGGACGCATCGAACAAGATAATCAAATTCTCACATCATACAAGGGATTTATTTACGCCACTATACAGACAAATGATAAGACATAGATAGGAAGTTACTGTGTCGAGAAATATTGGATTGTCATCTCCCATAAAGATCTGATTGGAGCTTTTGTAGAGACTAAAATCCCACTTCTCTCCACTTTCATGCCGGCCACTAGTTATCCAATCTACTAGAAGCAGGCTGGATTCAGAAGCTATGTTGAACATTTGGAGTTGAGAATATCGTGAAGAAGCAAAACACGTCACTGGATCAGGGATGACAACCAAAAGAGAATTGGCTCCTATACTCGCCTACCAGTCAAACAGTTAATAATTATGTCTAAGAGATGAGCTAGATAGCGATAAAGTCGTACGGGAAAAATAGGGGGGGAAATCTCATATATGCACTTCCAGTATTAAAAAATGTTATTGCCAATCAATACCTGTAACACTTGTTCAGAGCGTTTTGACCCGACACTCTTGTACACCTTCAACGATCAAATTTCTCCAAGTTTAGTAAACTCTAGGAAAAAAATCTGAACATTCTTCATAGGAAATAAGATAACACTTTTATAATTATCTTAATTCAACATAGCTGCCAATCATTGACCTTTGTCGATGCCTGAGTAGTCAAAACGGTGGTGCAACCTTCTCCAACTTTAATGTCGATAGATATCGAATCCCCCTACAGTTGATGCATTGAAGTAAAAAAAAATCAGAAAAAACAACATAACTAAACGGCAAACATTAAGAGGCAATTCTACACTACAAACATGATGACATTTGAAAACACAATAAATTATAATCATAAAACACATATTTTTATGCATAAACATTTTGACAATTGGAAATTTACAGTATCATACTCACAAAGACAATGCCGACACTATAAACAATATTACAATTGAAAAAACACCCAGAAAGTATCATTGTAAAGCACATTTTGTGTGCATAAACATTTTGACAATTGGCAATTTTATAGTATCATACTTACACAGAAAATTCCAACACTAAAAACATTATGGTATTTGAAAAAACACCAAATTATAATTATAAAGTTGTCTTCTTTATGCATAAACATTTTGACAATTGGCAATTTTACCTTAACATACTCACATAGACAATGTCTACACTAAAAACATTATGAAATTTGACAAAAAACACAAATTATAATTATAAAGATTGACTTTTTATGCATAAACAGTTCAAGAATTGGCCATTTTTCAACATCATACTTACAGAGACAATGCCTCCACCATAAGTGATGTTGTAAATCCAAACAGCATCAGTTTGAGAACTACCCACCTAACCAAATTACAATAAAAGTTCAAAACCAGTGAGTTAAAGAGATTGTTACAGCTTGTGTTAGTGATATAATTGAAGAAAATATTTGAAGTACCTTTCTGGGAATGATGAATTTGAGAGGGTACTTAGAGAAGCAACGAGTGACAGTTGACTTGTCTGCTACTTTCTCTACGACCACCTTTCCAGTTTCCATCTCCTCTGAGATTGGTATCAAACAAGCTAACGTTCAAGTTCATCATGTTGTATTCATCTAACCATCCATATATTCGAATAATATTTGATTCGATTTATTTTTTAGAATAATCTATGGCTATTCATTTAACCAATCTAGATATTCGAATAATGTTTGGTTCGATTTACTTTTTGAGAATAATCTAATAATCTATTGCTTCTTTTAAGAGTTTGATTAAATGAAACAATAAAAAATTTATGCATAAACATTACTCATGTTTCAAGTCATTATAAAGAAGTTAAATTTAACTTTTGGAATAAATTGACGGGGATAAATTGTAAATACTTGTTTTAGATAGTTTTAATTTTAATAAAATTTGGAATAAATATTTATCCGTCAAGTATTAATCTCTATAAAATATTTTATTAAGTGTCTCACACCAAATGTTATCCAAAATCTATCCCTATATATATAATGTGCAGGGTGGATTGGCGGTTCTGCAAAGTGTAAACTAGGTACAACTTTTTCTGTTTTTCTTTCGCTAGTAATTACTTGTCCGAAATTAATCTACTTGATTATTTAACTTTATTTTAGGATTTTCCTTTATAAATAATTTTGATAATAAATCTTCGATAATTGCTAAAAAAACATATTGTTAATAGGGTACATATATGAGTTTACATAAATATAATAGATTGATTATTTTTTTTCAAGTATAATTTTTGAATTATATAAAATCACCTTTTTTTATATACTACATAATTTTAATTAATTGTTGTACTATAAAAATATTATTATAAAATTGTGGATGAATTTGCACAGTTGAAGCGTCTTAAACTTTCAGATTATAATAGATTGAAAAAGTATCTTAAAATTGAGTGTTTGGACAATTTTATCCTTGTCAATTTTGAAAGAGAATCAAACCTTTCCATTTAGACGGAATGACCAAGTAAAATTGTTTTTTGAAAGCATTGTATGATCGAATATGGGTAGTACACAAACATTTTGACAATTGACAATAGGTTATAAGTCCCAATCTAAAGCGAGGCGCCAGTGGCCGTTAGTATAGCCAGTTTACACTTTTTTTTTTATGGGCAAACTCCCAAAAAGTTTGATAAAACATTACTCCTTTTCTGAGTTTTTCTTTAATTTTTCACTTTTTTGAAATATTTTCACATATATTGCTCGAGTTAATAATTAGAAAGCATTCATTATTCATTTCATTTAATCATTCAAAATTATTTGGTATCAAATTCTTTCATTTTTTAGTGCATGAAATTTCTTTAGGTTGAGAGAGGATGTGCATAGTTGAAGGCAGGGAAAATCAGAAAATGAAAATATATATACATCACAGCTCCAAGAATTTTCTTAAAACATCACAAATCCAGAATTCAGAGAATATAATGTTGGCTCTTGACTCGGCCAATAATCATTTTTTTTACAATGGAAGCCTGTAAAACTGACACCAATATAGCACAAGCCTTTGATCAATAAACTAATATACATTCAAAAAAATATGGAATCAAGATAAGTGTGGTTTCTACACCGGTTGTATTGGAGAAGGCTACCATAAGTCCGATCCCAAACACCGATGAAGAGAGACTCGGTATCAGGACTGAAAGAAACTCCGGAAATCTCGCCAAAAAAGTCGATTTCCTGCTCTTTCTCGTAACCATTCTTCACATCATATACATGGACGAAGTCTGCTGGTTCGGCCATAGCCATGAACTGCCCATCAGATGTAAAACGGATTGATCGAATGGCTCCCATGTTTCCCTTGAGCACATCGACAGATTTGGACAAATTTCGTGAATCCCAAACGCGGCAAGTTTTGTCCTGGTTCCCAGTAGCGAAGAGGCAACCATCTGGGTGCCATGCAGTTGCAAAAGAGAAATCTTTGTGTCCACGTAAAGATTCAATGGTCTGAAATATTATATATGGTCAGAACATAGTTGCATTAAGTTTAAAAGCTGTTCTTTAGAATAGATTCATTCGAACGAGACTAAAGTGGAAATTCTTCTGCAAAGTATAAAATTAGACATCACCTTTCCTGTCTGAGAATCCACCAACAACCCATCAAGGTTGTCACCAACTATGAGGATGCGTTTACCATCTGGACTCAGTGAGCTATGCTGTAAGATACAAAGATCAGAAAATGCAAAATCAGCAAGCAAACATAAGATTCTGCAACTCCAGAAAAGACTGCCTAGGGCAGATTTATTATCAACTAGATGATGTATGCCAATATATTATAGAACCGTGGAAAATAATGAAATTGTTAATAAGTTTAACCGTCTGAAGCTAGGAACTCCATTAATGCAGCTCAACCCACATGTGACCAAACTAAAAGGAAACATTCACTGGTGCCAATAAATTGAGTTTTCTTCAAAACTCCGTTAAGAATTATCAACCATTTTGGAATGAACATTAGTGTAGCTCTAACCACACAAGATCAAACTAAAGGGAAACATGCTAGGTAGATAACCAGTACCAATGAAATGGTTTTCTTTGGGCTGTACAGATAAATCATTGACCTTGTGTCTTATTGCAGATAATCAGATATAACAATATCTAAGACAGAGAAAGTGTTGTAACAATAACATAATATAGCCATTGAAGTGGCCGATAGTGTAATATTATAAGATGAAGTGTGCATATTAAAAACCCTTAGTCAAACAAACATAAACTTACATTCACAGGCCAAGGATAACAGAAGCACTTCAACTGCTGAAAAGTCTCAAGGTCAAAGTCTCTAACCCCAGAATCATTATTCGACGCCATAAAATGAAGTGCCCCACTGATTATGCACAGAATATGTGAGTAAGCATGTACTTATACCATAAATTAAATGGAAATCCTAACCTCTTCTAGTCCGAATTAAAGTAGTAATAGCAGGAGAAAATACCTTGAACAATTGTAGATCTCTACTGCATTTGTTATAGCGTTATCATCATAGGTTGTCCTGGCACAAAAGCTAACACCTGGTCGATCTAAAAACTGTATAAAAATGAAAACAACATATCAGCATCTTACAGCACAACATAAGAACAAGTTGAAAATTATCAAAGAAGTCATATGATGAGAACTCAACAAGAGACAAAAGGCCCAAAGTTTAAAATACTTTCTATACAAATATCCATTCAGAAGTATATGAGTCAGCTGCCTGGACCATAGAATAATATGAAATTTACTCAGATGCAACAGACTTGACACAATTGAAGATATTGAAGTAACCACTAAGGATGAAGTACCTTGCAGATAAGTTCACCCTGAAATCCTCCAGCAATCAACAAGTTGTCACGTACTGAAAGTGTGCTTACTTGTGTCTGGGTAAATCCTTCTTGCAAATTCCCAGGGTGTTTCTTCAGCAAGTCAATAAGAGAAAACTCATTAGAACCAAAATGACATAATGAACAATTTTCATCAATTGAATTGGCAGATCCTGTCAATATACACACCTCAGATGGGGCCACATGACCAGAAACATTCAGAACTTCAGTTCTTTTGCAACTTAGAGAAGACCAATGGATTATTGAGTAATGTGACATGAGATAGACATCATGCTTTGATGTAGACCAAACCAAGTTCCTCAGCTGCAAAAGAGACGAGTACACCAAATGAAACGAGAGACATTGTTTGGTGAAGTCGGAATATATCATAAATTATAAACAGATCGAACATAAGTGATCTCACAAATATGTAAAACTAGTATCTCAATGCATGAGAGAAAGAGAAATTAGAATATTCTTACTTGAAAATGAAGAATTGTTGATTTTACAGATCTTGTGTTCTGCCAGAACTCATAATAATTCCCTCCTTTCCATGTATGCTTGCAGTCCTAGACAATATAGGATATGAGATTAATTCATCCACAAGAAAAACAACTTTCAATCACAAATCAATCAAGGAACAAGCTAATAAATCTGCAGCTAGAGATATCTCTGATTGAGGTATATTCTCGTAGTTTTTATACTGCTCGAGTCTAGTCTGCCTATACTTATCTCGAGAAACGCTAAGTATATCCCATGGAATCCCTTGTATATCCTTTCCTTTTTTTGCCTCGGCAGCAGTAGTATCAGTTATCTTCTTGTCCTATAACAACACAATTACCCAATCAAAAAAATGGCTGTAAAGACGATACACAAGACAATGAGATCAGAATACCCAATGCTTTGTTCAGTTCCATCACGTGTTAGTAACGAAATAAATTTTCTTCCAAACTCACATTGAAAATATCATAAACTAAATCCACTGAATAACCATCATAATAGATTAACCACTATTATTCAAATTTCAAAACTAACATATTCACAAGTTCAAAATTTTTCTACTAGGAAGTCTAAACATGTACATGTGTGGGTGTAGGATGTTCCTCTCATAATGAATCTCAAAAATACAAGGGGAATTAGTTCCAAAGTTGAAACAGTTGTCTTTTTTACTTCAAACCAAGCTAAGTTTGTTGCAATAACATAATATTATTTTTCATGACAAACATAATCGACAAAATCATATTTTCTTGTAATATATCTTGAACAAATAGTTAACAAATAAGTTCACATACAAAACGGTTATGATCATCGTCATCTTCATCCTCCTCATCGGTATCGGAATCACCTAGCACTCTCCCTCGAAAATAGATATCGTCATCCATATCAGCCATCTCGAAATCATCAAAGGCGTAGTAATCTAACCCCTCCTCTGCACCTTCAATCGACATATTCCTTCTACGCACACACAAATTTCACTCTCACTGCCTTTCCAATCTGCGAATTCAACAAATAAAACGAAAATATAAATACCAAAACAAATTGCCATGACCGAATCAATTCAAATCCAATCACATGTTGACATTTGTAATCTCAATTTCCAATTCTACTCAACGAATTTCAATTTCACTGCCTTAACTAATCAGCGAATTCAACGAAAACAACAAATTTCACGGGAAATATATAATTACCAAAACAAATTGCTAAAAATTAAATCAATTCAATCGAATAGCATGTGGACTTTTATAATCTCAATTTTCAGCTCTACGAAACCAATTCCAATTTTAATCTAACCATTTTTCCAATCTGCAAATTCAACAAAAAAAAAATAGGGCAAAATATATTTGACGAAATAAGCTACCCAAAATTGAATCAATTCAATCAAATTACATGTTAATTTTTTTAATCTCAATTTTCACCTCTACGCATCCAATTTCAATCTAACTACTTTTCCAATCTGCAATTCACCAACAACAAAAAATAGCGGAAAATATATTTATCCTAACAAATTACCAAAAATTGAATCAATTCAATTAAATAGCATGTGAATTTTTATGCACAAACTATGACTAATTTTATGTGAATTCAATATAAAAAAATAGGGGAAAATAAATTTATGCAAATAAATTGGTGAAATTGAATGAATTTATGTGGATTTGGTATTAATTATTGATAAATTGAGATTTAAAAAGCAAGGAGATTTGACCTTAGGGGTTAATGGATGGATTTATCCAAATAATGAAAGAGACAGAGATAGATTCGCGCCAAGGTCAACGTGAAAAAACTCTGAAGATTTCACTAACTCTATTTACAGAACCTCTACTTTATTTGGGACTCATTCATAAATTAATAAGAATCAAGCAATCTTTGATAATTATGAGTATTTTTGGTTAGTACTTAATTATAGTTACTTTTTAACTTGTTCGAGAGCTTTATAAGTCTTTTTTTATCATGTCATTGAGCTTTTATGATGCTTCCGTCATCCTCCAACATCCCGTAAATGTGATACTGCCCATAAATACTACTTTGTCCTTGAAAAACCTCCTCTCTCTTAAATCATGGAAATCACTGCTTGCTAAGGAGGGAATTTGATTAGAGGCTGGTGGTTGGTGGGGGTGGGTAATTCAGGAAAAGATGGGGTTTATTTTCAGTTTCTTCTAGTAGGATAAAATAGTTATTTTAATATTTTGAAGACAGAAATTAAAAATGCAATGAGGCGGTGAAATCGTCATAAAAGTTCGGGGCAGATTGAAAAAAATGACAAGTTGGGGAGGGCAAACAACTAATTAGCCTTTGTTTTTTTTACTTGATAAATATAACTTTGAAATATCTTTTTATTGATGTTTCATAATATTTAAAAGTAATTGATTATTAAACGAACAAATAAAATGGAGTATAATTAAGTTCAATAGGAATAATATTATTCATTGTTTCAATTTTTTCATAAGTCGATTTCAAATAAGTAAATGAATGTCGATCGGTATATAATGAAATTTCGCTATTGATTAATTATGTTTCCTTACTAGGACCAAATTTCAAATAAATGGATGCTCCTTGTTATCTATATTAAGAAAATATTTCTTTAAGACAAGGCAAGTAATATATTCAAATTGCGAACTTTACTACTCTCTCCGATTCATTTAATTGTCGTTTTGACTTTTTTGGAAGTGAGCTTTGGTAATTCTTAATTATTCATTATTCTAAAAAAATAAAATTTATATATTTGGATTTCATCTTTTAAATGTTTTTTATAATATTAATTTTTTAATAACGTAATTAAAATGATTAAATATCAAAGATTTATCTCGATGTGCGAGAAATTCAATTAAAATGAATTGGAGAATTCAATAATTATAATTAATGGCAAAAATAATTTAATATTAAGAGAATCTTATTCAAATCAATTATAAAAATAGTTAATTCTACGAATCTTTTATACAAATTTGAAGTTGGATAGTCAATTATAAAAATTCATTCATATAAGCTGAAGCTATACAAATCATTCAAATAGGCACACTTCTATGGATGATTTTGACACGCGAACTTTTCAAAATTTGTTTTGATTCTATTGACTTCCGTTTGACTTTTCCCCAATGTAAAACAACTTAGTCATGTGAAAATATTAATTTTTTGGAAGTAAAATTAAAAAGTTCATATGCATTTCTAGAAACCCCCCTTGACCCACTGTCGTCTTGGCCTTCGCACTACCCTTGCTTTCCTTGATACATGTAATTGGTCAAGGTAAATGCTGCATCTCTTTGCTAATACATTTCGGAAGAAAATGGATGTAAGAATTTCTTACTAGTTTTCAAACTTTCATGAATAGGCAAAAAGGACACTCAAGAATCCGAAGGGTGAAGACAAGTCAAACAAATGCATAATTATGTTTTAACAAGATGCAGTTTGCAAAAAAAATTAAGAGTATAAAAAGATCTGAATTTGAAAAGCTAAGTTTTGTGATTTGTGACTTGATTTAGCCAGCTAGTTTGATTGTTTGAGTTTCTAGACAAATCGTGGCGAACTCCGGCGAGATGAGTTAGTACCATTTTGAACATACATCTCATTTTCTATTTTAAAGGAATTTGGGGTTCTTTTGGGTACATTGTTTCGATTCGAATAGGTTTCACGGGGTTTATGGTGGTGGTGGTGATTGTTGATGCTCGGTGATGGGAGTGGTGGTCATGGAAGCAATTCGTAAGGTGGGTTAATGAGTATGGTTAATATGTGGGTTAGAAAGGTAGGATTATTTTTTATTATATGGTTTGACAAAATTACTAACTTCCTATAATTTAATTGTTGAGCAAATCTTCGAAAATTATTCTCGAAAGTTAAATTGTGCCAAAAATCATCCTTAGGTGGTTATTTGGAAATGTTCAAGGTTTAGGTCTGTTGAAGAGTGATTTGTGTATCGTTAGAATACCTGGGTAAAATTTAACTGAAATAGTTTATTGATTCAAAATGAAATTGATATTTCTTTGAAAATACTTTGGAATTAAATCGAGATATTAGGATTTTAGAAAATAGTACTTCCCAATATATTATTCTTAGGAGCTAAGCATTCTAGTACTAAGGAGATCATAGTATCAATCGTACTAAATTCATCTTATCCATTTGGTTCGTGATTTGATAAAGAAATTGAACTTGAATGACTCGAAATCACCAAAGGGTATATATGTAATTTCCTATTCATAGTCCTAAGCAACCCGTATATAAACTCTTACATTGGATTCATTCATCGCTTCGAATTTCAAATTTTGTATCGATTTTTTGCCTTGATTCTCGATTACTCGTAAATGATCGATTATTAATGAATTAATAAAAGTAAATTAAATTTAATCTCGGTGGTAGGATAATGAATCGGAGGTGGTTCGCGGAATTAGTCCTCTCCCGGGCGCTGGGTTTGATTGGTTGCCGCGTTGTCGCCGGGTCAGCTAGAGTTGTGAAGTTCGCGGGCTGGCACCGAGGCAGGAGGGATTTCTGCATTGAATAGTGCGATGAATAGTGCGATGCATGAATAGTACCGGCCCCCTGACATCATTCTGACGTTTCGTTGCTCTGATACCTTCTGATTGTTTAAATCGCGGCAGTGTTTTGTAGTTGACTTTGTGACAGCAGTTGACACTGCGTTGACTTTTTAGTTTCGAGACTTAAAATCACGGCTTGGGGGTGGGTAAGGTCGAAACTTTTTGTAAGTTCATGATGGTAAGAGGCTTAATCCTTTTTAAATTTCGGTTTTTTTCTTGTTGTTGAAAATCGGATATTATTAGGTTACAGCATTGTTTAAATTAGTATATTTGATGTTTTTGTTGTCTGTTTCTTCTTTGTTTTGTTGTTAAGTGCTTAAAAATTCAAATTACTTTGTATTTTTAGTATATTATTTGCTAAATTATATTTGTTTTAGAAATATGACTTACATTTTCAAATGTATTAACCGATTCTGACTCTTATCTACATTTATTCATTATACACATAAATATTAGTGCGATATAAACTTTTAACATATGCATTATAATTAAGAGATACCTGGTTTATAGATCGAGATATGATTTTGAAATGTGTATTGTATTTTGTCGCATTTTTCTCTTTTCGACTTTGTTTGTATGTTATATTTTATATCATAATGCATTTTCAAGTGTGTGTAACTTGATTGCTCTTACGAATATGTTTCATCCATTCTGCAATATTGTGTAATGTAGTTTTTACTTGTATACCGTTATATTGAGAGGATATAGTTTATAGATCAAATATAATTTTCAAAATATGTGTGTGTTTTATGCATTTTTTTAATTGTGATGTTGTTTGTCTGTTCTGTTATATATCATATTCTATTTTCAGGTATTATTAACTTTCGATTCGCTCTTACGAATCTGTTTTCTCGTATACTACGATGATGATGCGATATGGTTTTGCTTGTATGTCATTATATTACGAGTATGATTTATAGATCAAATATGATTTTCAAATGTGTATTGTATTTTATGCATTTTTTATTTCTGACTTTATTTTTGTATGTTCTATTCCTTATCATATTGTATTCTATTTTGAAATTGTGTTAACTTGATTCCTACTAAATTTTGACAATATTGCTCTTTACAATAAATGTCTTGTGGTCATATGTGATCAATTTTTAATTATGGTTTGCCATATTATAACGTATCTCTTGAAAACCGTTGCCATAATATAGGTTTTAATGTGATCGATCAAAATTAAAATCTATTATTCCGTCCAAAGAGGTAGAGGATAATAGTATTTGCCAGCGAAAGTATTCTTGTAAAAATAGTAAAAATTCAACTAGATTGGTGGAAAAAAGATAAATGGCGTCGAAGATTCAAACAAAAGCGAAATTAGGTTGATGCGGTCGAGAAAAATTATCTAATTTGGAATGGGTTGTACATATTTTCCACAATGTAAAACCCCGGTGTGCTTTGTACTGTTTTCTGATATGCAGGTGTGGTTTGTGCATGTTGTCATAATGTACCATAACTATGAGCTTATTCGTTCTACATATGAACTAATTTTTTCTAATTTTAAAATTTATTTTTTTCTTCGTGTTTCTTGTTAGAAAAGATGTACGTGGTATTGTATCTTTGTATTAATCTTTCCTAATAAAATTTCTTGATGCGGGCTTTATACACATAATATAAGACTAAATGGTTTATAATAGTTTCACAATTTACCGTAACCTTGGTTTTATTGCCTTCAGGAGAATAGTTACTACCGTATATATTTTTATGTAAAAATAACTAAAATCAACATAAAAAGGAAAAAATATTGTTATACGATATATATACTATTTTAGCCAGCATTATCTTTGGGTTATGGGCAGCATGGCATGGGCCCCAGTGCTTAGTAGATCTTGTAAAGATGTTGACATGGCATGATCTTATGAAGAAGAAGTCTTATGAAACTGTGCTTTCACATAAATCTTAAAATCATGTATTTCTCGGCTTTAATTCCAAATTCTTATTCTACAGCACATTTTATATTCTTGTGCTCTCATAACTCAAAATACTTGATAAATTGGAGTGTTGTGACCGCCCCGTAATTAATACTTTAGATGCAGGACCCAGGAACCTGTGGCGATAACATTAGATCTCCCAGGAATCCCATTTGTAGAGGAGCCTTGCGGTTCTGAGGTCCGTCTTGAAACAATTTGACCCGATTATTTCGAGATTCTTTGGCCGGTCCGTCTAGAAGTCCGGTTGTGGAAAGTCCATCGAAACTTGTAATAATATATATTAATAGTAGGTGGAGCAAAATCACGTGGCGCCAAATGCAGTAGGGGTGACCTGGCCAGTGAAAACACAAATATATGCATTCCACAGGCCGAGTCACCCATCCTCACTTAAAGCCTTGTCAACAGACTGTGAGAATCAATATCCCGAGGATATTGAAGCGGAAATACAAAGACGGGTGATCGAACAACTTAATAAAGAGCGAGAAAGGACGATGCAGTCGTCCCGTCATACAAACCGGCAGTGACGGGGTGATACAGCTGAAAGTAGTGAGGCTATGAGGAGAACCCGCGATAATTATGAGGCGCTTCCCAATGCGCCCTTAACGCCGGGTACTGCAGCCGTATGAATCCGGCCAGATTCACGAAGTGACATTAAAGAAATGATGAAGACATCGTACTGACGTTACTCAAAAAAGAGATGTAAAACCAAAATCGTTTACGGACCCGTTTGGAGCCGGATCCACTTTACATGAGGTTTGTCTCCCTTGATTTACCCGGTTTAATGATGGCGACCCGGTAAGAAACATTGCGAGTTTTGGCCAAGATGACTATAACCCTCAGCCAATCACGTGTTTATGCAGCATTCTCACGATAGTTTGTCAGGCCGAGCCTTGGGTAGTACGTGGCTTTACTGCTAATTACATAGATTCATACCCAGTAGCTGAATCTTTAATATCGAAATTTAGATTACTGTTATCACGAGAAGCTTGGGATTGAAAGAGCCACGTGGATATCGGCCAGACCTAATGAAACAGAAAGGCTATCGTAAGGCGCTATAGCGACATCACACTCACGATCCGGAGTCAATAACAAGGTTGCTTATATGGCATTCTACTTTGAGTTTTATCATCACAGGGAAACTTCAAAGTACTTGGTTCTAGAAACCGTTATCGAAAAGAAGAGACGAACTCACGGCTCGAGTTACATGATATCGAGTTAGGAGGCTAACAAAGAATCTAGACCCAAAGGACCTCCCTTGATACCTTGAGGAAAGAAAGTGTTCTAAGTCACCAAGAAAAACACGATGCAGTACATTACGGCGAAGACGAGCGAGGTCAAAAAAGAAGAAACTTTGAACGATACTCGAGAAAGGCACAGTGCAATCTTGTAAGAAAGTCTTGAAGCGCGGAGTTTCGCCCGTTGATCTCCATGGGCGAGGTGTATGCCCAAATTGAAGCTAAAACTACTCCCTAAGCGCCAGTCTGGATAAGAAGTGCACGAGCAGAAGGGACAAAACTCACGATATTGCGAATATCGTAGGAAGCATGTGACTAATGAGTGTCGGTTTTTGGACTCGGAAATAGAGAAATTGATAAAAAGAGGATACCTGAAGGAGTATACGGCAAATGGGGCTCAACGCGATGGTCGTCGACACATGAGGAGCCATAGCCCTTGTGCGTCAGCTGGCCAGTGACCTCCAAGAGACTTGCAGGTGATGCCGTTTCGGAGGCGCGGGAGGAGGCTGTAACTCTAGAAAGAGATGCCTTGAAGATCGATATATTCAATCAACAAAACTGACATTAGAAGCGGTCATTACTTTCAGGATGATGGGATTAATCGGAATTGAATACCAGCAGTAATCCCGTGGTGGTAGCTAATTAATTTCCGGTTGAGCGGATCTTGGTGAATCACAGGGAGCTCAGTCGATATTTTATATGTGCTTTGCTTTGACAAATTACGACTCCCAAAGAGGCATTATTGACCTATCCTTGGCTGACGGTTTCGCGAATTCATTCCATAAATCTGCGATAGGGTAACCTCGTTGGATTTACTTGATAGAATCGAGGGTAAAGTCCTTCTGATCGAACACAATTCTGATGGTGGATATCGGGACCGGTCGTCTGGCTGATCTTATAAATTCATACTGACTTGGCAACTTTGAGGGGCCGTAAGTCTCTCGATGCGGCTCGAGATGGAAGTTCCGACCACAGGGGGGGCATAGGCGAATCTGAGATTGATTAGAAAAAGGCTAAGAAGATGTTGCGAAACCTCTGTACCCCCAGATAAATAAGGAACTTAGCGGACTCGAGGGAGGCGAGTTGGGGAAAATCATATGGGAGATAGAGATGCAATTGACCTGAGGAGGGAAGAGGAGAAAAGATAAACTTCATGAAAGAAAAGCTATGAAAGAAGGCTATACTTACATAGGAGATCATAATAGTCCACTTAGGAAAGGAAATACCGAGCAGACATTTAGGATCGGTTCGAGGTTGGAGTAGAAGAACATAAGCAGTTGATCTCGTTGATAAGAGAGTTTGAGGATGTAATGTGTTTGCGTGGGGACTGAGGACATGTCGGGGTACAAATCAGTGGCTAGAAACTGCGTAGGCGTATGTTGACCGAGTTCCAAAGCTAGTAAAACAAAAAAGGCATTTAATGAGTAGAGAAGAAACGCCGCGTCAGGGAGAAATCATTACCTTATTAAAGGCCATCTTATCTGAGTTGAAATTCACTGCATGAGTGGCCAATGTGGTATTAGTCAAGAAAGCCGGTAAGGAAGTGGCTAGTATACGCACAGACTTCTGTCTGAATCAAATGTGCCCCAGTTTAATCGACTCTTAATTGCTTGGGCAGTCGATGGGTTCGCTGGCGGCAGGGTCTTTGATTTCATGGATCTTACCAGTATCACCAAATGCTGTCTTTTGCAGGATGAAGAGAGAAAACATTTATAATATGACTTATATTCTTTGGCGGTTTATGCCATTTGGATTAAGAATGTAGGACATTACCATTGGATAATTGACAGAAATATTTACCTGACAGATTTGGTGAAATATGGAAATATATGTTAACTAATCTCTTGGTCGAAAGCAAAGTGAGCATTAAATCTTAGGGAAACCTTTATTAAACGAGCGAGGTTAAAGTAAACCCAGCTCTCTTTCGGGCGTAGTGTTAGGGAAGTTTACGGGTTATATGATTCGTTAAGCGGCAGAATTGAGCTAATCGGACAAAATAAAAGCACTCACGACCGCCCTACTAAAATTCTGAAGTGATTGATAGGATATGCAGGCGGCTAAATCGATTCATAAACTTGAGAAGGCGAAAGACATATGCCCAAGGGGAGTTTGAGGTCATGTCAGAGAAAGATTCACGTCAGATCGGGGAATGCGGAGAGGCGTTAAATTTGAAAAAAATATCTGGTTCTCACCATTGTCCACGACCCGAAACCGGGAAGAGTTACGGTATACAGACATTCGATATTCTTGATTCGGTGGCATGTTGATAAAGGAGGTAGGTTGGATACAAGGCACGTATATGTCGACCCGTGTTCTTGGGATACCCGAAGAAAGGTACCCATTATGAATAAGGCCGCTTTAGGTGGTGATTCTGAAGGAAATTGAAAGGCGTATTCGAGTCCCTTGATCTGGAGTGGTAACGGACCCGACCACTTAAAGCGAAGTCTTGACCAGTCCGACCTATCAGGCGACCAACTGGTACATCGAGTTGGCAGTTTGAAATATCATATCGCCTAGAACCAGCATAAAGGCTCAGCGTTATGGATTTTATAACGAGTGCACAACCAAACCCACCAACTCCCAAGGACGGATCACAGCGAGAGGTAGACCAAATCCAGCTGATGAACATTGTTCGTAGATGGGGCCCTTGATGAGCAAGGGGCGGGTGTGATTAATAATATTGGGACATAAGAGAAATCATGGAATATGCCTCTGTGGCTTTAGCTTTCAACAAATAATGAAGCAGAGTATGAAGCTACTGATTCTTGGCTTAAGGCTGACCAAAGATCATGGGGATAGAAGAGTTCTTGGTTAAAGTAGATTCAGCCCAGTGGATTGACCCGAATCAAAATTCTAAATTGAAAAGTGAGGCGTTGAAAAAAATATCATTCAAAGGCATGCAAATAACCCGAAAGTTCAAAGGATCCTATTGAACATATTCTAAATGAAAAAGGCGGACCTCTTTCGGACACCTTCCCACACTGTCTGGCCAGGCACTGAAGAATATCTGTTGAGTTTATAATCAGCAATTTACAGGAAGAAAGCGCGCTTGGTCGTAATGTTCGCCATAACCGATTAGCGGGCATGTTCGAGGATAGGGTGGAATCGGGGAAAATCCGATCGCAGTCTCAAATATCAAGCCTTGGGGAGTTATACCGGAAATCCTGAGACGGTTCATTATTGACACAACGTGTCCACACGGAGGATATCCACCGAAGTGTTGGTAGAGATACATGAGGGTGGTGCGGAGGAAGTCACTCTATTGAGGCACGGTCACAGCCGGCTAAAACCACAGGCCGGATATTGCGGCCCGTTAATCAAAGATGCAACTATATGTACAAAAGTCGCGATCATGTCAGCGGATAGAATACTGATTGCCCACGACATAGGTAGTAAGTCACATTTCTTTCGCACGTGTTGGGGTATTGGCTTGGTGGGAAAAATTACCCAAAGTAAAGGGGTAGGAATATACCGTGAAGCCAGCGATTGGATTACTTTCGATGTAAGTGGTTAGAGGCCGCACCTCTTAAAAAGACTAGGAGCGAATAGGTGGTACAATTTTTATGGAAAAATATACTTACTCGGTTTGGCGTTCCCAAGATTTTGGTGTCTGATAATGGTCCCCAGTTTGAGGGACGGGTTTTGACGGACTTTTGTGAGAGATTCAGGATTGAGCGTCGGTTCGCTCCAGTTTACTACCCGCAGGCTAATGGACAAGTGGAAGTCATGAACCGAATCATATTTAAGGGTGTTAAGAAGAACATAATACAAAGCGGCAAAGGGGAAGGGGAGTTGGGCAGGTTTTAAGGTCATTCTAATTTGACTCCTAATCGAAGCCACAAAAGGCTCCTTTAAAGAACTACAAATTACCTGCAGTGCGAGGCGGTCTGGCTGGTGGAGTTGGATTGCCCAGCTTATAGGCAGTCGGGTTCGGCGAAGAACTGTGACCGGAGGTTGAGGGAATATCTTAGCCATTGGATGAACACTGGGGATAAGACTCTTTATAGAACCACAAGTACAGCGACTTATGGCGGAACATACAATCGAAGGGTTAAAATCAGCAGTTCAGCGTACAGGAGACTTGAGTATTCTGGTTTCGTTAAAGGCAAAACCCCAGACAAGCAAATTGAGCTTGGATGGGAAGGGACATATCGGTGAAGAGGGTCGTGGGGCCGGTACTTATGAGCTGGAAGATTTAAATGAGTAAAGTAGTCCTAGGACTTTGGCGTACTCTAAATATCTTCAGTATTATGTGTAATCGAGTTGGACCTTGTAACGCATGCAGAAGGATTATAACTTAAGTTTTAACTATTGAATAAGGAGGTTCTATTTTTCATACCCCGCGTGTTAGAATTATGCGGCGCTCTGACTCCCAGCAACATTTATCCAGTATTTATACGAGGAAAAGACGAGGCCCGATCACTTTCGTCGGTCTTTTACTGGCAAATAACCTATTCGCTAATAAGCGGTTAACATAGAGAATTAAAAGCTCTTATTAAGCATAGCAGTCGGCTACCATTGGCGATCGCGTGTTATGCTACGCGTGTCAGCCTCAGAAGAATATGCAAAAAATCGCTAAAATCGGCCTTTACTAAGCCGAGCCAAAATCATTAAAACCGGCACTACTACAAGTTATACTAATAAATGACATTTCTTGGGGCGCTGTCTGTCTGAGCGAGCGGAATTAAAATAAAGAAGCAACAAAAGTAAAAAGAATGGATATTTATTAATTTGATAAAATCATTACAAAAGTATAAAATAAACTAAGGGCTTGACCGTACATGAGGCAAACTCGCAAAATGAAGTTCAGAACTCATTAACAAAACCGGTCATGCCGCCAGATAAAAATGGTAGTTACCAGATTCTGGATGAAATCCTTAAAATCAGATGGCAGCATAACATGGCATCCTTTGCCTCTCGTTCTGAAATCCTCGGAGAACCCGTCTTGTGAACTTGACTTGCTACGTCAGGAGGGTATTGCCTCTTCGGCCTCTTTTGAGTTTACCTTGCCTCGTCTAGCGCCTTGTACGTACTTGAGCTCGTACATGATTTGGGCCATCTTGTGGCCAGCCATGTTTACAAACCTCCCTCCCAACTGGGCGTAGCCATTTGGCAGTATTGTTTGAACCTGGCGCTCTGGGCCTCCTTGCCTATAAAAGTTGCATCTGATAAAGACAGGCTTTGTATTTCATTCTACAACTGGAGGCCTGTTCTGTTGGGGAGACATCTACTGACATTTGCGGAGAGGTTGACTCCTCGGCTTGAGTACTCTCCCGAGCCTTGATTTGATGGCCGAGGAGTATTTCGCATTTAAAACGCGAGGGGAAGAAAGGAGGATGGGTAAATACAAAGTGAAATTAGGGAGAGTATGTTTAAAAAAAGTCCTTTATATGCGTCGAGCTATGGCGGCTGCCTTCTGAGGTCTGAAACTTAAATCAAAAATCTCTTACTGGCTCAGAGATAAGGGGCTTTATTTCTTGGAGGAAACTACGGTTTTCTTCCAAAGTGTGGAATACTGCGGCCCCGATAACCAGCAGGCCGAGGTGTAAGGAGGAGTTGAGGAAGTGGTGGTATTCCACTGAAAACTGGGTCTGATCAGCTCCATGCGGGTTTGGAGAGTGCGCCGGCTTGGTGTAATGAAGCCGGGGAGGGAGTAGAGTCTCACGAAATTTGAAAGATGGGGGAGAGGCAGGCGGGTGCTTTAGAGGGTCGCGTTTGATCTCTTGGGCCGGCCCAGGCGGCATGTTTTTGGAGCCATGAGCCTCTCGTCCTGAGGCTAGTCTTTCGCATGATTGTGGCGAAGATGCGAGGAAGCCTATCCCGGCCTTAGAGGCCAGGAAATAATGGTAAGCGTTAAGCGACATGTTAGAAAGGGATGTCTTTGGGTTCATGCTTGTCTACCATGCTGAATGTCATCACACAAAATAAGGGATATATGCTTCAATGTGAATCAAAAACGATATAAGCAAATAACATATATGTATTGTGTACCCAGAAAGGAAGTCACGAGGTGGTATCTTATTCCTTAGGCAGACTGACCGCTTGAATCGGGGGCGCCTGCTTACATGATAGACTTGTAATGGAATGGGCGTCGAAGACCCCGGCGTAATGTCTCCCGGTGTTTATTGATCAAATCTCTTTAGACATGGCGAGAGCGGGTAATCCCGTAAAGGAACCCAATACTTGGGAACACTTAGTCATTACCTCCACTTCACGAAACACCACTTGAGTACGGCCCGGTTTCGGAGACATACATACACTTGGGATATCTGAGATGTCCCGATTCCTTGCCGGGAAGGAAGTGAAACACGCCCGAATGGGAGTACTAAGAAATAACTTTCTGCTTGAGAAGGTTCTGTTGAACTTTATCCTCACAGACTATAAACATAATCTCAGGCACTACATATTTGCCCAGGCCGGTTTCTGACTAACTAAAAATGTTATTTACTAAAAGGTGAAAAGGGAACTACAACCGTAGGAAAGGGATTCTATTTACATGGCCGTCAACCCGCATTAGAAAGGACGCGTCTAATTGATGAGGATGCGACCGAAAGTTGCACTTTATCCACCCATTTGGGAGTCGGCTCTCATGAGGGGAATAGAAAATATTGCCTAAAGTTGTGCAGAATAAAGTGAAAGGCAGGGTTAAATCTAGATTCGTCCTCAGGTTGTCTTGCCTTGACACATGTCTCCACTTGCCTCTGATTTCCATGTTAGCGAAGGGGTCATGGAAAGGGTAAAACTCAAATCGCCCGTGGTAATCCTTGGCGCTGGGGTGAATAAGGTCTCTGAAGCGGGGATTCGGGGGTCCGTTACACTTGTTATTAGGCGTGGCCTGCCAGAAACTGGTTTGAGTTGCAAAGGCAGCCCAGCCATATAACGTTGTTAGATAACAACGGGTTAAACACAAATTGTGAAAATCGAAGGAATCATGGCCAAAACATAAGAGTATTTGGGAAAAAGGAAAGAAGGGACAAAACAAAATCTTGACTGATTGTTAAATACTCCCACTTCCCGGATCTAGCATGTTTCTAGATACCCAAATATTAAATTAGAATATGGATAAATCTTCCTCTTGATATTTATTAAAATCCCAAAACAATCAACCTGATACAAAACCGCGCGAGATGGGTAGGCAGAAAGGTCACTAGCGAGGGCGCCGTTGCTTGAATACGCCTTTGTGAGATAACCCACGGTGTTAAAGATAGGCTAAAGTACTGACCCTCAAATTACTTACATGCTTGCAGAAAAAAAAAAGAAAAAAACACAAATCTACGGGGAGTTAGATGCTAGATATAAGAAGAAGATCGGAAAATAGAAAGGGAATCGGGGAGTAGGAAGTTGAAGATGACGATTCTTGAGAGGGAAGGATGGAGAGAAGGTGGTAGGTAAAAGGTGACAAGAATGAGTAAGTGCAATGAATGTCGAGGGTTACCTTTTATAGGAGCTTATAATCGATGAGCAGGGGTTCGATTCCGAGTAGGGAACTTGCGATGTGCAAAGGGGTTTCTTGTTCCATAGAAGAATCTATTTGTAATAAATCGCGACTCCGAGGTCAAAGCCGAATACTCGTCCAACACATATACTTACTTACAGGCGAGATTGGCCAGATAGTGTATTTAATCTGAAAGATCGAAAAAATGATTTCATATAAATTTCATGAAGGGCAATGATATATATACTATTTTGTGACATATCTTGGGTTATGGGCAGCATGACATAGGCCACAAGTCTTAGTAGATGCGAGATGTTGTGTGATCTTATGAAGAAGAGATGCTTATGACCATTCGCCCAATGCTCACATAAATCTTGCATTGTCTGATTTCTCATTTGGTCAAATTCTTATTCACAGTACATTTTATATTCTTGTACTCATGCTCAGAAATCACCGGCTTGATCGTCGGAGTGTTTGTATTTACCCTCGTGGTCACACTTCCCAAGTCCGACTGACGGCGGGGCCGGAGGCCATTGGGCCGATAACATTGCGGTCTCCACTGAACCCATTTGTAGAAAGAAAGAAGCGGCATACGAATCGTCTTGGGAAGCAATTTCTGACTTGGAATTGACTCGATTCTTTGAAAGCCCGATTATCTAGAAATCAGGTTGTGGAAAGTCCATGTGAAACTTGTAATAATATATTCATAGTAGGTGGTACAAATCATTATCCATAATCGATTATAACTCAAATAAATCACTAATTTCCCGAGTCGAACCATGTAACTCTGTAGTCGTTATTATAATGCGGTCTCTTTGATATGTCTATGACATTAATAGTAGCTCTTTGAATCTTCGCTTGATGTTCGGCACTTTGTCGTGATCACCTTATCTGTTCGACCCCCAGGTGAAGCCGTAATTACACCAATTTGTGAGTTTGTTCAGGTGTTCAATTTCAAAATCTACTGACCCAAGTCCTCACATTCATGACAACTAATTCCACTTCTACAACTCCGTTAAGTTCTGGTATTTCCGTATTAAATGTTGCTTGTCTATACCCATTGGCATTATTGTCCTTTCATCGGCCATAATATAATTAACCCGAGGAAAACCATAATCGACCTGGCCAAACTACTTTAAAAAACTAATTAATTGTCAAAATAAATAGAAAACTAAATTGTACAATTAGCATCATCAACAACAACAATATCGGATGCAAAATACCATGAATAAAACTGTAATTACAATATCATAATGTACTTAAAAATAAAACTTTATTTAAAGGAAAAGAAAAAAAATTACTGGCTAAGCATCGAAATAGAAGCCGAGGAAGTGAAACTTGTTCGTCGATATAAATTTCATACAATTGGCATCATTAGCGACAACGATGTCAATAAAAAATGCCCAAAATTTAAATGCAAAAATACCATAATCGGCTTACAAAAAAGCCAAGCCATTCAAAAAAAAGTAAGAAAAATTACCCGATGAGAATCAAAATTACCTCGTTCGGAAGAGCATTGTTGACGATGGTGGTGTAGTAGAGGCGAGAATTTGGGTCTTGAAGTCAAAATTAACAACAAAACCATCACCAAATTAATTTCTAAATCATTCATAAAATTATTTCTAAACATTTTGATGCTCGAAATTAATAATGAAATTCAGGTTCTAAAAGTTAAATTGAAGTATTAATTAAAGTCGCCTTAAACTTACTTTAGTTTTAAACATCAATTAAGACTAAATAACAAATCAAATAGATACAAATTGATTTAGGAAGATTTACTGTTGGTTTGATTTAAAAATATACTGATTTGATGAGATAAAGGCGGAAATCAAAAAGTTAATGATTAATTTGAGGACAAAGAAGTTGTTTTTGGTTTGAAATGAAAGGAGTCTGAGATGGAGTTGAGGAGGAAAAGAATGAGATAATCTTGTTTGTTGTGATGGGAGGATGAAATTATTAAAATGGCATTTAGCATCGTAAATCTAGGAATACTTTAGTATCCTAAATTCGGACTCAGCGATACTCGTTTGTTTAAAAGATTAGTTTTATTTTTTAAATTTTTAATAGTTGAGCTTTGTCGTAAATATTTTTGTTTATTTTTATAATATTTATAAAATATATTTTAAAATCTTTTCATTGATATATTTTTATTAAAATATTATATATTACAAATAAAATATTTATGGTGATAATTTAAATATTAAAAAGTTAAAATTACAAACTTAAAAGCTGACAAAATCTTTTTAGTAACAAAGGAGTATAAAACAAAATTCATAGCGGTTCTGAGCTCATTATTGGAGGCGGTCATCAAGTCATTAACCAATCAAATTTTTTTGAGTTTTACTTTCCCTAGAACAAGAAGCAAATCATGCATCTATGGCCATCTATGAAATTAAGAGACTCTTTCAAGAAGGAATACTTGAAGAAGATTGAATGGAATTCCCTTAAAATGAAGATGGACAAACAGATAAGAGATCATGAAGGAGAAAACGGTGTTTCTATTCACCAAAATCTACTAAATGATGGAAATTCACAGGAAGAAAATGGAGGTGGAAGTGTTGCTGGAATATGCAGAGACTTGTTTTTTATTTTCTCTTGTTGTTATTGCTGCTTCTGCTGTGGAGGTAATTTACTTGCTAACATCTACTTCTTGCAACAATTTAACTTTTAAGGTTTTATTCTTAACTAGCTATATTTGTGTACAGTCCAACCTCTCCAAATATGTTCATGTATTTACAATATTTTTCATACAATTTATATAATGTAACTATTAGTTTATACAAAATATTCACATTTGTCATTGACTCACGCTCCAAAAATTGTAAACATTTCTTCGACCAATTTTTTGTTTCAGCATGCGTTGACGAGGAAGGAAACTATGTGAGGAGAATTAGCTAAACATTGGATGCTTGATGATGGAAAATTGAACACTTATTTTCTCTTATTTTAATTAAATGTGAATTTAATGGTGCATTTACATTCTTTTTACCTTTTTTTAGTAGTGTATTTATATTACATTGCATTCATGTGTTAGATGGTAATCATATTTCCACGAATCGAAAGCATGCGATGTGTGTTTGTTTTTTTCTAAAAAACGAGCATTCATGGAGTACGTTCGCCTGTCGCTCGAGCGCAATCAATGAGTGTTACGCACATCGCATGAATGCACCATAAAAATAGTACTTACCGATTAATAGTGATTTTTCTGGATCGAATTCGCCAATGCTCCAGCCTCTAAGTAGCCAAATACGTTGAAAAAACATAACAATGACATTAGATCATTGTCTAGTACTCCGTAATAGACATTGGAGCCGTCTTAATTTTGTATATTAGTACTAAATTAGTCATGATTTTACCTGTTAAAGTGATCTAAAATATATTTTATTAAATTTAGGTATTAAAAAAAAATACATTTTTGAGTCCATGTGACTATTTGAAATGTTAAAAGGTTCGGGTATCGATTTAAAAATATTGTTTCAGCTCAGGTGTCTTTGTCAAATTAAGCCTTCAATTTCTTTTCTAATAACCTAGATTAACACATTTTACTATCTTTATTGACACGTAAATTTATGATCTTGTTAATTTTTTTTTAAAAACCAAAGCTTTATTTTTTTGGAAATCAACTCCCAAAAAATAAGTTCGATTCTGAATTGCTCTTACATTTGATCTGTTTGGATTGAAGTGAGTGAATGTAGATTAAATTCTAAGTTCATATGTTCATATTTTCTAGTTTTTATATTCAATTAAGTTAGTGGAGGTTAAATGATTCACGCTCATTTTTATTAACTCCCAATGTGGGCTGTAATATAGATGAATGATATTTATGATTATATACTCATATTGCAGTTTAGTTCACCTTGAACAAATGAAACAATATTCAAACAACATTTCAAACATTCGCTTAGATTCACCTCAACTACCCTAGCCTAGGTTCACCCAATCCGAGTGAAAATTGCTTCACGGTGTTTCAAAATTAAATTCGATTAGGCGAGGAACTTGAAAAAATAGAAAGTTGAGGGGTGAAATTGAAAATTAACCCACCCTCACAATTTTGTAGTTATTATTTTTTTATTGTCCTCCCAAAGTCAAAGAATTGCAGCCGCCCACCACCTCCAGCTATTTCTCTCCCCCACCCTTCAACAACCTCTTCCACAACTCAGAAATTCAGTTAAGTTTTTTTTCATTTCTTTTTCATTTTCATAATTTTAATTCAGTTATGCATTTTTTATATTTTGTAGTATTATTAGTTGTGATATTAAATTTGTAGTAATATAATTGAATCTGGACAAAAAAATAACCCCCCCCCCCCCCAAATCACTGACGTAATATCCATGCATTGTTTCATTATAGCCAAATTTCGACCAAAAAAGTGTTGGTAGGGGACACTTTCTATGTTGACTAGAAACAATATTCCACATTTCTTACTCAGTTGCTAGTATGATTGGATTTCTGAAATTTGTTTTGGACTAAAAGATAATGTTTTTCTTGTCGCATTCATATTTAGATAAGTGAAAGTTCTTGGTGCTTAAGGGACGATTTGATTATTGAGTTTAATGTCTGGAGTTAAGTAGTCAGCATCACAATGGTGTAATTTTCTTGAACTAGAATGCTATAGGGTAGTAGAACAAACTTATTTGAAGTGCTAAATTTTTTTTGACGCTTTTGACTTGTTAAGTTAAGCTTGCAGTAGATGAACTAGGGAGGGATGGGATGCTGCTGCCGCCTCTAAACAACGTAAAAACAAACTTTTGTAGTTCGCCTTCCATGATTTTAATTCCTGGTTCCGCCTATTAAATTTGATATTGATGGAAGCAATCTCGAGTGTTAGATATATGTGTGGGATTATTATGTGCAAAGGTGCTGTGGTGAATGCCTGGATGTGGCACTCAATAATTGTGCTGAAATTTGCCAATGTGGGGATTGAATAATAGTAGTACCCTTTGTCCCTTTTAGCTGTTTTCTAATAAGCAATGCTTAGTACTTGTTTGGTCATTTATCAAGCGTTTTTTTTGTTTCTCTGATTGTGCAGGCCGTAAGCTAGCAACTGCTGATTTTTATATTCGTACACATCACATGGCAGCATCTTCAGCCTTATTCCGTCCCACCCCAACCTCTACCTTGACGGTTTCACGGCCTTGTTCCACTGCATTTTCTCCACTGTCCTCCTTGAAAGTCCCCTCAAACTCTCCTAACCATCCTTTCAAAACCTTCAAATCCGAACCCGCCCGTCCACATATTTCTCCATTGTTCTGTGCCACCAATTCTACCTCCACTCCTTCATCCACCACCTTCCATGGCCTCTGCTATGTTGTTGGCGATAACATTGACACTGACCAAATCATCCCCGCGGAATACCTCACTTTAGTCCCTTCCAACCCAGAAGAATACAAAAAACTTGGGTCATATGCCATGTGTGGCCTCCCTTCTACCTATGAGACCCGCTTCGTTGACCCTGATGAGTTCACATCCAAATACACCATTATAATTGCGGGTGACAACTTCGGTTGTGGATCATCACGTGAGCACGCGCCAGTTGCTCTAGGTGCAGCTGGGACTGTCGCTGTGGTGGCAGAGTCTTATGCCCGGATTTTCTTTAGAAACTCAGTGGCAACAGGAGAGGTTTATCCATTCGATTCCGAGGGTAGATTGTGCGAGGAGTGCAAGACTGGGGATGTTGTGACTATTGAATTGGGACAAAATAAGTTGATCAATCATACTAGTGGGAAAGAGTATACATTGAAGCCTATTGGGGATGCTGGCCCCGTTATTGAGGCTGGCGGTATCTTTGCCTATGCGAGGAAAGCTGGCATGATCCCTACTCGGGTTGATTAGACAGTAATGGAGGTAAATGATAATGGAATTACTCAAACTTCAAACTGGGCATCGCTTAATATTTGTTTAGTCACTTGTCTTGCTATTTATTTTGATGAGGTGGTCTGTAGGTTTGCTGGGATCCCGACGTCGGATTATCTCTTGATGGATAGAAAGATACTACATATGTTGCTCTTCTTACAACTGTAGTTCCGTCTGTTTTATTGCTACTACTATATTTAATCTTAGCTCTTGCTAGATTAATACCACCTGTAGCTTCATACATTTCTGTTCTTGATGTCAGAATAATGGAAAAACTTACTATGTGAGTATCATTACTTGCTGTCTAAAACCGAAACCGAATAATTTTTATCGGTTTGATTTTTTTTCTTACCATTTCAGTTTGATCTCATTTTTTTTCCAACCAACTCTGTAAAAATTCGGTTCGATTCGGTTCAAATAACATCCCTAGTGTTCTTTTTAATTGCTTAAATTGTATGTTTCATCTTAGATAATTATCACAATTTTTCACATCAAATAATTATATGGTAAAAGCAAACTCAATGCTATCCATTAAGGGCATTGTTTGAACATTGTTGGATTTCAACAATGTTTTTGCTGTCCACTATGGTCATATCTATAAGATTTATGATCATTTGGCCACATTGAGCTTGAATTTATAAATTTTAGGCCACAACCATATAAATTTTAGGCTAAAAATTGCATTCAGCTGAAGAGGTAAACTCTTTACCAACAAATACTTTACAAGGTTCCAAATTTACATATTCCTTACTTCAGTAAGATAAACTTCAAAATTCCTAAATTCATAAATCTATGGGGGCATTTGCAAGGGGCTCTAGTTGATGTTCCAGCCACACCTTGCAATTTAAGATTTTCATAGTTCTCTACACATCTTATGGAATAAGAAATCCAACTGAAAAAAGATAGGTTTTCTTTTAAATACATGCAACAAGAGCTGAAGTGTGATATCACTGCTTCAAAATTCGGCTGAGCCAGGAGCTCTCGGGAAAGGGATGGCGTCCCTGATGTTGTCGATTCCAGTGGCAAATTGCACTAGCCTCTCAAAGCCAAGCCCAAATCCTGCATGAGGAACTGCCGGAAGAAGAGGTGGTCACCTCACTAGAAAGATTTATGTTCTAAGATCTAATAGGAGTGAAGAGATAGAATTATCGCACATCCCAAAAGAAAAGGCAGCTTGCATGGTTACCGAAAAGCAAATCTAACAGAAAATGTCTCACCTGATCCATAACGTCGCAAATCAAGATACCACCAATAACTTTCTTTGTTTAGTTTTAAGTCATCCAGTCGTTCTTCCAAGTATTCAAGTCGTTCCTCTCGTTGGCTCCCCCCTATGAGTTCACCAACCTGAACGGTTCAAAAAAAGAAAACGGAACATAAATATAGTTGACATGTAGCAGTTCCGATCTCAGTAAATAGATTATCTTGGGCATATGTTCATATATGAAGGATCCCAAGGCCCCGTTCAGCAGTTATCATCCAAATTGAGTATCAAATAAGAAAACCGACTATTAATACTATTCTGGCATTAAACACATCAAGCTACTCATCTAGCTAGAAGACTGTGGTATGCAGAATTATAGTAGATCTATTTCTTCTTTTTTTGGTGTTACCCCTTGTGAGATTGATTCAAGGCCGCTACACCCACCCCAAACAGGCCTCAAAAAAAAAAACCGACCACCACCGTAACTCCCTTTCTGATCTGCATCACAATAAAAGGAATGAAGACGTAAAGGAAATACCCGAGGAACCAGCAAGTCCATGGCTGCAACCGTTTTACCATCATCATTTCTCCGCATATAGAATGCCTTGATCTCCTGCAATTTTGTTTCAGTTATCAGTTTCATTAATAAATTATTATATCGACCGATTATCCAAGTCTTTTTACCTTAGGATAATCCCTTATAATAACAGGGCAACCATCAAAGGCCTCCTCTGTGATAAAACGTTCATGCTCACTTTGCAAGTCACATCCCCATTTGACCTATTAAATAGACGAAGCATCTTGGATCACTAAATGTACTAGAAGTAGTTTATACCATGAAGTTTAAAGAAAGGCCTCTCTTGAAAATGAAAAAAGAAGTAAACAAGCTATAGAAGAGTGCAAACTATGAGACCGAAAATGTAACCAATTTGGTAATGAGTGGACTGAAGCGCACAAGTATCTACACATTTACAGATATACCTAAACTATATATATCCATCTTCACAAATATCTATATTATATATAAAGAGAGAGTGCAGATTACCGGAAATTCAAATTTTTTGTTCGATTGTAATAAAAGATCAACCGCATCAGTATAGGTCAATTGGACGAAATTCTTCTCAGCAACATTCTGTAAGACAAGTGAAACTAAGGCTTAACATTCATAAGGCTTAGGAAACAAATGGTCGACACTGATAACATATTGACCAATTCTATTTAAACAATATCCATACCATAGTGTTGGATAGTTCGAAAGAAAATATGGGTGAAAAGAATAACGTACACTGAGTCTCTGAATGATTCCTTTCTCAATCCATGTATTGAAAAAATCCATATCCTCCTGGCAATTATCTAGGATATATTGCACCTTCCATCAAAAGGAATAAATCACATCAATCTCAAAAGAGATAAACTACATAACTAGTGAAATAATACATGTTGGACATATGACAACCAACAGGAAGTGAAGAGTAACATACTACGTACTGGAGATAGGCAGTAGCACAGGCCATGTCATCATCTAGGTCAGCGAAAGCAAGCTCCGGTTCGATCATCTTAAAAAACGAGGTCATTAGTTACTCGTAAGTAATGACCTATCTTTCACAAAATATGTGCAAGAGAAAGCTACTATACAATAGAAAAAGACAAAGACATGAAAGAGATCCAACAATGATAGTGTCGCAGAATCTATACCCAGAATTCAGCCAAGTGTCTGGAAGTGTTCGAATTTTCAGCTCTAAAAGTGGGACCAAATGTATAAACCTGCAGAATTCACATGAGAGCTTAACAGTTTAATCGCATAAGAATGTTACTAGTGCAATTTTACAAGGAAAAAAAGTGGCTGATGGTGAAGAATTAGAAAAGAGGGATTGACAAAAAAATGGAAAGGGCATATGAGAAGAATATATGATTATACGTACGAAAGGTAGAGGAAAGATGAAAACTAGAATGACACGAACAAGGGCATACATCTGATAGAGCAGTGGCATATGTTTCAGCATTGAGTTGTCCAGACACTGTTAAGAAAGCTGGTTTCCCAAAGAAGTCCTGTCATGTGATACAAGCAAGCTAGATAATTTAATAACTTATGTTTGCTAACATAATAAGGTAGAGCTAATGATCATATCCCCACCGGGCGTTGAAAATCCCTATGATAAGCTTCCCACCGGTCTAAAACCACCCCTTCAGCATGCAAGGATTGACTAACTACTTCAAATCACCAAAATCCATGGTAAAATAGAAGTGTCATTTTACTTTTAGAAAGGAGAGAGTGAGAGACGTACTAAAACAAAAACCTCGAAAAATTTTATCCTACAGAGATTCTCCAGGAAAGAAACAGAAAGTAAATATCTGTCATATATACACTACCTTTGCTTCTTATCTATAATGAAGTAGCAGATAGTGTTTGTCTTTCAAATGCACAGAGGATTCTTCAAGACTTTGACATCACTTACTTGTGACCAATCAATTGAACCATCACCATTAGTAGGTATAGCAGCCAGAGGAGAATTAGAGTGATCTCTTGAGCTTGGTACCTGACAGATGAACAAAAACCAAGTACATCAGGGGCTTTCTAAATCTGAAAGTTTGGAACAGCTACCGATTGAGCTGCATCAGCTGTGTATTTCTGATCTCCTTACAAAACAATAGCAGATTGAAGAAGACATAAATCATGCATGATAAATGTAGCTTACTAAAATTGCATCAATAATTTTAAATCCAATTCCAGGACATAAAATAATAGATGCAACTAAAACTAATCTTTGATGTTTGCAATGGTTAGAAGAAAACAATAGTTCACATCAGGAGGAGGAAGCAACCAATCAATCATATCTGAAATACAGATCCTTTTTGTATGTTGCAGAGTCAGTACAGAATGGTTCCTACGACACCTTAATTCCCTGTCAGCATATCTTGACAATCTTAGAGATTACCTTAGTCAATCTGGACTACTGAGTCCATCGACCTTTTCATTTGACTCATGTAGTTTTCTACCAAAAAGCTCATATCAGTGTTCAATATTGCTAAAGTTGTAAAGTACCGGTCTATGGAATGAGTAACAATTTCAGAACAAGTGAACCCGCCAGAGAAAGTAATGAAACATTTTGAGAGTAACCCTAACACACATCTCATAATTTCATGCCATAGATCAGAAAGTTGGCCAGAGGTTCAAGTGATAGGAAGATATCAGCCCCAAAGACTAAAGATGGGTGAAAGACAAATAAAGAACATTCATGGCGATGGTTAAACCAAATGCAAGTAATCTACATAGGCATCCTTCAACAATAACAAGGGGTAAGAAATCAGAAAATGAAAGACGACTGCATACCAGAGTAGTGACACAGAATTGTTCACCAGCTCCTTCACAATCTGAAGCTGTAATGATTGGACTTGAGATCCAAACAAAGCCATTTTCTTGGAAAAACTTGTGTGTAGCATAAGACAAAGCATTCCTCACCCTTGCTACCTAATATATTCCCACAAGATATCACCATGACAGCTAAGAGACATTACGATGTCACACTTAATTATGACATAATAGATGTGCATATCCAAACAGTCAATTTTTTTGGAGAAATGATAAAGATGCTCCAAGGATAATGGTTGAGGATTTCTCCCCCCTCGATATAAATGATAATCATTAAAATAAAAGTAGAAGCCTACCGCACCGAAAGTATTTGTTCTAGGACGAAGATGAGCTTTAGTTCTCAAAAATTCTCTGGTGACCCTCTTTTTCTGGATGGGGAAGGTATTGTCACTCTTCCCAACCTGTAGAAATAATTTATGTCGATGAGACAGGTCACACATCCATATTAGGACAATGACTTCAGTTATGGTCGAACCAGTTAGTTATTACGAATGGAAAATATTGACAGACTAACACGTCTAGAAAGTCAACCAGCACTGTATGCTTGTACTTCAAAATTAACAACCTCGTAGGAAATGAGATGCAGTAAACTGAAAAACAGAAAGATATTGATTACCAATATGAGTTTTTCAACTTTGAGTTCCACTTTCTGCTTTGATCCTTGGCTGTTTACCACAATACCTTGTACCCATACAGATGCGCCAGTAGAGACCAACCCACTCTCAACCTGAAAATTGTAATACATAATATGTTAACAATACATTAATAAGGTGCTAACACCACTTGAAGTTATATTTATGCATAAGAAGGTTACTTGGCAGAATCAGTCGAAAAAAGTTATCAAGATCCCTTGGAACCATAAATGCAAGGGAAAGCTCTACAATGAAGCAACTAATAGATGCAAATTTTTAGTCAATCAAAATATGTGAGTCACATAATTACAAATGATAACTGTGATCAAACTGGAACAATCAATCACTTCTAGTTCATAAACGAAAGATTCCTGCAACAAACCTTAAAAGAATAAACAAAAGAAAAATCCTGATCAAACATCAATATATACTTCATCAGTTCATAATAAATGAACCTTTAACAATGCACATTGTAAGATACAGTAACAAATTCCAAATACTATTTGTCAAAGTACCTGATCGTACCCTTCAGTATCTGAACTCAGCACACATTGCATATTCGAAAGACATGAACCATCGTTGACCTGTCCAAGCATAAAAATCCCATCTTTACTAAAAAGCATGAATTACTAGCACAACTCCAACTTTAGTATCATGTATCATTCTCCCTCCATCCAAAAAAGATTGTCAGTTGGCAAACTTAACAAATTTTGCCTCCATAATTGACACATGTAACTTAATATTAACAAACTTTCTCCAGTTTGATCTTCAATCTTAAAAAATTAATAAACTTTGTACCATTAATCAATACATATGACTACCATTTGAATACAAATTATCACTTCAATATAAAACACATTAAAATACTGTCATTTGACGCATTTTCACCAAACATCACATAGCATATATAAAAAAAATACTATAGCTCAAAATTAAAAGCGCAACCATCAAAATTCAAAAATGGACAATCTTTTCGGGACATAGAAACAAACCAATCTGATACACCAAAACTACAAATGTAACACTACTTTGAGCTCTAAGAGTTCTAACCCATCCTTGGACCACCAAACTCTGACTCAACAAGTCCATATATAACCTCGATTAGAATCAAAATTATCAATTTAATATTAAAACACATTAAAAATTCTACCTTTTAGCTTTTTTTTTCAGCAAACACTATACACCATATAGAAAAATACTATACCCCAAAATTTAAAAACCCAACAAGCAATAAAAAAACTGGACAATCCTTTTGAGACAGAGTAAGTACACCAATCAACCCAAATAAACATATACACTAACAAATTCATTACAACTACAAATACCTCAATAAATGTAATACTACTCCGAGCTCTAAGAGTCCTGACCGAACTATCAAAACTAAAAACTGGACAATCTTTTTGAGAAAAAGTAAGTATAACAATAAACCCAAATAAACATTTACAATAACAAATTCATTACAACAACAAATACCTCAATAAATTCATTATAACCACAAATACCTCAATAAATATAACACTACTTGAGCTCTAAGAGTCCTAAGCCAACTATCAAAACTCAAAAATGGACAATCTTTTTGAGACAAAGTAAGTATACCAATAAACCCAAATAAACAGTTACACTAACAAATTCATTACAACCACAAATACCTCAATAACAACCACAAATACCTCAATAAATATAACACTACTTGAGCTCTAAGAGTCCTAAGCCAACTATCAAAACCAAAAAATGGACAATCTTTTTGAGACAAAGTAAGTATACCAATAAACCCAAATAAACATTTACACTAAGAAATTCATTACAACCACAAATACCTCAATAAATATAACACTACTTTGGGCTCTAAGAGTCCTAACCCAACTATCAAAACTAAAAAATGGACAGTCCTTTTGATTTAATCGATGATTGATATTCATTCATAAACTGTAGAATTACTACAGATACAATTGAATTAAGGAGACATATACATCAAATGAAATCAAAGTCCATCCCTAAAAATAACTAATCAGATTATAAATCTAATAGATTATAAATCGAAATCTCTACCAAAAGAAAATACAATACAGACAATTGTAATCTAGTCCTATTGATCCAATTGATCCAATTACGCTCTGAAGTCTCGAATGCCTTCTAACATTCGATGGTTGGACATCTTCGACCCAGTAACAAATTCAATATAACAACAAATGTAACACTACTTTGAGCTCTAATACCAATCAACGCAAATAAACATTTACAGTAACAAATTCAATATAACAACAAATGTAACACTACTTTGAGCTCTAAGAGTCCTAACCCAAACTATCAAAACTAAAAGATGGACAATCTTTTTGAGACAAAGTAAGTATACTAATCAACCCAAAAAACATTTACAATAAAAAAATTCATTATAACAACAAAGTTAGCATACCAATAAACCCAAATAAACATTTACACTAAAAAATTCATTACAACAACAAGTACCTCAATAAATGTAACACTACTTTGAGCTCTAAGTGTCCTAACCCACCCTTGCACCACCAAGCTCCGACCCAACAACTCCAACCCCTCATCACTACCAGCCTTAACATCAGCAATCTTGAACTTCTTCCTAAACTCCCCCACTTTCTTGGAATTGGGTTGGGTCTGGATTGGCGAAAGGGTGGCCGAGATGGTGGAGCAGAAGCGGTGCAAAAAGGTGGAGGGAGGAGAGGTGGTGGTGGAGGGGAGGGGTATGCGGTGGAGAGAGATGAAGTGGACGGCGGAGGAGAGTGGTCGGAGGCGGAGGAACGTCGCCGGAGATAGAGCAGCAGCCGCCGCCGCCATATTTATTTTTTGGGATAATTGGGCACGTTAGTATGTTGTGTGTGGACAAGCTCAAGACTAGTAGTCCTATTATCTTTGGGACATTTGAAATCTATTCATTATTCTAGTCAATTTGGTGATTTTGTAACGGACCTGCAACCCTTATTTATCATTACGTATTAGATAGAACTTGGATTATTATAAATTACGTTAACAATCAGATAAATTAAACTAGATAAGTCAGTATGACATATTATATTGTAAAATTGTTGGTAAGAGGAATGTTAATTTAATATTGATAAATGTGATGGAGTTGTAATTTATTCATATGTGATGTCAATGTTAAATGGTTAGACTTCGATAATGTATGCTTTGTGATAATTTGGTTCCAAATGTTCACGTTTACCTTTGAGCTAAATTTTGGGTGTTTATAAAAAATTATAACATGATGCTTACTTACTTTAATCACAAATCATTGAATCTCCTTATAATTAAGTGGATTTTGATCTAATAGTTGGAATAAAATAATATTATTTAGTAAATTTATTAACAACCTAAAGTATGTTCTCAATGCAATTATGTAATTTACTTTATGCTGATATCACCGACATCATGGCAGTTATGAAAGTTGATCTATTCCCTAGAGATCTCCCGATATTTTCTTAATTTCATTATTTTTTATCTTAATTTCCTTTCACAAATTTATTCAATTTGTAAATAAATTTCCTGTTCATTGTCTGTACAAAAAATCATCATATATTTGACAATGGAGCCCCCCAAATTGAATGAAGGTGATTTTACAATTATTTGATACAGAGTATTTTTTTTCAACATTATCAAATTATTTTTTCTTCAATTTTTAATGTATAATTGAAAGAGACACAATGTTAAAGATTCAATACGAGTATGATAATTCAAGTAGATGCATTCACGTCGAATGCTGACCTCTTTTTCCACCAAATTAGTATATGTTCTTAAGAGTCAATTTTGGTATGTTGACATTCAATTCAAGATTCTATTTTTTATTATGATTTTGGTATGTAAATTTCAACGATTTAAATTTTTGGGAAGAGAGGATTTGTGAATATGATGCAGACTAATTTGTGTTAATGTGAATAGAGAATAATATTTAATTTATATCAGCGTTAAACTACCCTTGTAAGCATGATGCTTACAAAAGATTTGTAAACACTCTCAAGTCAATCTCATATAGCGGTTCTTTCGAGACATAAAAGACATAGTAACTCTACCACAGTTTCTTTGTTTAGAATTTCAAGTTTAAAAGATATTTGGACCAAAGATTGCAATATTATGCAATACTATTAAGCACTAAATATAATGCAGTGAAAAAATTATCGAAATGGTATCGATAATGATACTTGAAGTTGTCTTTTGGTTCTCAATAGTGTCGTAGTAGCGAGTTTAGTCACGAAAGTGGTACAAGAGATTTTTAGTCTCAAATTAACATTACGGTTAAATCTAAATATCATGAATTAGCGTGGCGTTGAATTGAGATCCAATGCAACAACTGTCATTCTGAGGACAAATTACAACTTCAAGTGTTAAGATTTAATGAAAATGATTTGAGGATCAAAGTGCAACTTTGGTGCCACTACTGATTCACGGGGACTAAATTCACAGGGTGATACTCCTCCATTTTTTATTTGTCGTTTAGCGATTTCTTGTATAAATTAAGGAAAAAGAAAAAAGTAGTCAAAAGTACATTGAAAATGTAAATGACAATCGATTGAAGCCCATATGAATTTGGTTGATAATTTAAAGAGAAAAGGTAGTCGCAAAAATACGTTGAAAGTAAAATTACAATTTATTAAAATTTAAGCTTGACAAATATTTTGAAACAAAAATTTGAGCTAAAATGACAGAATAAAAGCTTGAGAGAATGCTAACATTGGTGGCCAAAGTGCGATTTGATCTTGATTATCATAAATCGTTTAACAATTAAAGCTACCCAGTCAACTAATATTGGTTATAGTATCCTAACTTTTCACATCAATGGACAATAAGATGGATACCGACAGTGCAATTTACTCTACTCAATGACTAATAAATCTAAATTAACAAGAAAACTCCCTTGTGGGATGGCCTGATATGTTTTTCATGGTAATATGCTTTACTAAGACTTGGCAATGGCACATGGGACTATATATATACACCACAGGGGATACATTGTTTGGCTTGAGTCATAATATGACATAAAAACAAACAAAACCCGTGTTAAAATTAATTGTTGCACAAAGTGTAATACATGATTCATTATCTGTCAGAATTGGAAGGCCTGACATGTTTTTCATGGTAATATGATTCATTCACACTTGGCAATGGCACATGGGACTATATATGCCATAGGGGATATATAGTTTGGCTGGAGTCATAATATGGCATTTGCTGATCGGCCCCATTTGTCATGGATTTGGGCTGCAACTTGATGTTTTGTCATGCAACATTGTTTCCCCAAGCTCTCTTTTCCTCTCCTCTGACCCCTTTCCACCTCTCCGTTTGACCCCCCCACCACCAATCACCAATGTTCCAAGGAAATCATAATAAGACATGTATACTTGATGTTGTTGAAATTAGAAGAATTTCACTTCATATAGAAAACCTATAGTATAGGTAGGATGGTCTATATATTCACACGACAACCTATGCACATTCACAACTTGGACTTTAAGGTCATGCAAGAAATTCCAAATAAATATAGTTTAGTTGGTTTATAAGTATATATATGGATTATTGTTCAATTTGTTATAATAAATTGATTTTAAGATGGAATTCTATGAATCTATGATAAACCAAATCCACCTTATTATTGGTTTGTCAAAGTAGAATGTTGGAATGTATTCATACATGACTATATATTCCCAAATTTGATGACGGTAAAGAAAAATCAATTTCCACACGATGATACCATGAACCTAGCTAGCAAATAGAAGCTATATTGCCTTTTCAATATCGTTGGGTCCGCAATGGTAAAAATGTAGGGGGGCATGGGAGGCCGTCAATATCTTCAATTTTGTTTCAATGTTTAAACCTCCAAACAATTCCATGTTCTTTCTCAGGGCCAACTTTCTTCTTCATCAAATGTGCATTTAATGAATTAAATCATTTCCATCATCTATCATCTCGAGCTACTATATATACATCATGGAAATCTGAAGATCAAATGCACAAGAAACTAGAACTTAACTTCAAGCTAGCTTTTGGCAATATATATACCATTATTGAATCATGATGATGAGTTCTATTTTTTGTATAGTGCTAGTCTTTTCTTTCCATGCATATAGTAATGCAAGACCCCTTGGCTTTGGTGCTAGAGAATCTCATTTGAAGCCGGTTCCGCCTTCAAGAACGGTTAATAATTATCTTTTTTAATGCAATTATTGGACCACGTGAATATATATTTATTTATGGTTAAGTGCATAATTATATATTATGTACACTATAATTGAAAGGAGGCAAAATTCAAGTATATCATACCTTTTACTAATTTTGTAATAAAAGAGTATTTTCATGTATGTGTACTTCAATAATAATATAATTTTTACAAGTTTCAAATGCAAAATATACATTATTACTACTTATTTTTCTATCATGTATGTGTAGTATTATTTTGTTGATTTATTCTTATAATTAGTATACTTATGTACTCATATTAATTGGTTCAGTCAGACGAATCGACTCATCATCATCATCATGTCATAGTTTGGGCTAAAATGGACGAAACTAATAGCAATAATGATGCCAACGATAGTTCGAATGTAAGAGAAACATCTATCCAAATCGAACAAGACTCATCAGCTGATGAGGTAATCACTATTTAGACATATTATGTTGGAAATAATTTTGTTAAATTCCTATCCTTTGTCTAATAGTACTTGCATGCATTCCTACTAGCTACATGCACAAAGATTATATTGATGGATATTTTTTATTTGCATTGCATGACAACTTATAATGATAAACCTGCTAATAATTAAACTAGACAATTCTTTGTTCATTATTTGATAATTGATATATCACTAATAAATGGCAATATATATAATGTGGCCAGATGTAATTCCCACAGTTATATATATAGATATAATTTTTAAAAGTGCTAGGTGTAGGTGTGTAATATATAACAGCTAATAATATATATATGAATATTATTATGGTAAAGTTGTGATGATAATAATAACTTATTAATCTTTGATTTATATCCAGAGTCAAGACTTGAAGAAGAGACAAGGTGCAGGAAGGTCCACCTTGCAGCGTGATGTTATTGAAGAGAAAGTGGATTCCAAAGAACATGAAATTCTAGAGGATGTTGTGGCCATGGATTATGCTCAACCTCAACGTAAACCACCTATCCATAACCAAAAGAAACCTTGAACTATTATATACGAGGTCATCAATACACAAATGAAAGAGTCTACTACTATCTTACTTTTACTACACATGTATCTATGCATGGAACAAATGCATATCTTACCATTGTAGATTCGATCGAATCATATACTTAATAAAAGAAACGTAAATTGCAACTCGATAGCTAATGATCCTTTTTTGCGTATGGAAAATTATACGTTTAATAATATATATTGTATTGAAAGGAACTAAACATATTTTAAAATTAAATAAAACCAGAATGTAATGACTAACGTGCACGATAAGACCGGCCACGAGTGTTATCATCGATTACTATCCTATAGTCTAGGAGTACATGCCACAGAAATTAGAACCGTCCATAGGTAGTGTAATTTGACAACTTATCTCGCATCAGCGTCGAATTTAGCATCCTTAAATAACATTCCTTTTTGCAACTGACAGGGGTGTTATTTAAGTGTTAAATTAGTTTCTCTTTCCTTAAGCATCCATACAGCAGCCTCATGCGTATTTTCGTTTTTCTTTATTTATTTCATATATATAATTTTAAATTTATAATTACTTCTGACAATTGACATGAAAATTAATTAAATTTGACAAAATATTTTTTGAATTAAAAAACCCATAATATTTAATATAATAAATAATATATTATAATTTTAAATAACACCTGATATTATTAAATGCTCGAACTTGGTACATACGCAATAAGCTTAAACGTATGTAAAGTGATTTTTTTGTGTCCAATGACACGAACCTGGGCTATTATGGGGCTCGAAAAATAAAAATAGTGGTACAATTTTTTTTCTTTTTTGTAATTATTAATACCAAAAACACCATTTAAAATTGAAGTAAAAAGGGGACCAATCATTTGCTACAGCGTGTTGCCATTTGCGGCCAACCGTGTGGCGGCAGTATTGTTGGAGGCCACCGTTTTTCTTTGCTAGCATTAATGCAGGGCCTTTGGGTGTCGAAAAAAATGGCCGGACGGTCCCCTGAGGTGTTAGAATTTGACACTCAATTGATCCTTTGCCATGTAAATGAGCCTCGGGCCTACGTGGTACCATTTAAATATTACTTTTTGGGTGTCAAAAAAAATGTGGATGGGTGTGAGTGTTAAATTTGACCTCAATTGATCACTTTGCAGTGTAAATAGGCCGCCGATTTTACGTGGTACCATTTCATATTAGCAGTGCAGCGGTTTGGCCAAAGTTTTGACATATTAGCACCAAAAATAAATGTGGTAGTGATGAGATTTGAACCTTAGACATGATGGTGGAAGTGTAAGCTAGGAACTATTGTGGCAAGTTGACGATTTGTTAATATATGTACAATAATAAATCAAGTTATTTAGTTTCAAATAATATATAAATAAAAGCATAAGACTGTCTTACATATTATCAGCTGGAAATAATACAGCATTTACAGTAAAAACTATTTCAACATATTAATAGAGAACTTAGATTTGATATTATTTAATATATTATCTTTATTTGATATATTATCCTTGAGAAATAATTGAAATGATTCTATTTAAATTATTAAAAGCGAATATTCATGATAATATTACAAATTAATAATATTGTATTCTAGTTCTTTAATTATGATAAAAGTTGTTATTGTGTTGAATATTCTTGATATATAGATAGAGCATGAGATATTTATATAGTATTGAATAATATGAATAAAAAGCTTATTAGATAAATTAATATATTATTTAAATAATTGAGAACTTTATTTAAACTCCAAAACTTTATCGATGATAAATATTTCAGAATTATCATATTCAAAATATATTATTTAACTCAAACTTTATCTGATGAATTAAACATGGTATTATTTAGAATTAACGTAATACAGTTAGCATACAATTCTCAAGCGTGATAAGCGTGGTACCGTGAATTAAGCGTGGTCTTGTTTAACAACGATTCTGGCGATAACGTGTAATTTTCCGTTGAATTAGCGATGGTACCGTTTAACACGCCCAATTCTCTCAAAGCGTGATAAGCGTGGCACCCGTTTGAATCGCGTGGTACCGTTTAACATACTATTCAATTATGTTGCATCATTTTAGTATTAAATTGAGTTATAAATAAATGTTAAGGGTATGGACTTACTATCTAAGTATGATAAAATGAAGGGTTTAGTATTATTTGATAGATTTTATGCTTTCATATTAATAAATTTGGTATTATTTGATAGAGTTTACAAATGACAACGAGGCATAGCCATAGTAGCATCAATGCGGACCTTATTCAAATAATATATCATAATACTAAATAACTTAGATTTGGTATTATTTAATATATTATCCTTATTTGATATAATTCTTTTAATTATATGATAAAAGTTGTTATTTAATGTTGAATATTCTTCAATGTACTAAAATGTAACATTAAACAAATTGTATAATATGTTTAAGTAAATTAAAAGAATTTACATACAATCTTATTACTTTGTTATATAGCAACAAATATTATTCGTTTATCAATATATTATTTAACTCAAAACTTTATCGATGATAACATTCCAAATTATAATATGCAAAATAAGTTATATTTAAGCATATATTACTTTAACAAGTATAAGATATAACACTAATTATTAGGATTGCAGTTCAGTGGTTGGTGTCTTTGCGGCTACAATTTGGAAGTGTCGAGGTTCAAGCATAATAGCGGGGTACCCCTAAATATTAGCGGTGCCGCGTCAAGACCGTCGGGGCCTCTTTAAAAGGGTGCATTGGGCGAATAGAGCCCCTTGACACTAAGCAACGGATCGGTCCGACCCGACTTACCGTTAAGGGTCTTGGCCGTCGAGCATGTGTGACACGGTCGGCTCGGTTCAACCCTTAGGGCCAGAGCCGGAACCGGCCGGTTCTTTAGACATGACAGACATGACTAGCTTAAAGTAATAACCTTATAAATTAGTCCCCAAATTTTAGTTAGGCTCAATTTGGTCCAATTTACCCAAGCCTGCTTATATAAGGCCGAGAATGAAATGACCTTGTTTTCCTAATAAGTTAGGCCTACATAGAGTAATCTATGGTCATGAATGATATTGTATGACTTTGTGCAATAAGAATGCTTCAAATTTAAGTAGAAGAGATTGTACCATTCTGACCCTTATGAGGGATGTGATTAGTATTGAAGATTTGATGACCTTATTGAATAATATTGAATAATTTTAGGATGGGTGATCTTATTGACCTTATTTTTTGCATAATTATGACTTCATTACAGCTAAATAAATAAATAAAATAGTATTACTTTCACCTTTTGACAGAGAATTTTTTTACGAAGATGTTCTTCACAGTTGATGCTACTTTCGATATTTTCAAAATCGAAAGTTGATAATTTGGGAGGTGGGGTGTAAGGTTAAAAATGATGTGATTATTTTATTTTTATTTAATTAATTAAAATTAGTGAATGTTAAATTAATAATATTGATTGATTTGAATTAGAGGGTGGGTGAGTTATTTGAATGTTGTTTGCCTAATTGTCCTTCTAAAAATTGATTTTGAGCTTGAAAAAGTATAGGTCTGTGATTTTGAAAAGTTCGGTGCAAAAATGCGATCAAAGTATCTAATTAAAAGGTTGAATAATTCGAAAGGTGTCATTTGAAATAATAAATGAAATTTAATCATATTTTAATAATCAAATACTAGAGCACCCATTTAAAAAACCATTGAAATTTAGAAGAATTATCATAATGTAGATCAATATTGAACACAATATTTCAATTGGGGTTTATCAAGTAATTAATTAATGCCAAGATTTGAAGAGAACAAAATCACTTATGCATGTTATATTTCCAGCTTATTATCTTGATACAAATATTCTAGTCAAATGCCTTCGCATGCATGATGTAGATAGATATATATGTTAGGAATCCTACACATGCATTATTGATAATTTCGTATTTGGCAAATAAGCTGATTCAATCGAGGATACAACAATACTTGAGCAAACCGAATAATATACTACTAATTCAGATATGACAAACAGAGAAAAGAAAATAATCGGAAATTAAATCGGACACAAAATTTTACCACAGTTCCACTCACCGATGTGAAAGGTAGATCCGGTGATGCGAATCCATTAATAATATCATGAAGATTGTTACGAGGACTCAAGAATCCTTTTCGCGACCTCTCGATTGATGTTTTCACACGAAAACTCGAACGCAATCTCTACCGTATGTGCTCTGCTGAATCTCTCGTGTATTTATTTTAGCAGCCTCGCTCTGGAATTATGATAAACTCTCATAATTCTAGAATAAGAATAAATTTTTCCTACTCCCCGGCTTCTCTGAGATTGATTTCTAACCTACCATTGGGGTGGTGGTGTTTCCACTAGCACAAAAATACACACAAAGAAGGGTATTTATGAGTTTCACAAATAAACCTATAATGAATTACTTTTCTTAACTTTCACTTTCTTGTTCTCAGTATTTCGTTGAGTATAATGCTTTCGAATAATCGGTTTTTCCCCGTGTTTGAAACCCCATGCGTATAACAATATATGCATACGAATGATGATTCATAATCATTTCATATATTTTTATAACTTTTTATGGAAATACAAATCTTGTTTTTCAACTATAAAAGGCATTGCTCACTCTCAACATTCTTATCACCAAACAAAAATCTAAGTCATATCTGATATGGATTGGATTCATGATGCGCTAAATGGACTAATGGCCCATTATATAGAAGACTCTGATGAGCGCAGCTCAAGGACAAAAAGTCAGAGTTAAATTAAATGGGGTTCAGGATGTTGATACTTGTCACATCCTAAGAGGCTTAGATTTAGTATTTCCTATAAATACTCATCATATGCCTTTATTTAAAGGTAATGCTAGGCGAACTCTCTTGTTATTGAAACTTTTAAAACAGAAACTAGCAGGCATCGGGTGGGCTGCGATAAAACCGGTCGCCGATGAAGTACCTTAACCCCCGGGTTTCGTCACGGAGAGCATGGAGCAAGGAGGCACATCACAAGTAACCACTAGGGCAAGGAGTGGGGCATCCGTGCAACCATCTCGGGAATCACATATACAACCACTTCGGGAATCACATATACAACCACCTTGGGAATTACATCACCGGGTATCGAGACCCAAAACAAAGGCGCGGTTCAAGCCGAATGGTTGGAGGAACCGCCTCGGGATAAATCACTGGGCACCGACCGGGAAAGTGAATGAAGTCGAGCGTTAATTTCAGTGCTGCAAGAGACCTCGGGAAAAGACCCACATCAGTGGCGCCGTGCGTGGGGATCCAAATGATAACAATTCACGGAATAACCTTGCGGGGCTGGTTCAAAGCAGTCCATGAGACAAGCCAGCAAACATGTCCTACCACAAGGCTAGGTCATACGAGGAAAGAAATCGATCAGAAGGAATTGTATCACGAAAGGGGCACCGTAGGCTGACAAAGAAGATGAGAAGATGGCGATCCACTCTCCGAGCACGAGGAGGGTCGTGATTACAACCAAGATGACTATTCCTCCGGATCCCTCACCCCTAGTCGGTCCCCATATAGGGACAAGCAGAGAATTCATGTAATGGGGTAAAACTCATGAGCAGTCTCACGAAGAGAGGAACAGCAGACATGAAGTCACTTTCATAACCCGTCAAGAAGCAAGCGGCGGTATGAGAGAGGACAATGCGAGGCGGCGGGGGATGTTATAGTGAAGCTCAAAGATAGTGAGGAGCTAAATAACAGGCTTAAAGACATTGCCCACGCCCAAGGGTCCTTCATGATACTTTGCTTCACTTTCCACTTGAGGCGGGGCACGAAGTCGATGCCAAGGGGTTTAAGAATGCCTAAGTTCAAAACTACGATGGCATGGGGAGATCTAACAATCACATCAGGCCTGTTCATGATTGTCCTTTGGGCAAGTGAGGATGATGTGTACGTAAGGGCTTTCCCGGGCAGTTTGTCAGGAGCAGCGTTGAAATGGTTCCACAAATTGCCACCTGACACCATAAACTGTTGGTAGGACTTCATGGATGTCTTCATGGATAAATTCGGAGCATCCATTGTGGTTGAACAAGACGAAGAGGTGTTAATGAACATGAGCGAGAAGCTTGGTGAGGCAGCTTTGGGATTATTCCATCTGATTAACGTACCGACCCCGCGGAGAAGAAGGTGGCGAAATCAGCGTTCTATCACGGTTGCGATTCGGGACCGTTGAAGGAAAAGGTGGTGTTGGAACGGTGGCTCTTCACATGGTAGCCAATGCGATTAAGTACACTTAAAGTTGGAGGAGGCTAAAAATACAGTTGAAAGGATAGCCAAGGTTCGTCCCGAAGAGCAGCAGTCCCCTAAAAGAAACGTTAGAGAAAGGTTACGGAAAAACTCAAAAAGATCCATTTAGAGGACTGACCCAGGGGAAGATCACCAAGGAGAGAAAATGAAGGGTGAGGCAACCTCGAAACCCAGATATATAATCACGTACACCCATTTAAGAGTATCGATGCGAAGAGTGCTTCCTTGAATGCCCAGAGCAAAAGCATGCCAAAACCCCAAAAACTGAGGTCTCATCGAATCGAATTGGCTTAGTTATGTGAGTATCACAAAGACCATGAGCATGACACTAATGATTGCCGGGTTTTGAAGGTTGAAATAGAGAAACTCGTCGAAGAAAGCCACCTTAAAGTTCGTGAAGAGCAGTCCCCGAAATTGCCGGGCCTCGCGCCGAATGGATAAACCAAGGAGTTGAAGCCCCCAACATGTCACGGGCGCATTGATACCATTCGAGAGGATTGGCGGGAGGATGAGATACATCTAATTCAGCTTAATATGCTGAAGGCAGTATATAGGCTTCAGCACTTGATAGCCACCATTGATAAGGAGGATAAAGTTCCGCGAAAGAAAGAGTTGGAAATTGAGATACCTGTAACAATCCCTAATAATCAGTCCGGTGATTACAAATTTCTTGTGTGCTTAAGAATATTGGTGGAGGCAACTGAGGGAGTTCGGCGGATATCTTATACTTGGGAGGCGTATGATGGTGGGGTTACCCCAGAACCGCTGAAAACACGCATGTACCTCTTTGTGAGGTTTTACGGGGGCACTAGGTATATCTAGTGGGGATCGCTTGAATGCGGATCTTCTGATGGGGAGCCCGAAGCGATGTGATAAGAGCTTCCTTCACGGTTGTCGATATATCCGACCCTATGCAAGCAGGTTCATCGAGTCAATCCACTGGCAAGGCTGTCATTCACCGCTCCATTTGAAGATGAAGTTTCCAACCACGGGAGGTGGGCGAAGAGTCGAGGGGGGACGGAGAAGGGCTCGAGATGCAGCTATCGGCCTATCATACCTCGAGGAGTTCCCTGAGAGAGAACCACACGAACAAAAGGCAACGAAGAACTCTCAGATAAGCCAAGGTACAACACTCCCATTAAAAAGCTTGGACAACTCCCCCAAAGAAAGGGAGAGTGTGAAGAAGGGGTGTCCTCATGAAGAACTCAAGATTGTCTCCCTATGGGAAAAAAACCAGGAAACGTTGGGATAGAATGGTGAACGAGCACCGAGAATGCATTGATAAAACACACAAAAGGTATGAAGAGGTCTTCGCATGGAACCAGCGGAGGCATTGCCGGAGTCTGTCACGAATAGCACTACATCAGTGCATGTGGACCACGCCCATAGCTGTCAAGCAAAGAGAGAATTTCGAAGAAAACAATCAGCTATCCGAGGAAAGAAGTTAGCGAGAGTTGATGAGGGTGGGGGCCATAGAAATTACAATTCAGTGGATAGCTAATGTGGTCATGATCAAAGAGTCTATGAGAAATGGAGAATGTGCTGGCTTCACCAACCTCAATAAGAAAACTTGCCCAAAATTACTTCTGTTACTTGTTTGGGAAGGTTGGTAGATAGGCGGGGTATGAGTTTTGACTTCTAGATGCTTCCGAGGGTATCGTCAAATACTTTTGGAAAAAATTTTATCAAGAAAAACCACCTTCATCACGAATTACATGGGTTGTCTTGCTAGACAATAATACTTTGGATTGAAAAATACTATGGCATGCGAAGGATGGTGAATTGCGTCTTACCCGAGGAGTAAATTGGCGAGAAACATGGAAATCTATATTAGTGAGTATGGCGGTCAAAAAGCAAGAGAAAGGAGGAACATTCTGGAACACAGAGAGACATTGGAAAGATTGAAGGAGAGTGATTAGCAGTGTTCATTTAGAGATGGCCATGGAAATTCTTGGGATTCATGATAAGTGAACGAGGCATAGAACCTAATCCCGACAAGATTGAGGCCATAGTTCAAATGCAAGCCTTGACCTCCTATAAGATAGTGCAGAGATTGGCAAGGTGTCTTGTGGCTCTCAACCGATTCATATCTCTGTCCGGAGATAGGAACCTACTCTTTTTCCGAAAACTGAGACAAGCTTCCCTAGAAGAATTCAAGTGGGATGAGGATGTGCCAATTCTTTTGACGAATTAAAAGCATACCTGACGTCTCCAAAAATACTGACCAGACCTGAAGGAAAGGAGGAATTACAATTATACTTAGCTGTATCCAGAGGAACAGTAAGGAGTGTGCTCATAAGAGAGAGGAAGACAAAATCGAGGAAGCCAAAATACACTATGTGAGTCATGTGCTACATGGACCCGAAGAAAGTTACCCCCTTATTGACAAATTCATGTTGGCTCTAGTTACCTCAACTAGAAATCTCAAGGCCTACTTTGAAAATCACCCGTAGTGTGGTCCTGAGCTTGACGGTAAGAATACTTTCAATCAGCGCAAAATGGGAAGACTACGTGAAATGGGCTATAGAGCTAAGTGAGTTTGAGATCACTTTCCGACCTAGAACTGGAATAAAAGCCCAAGCCTTGGCTGATTTCATCATGGAGTGTGCGGGCAGTGGGGGAGGTCCCGAGGCATGCCAACACCTGAGGAGAGGCCCTCGTGGACGTTATATGTAGATGGAGCAGCTGACCAGAAAGGAATCAGTGCATGGATCTTAATTGAGACGGAGGGGTCAACTTTTGAATATGCGTTAAGATTCCAGTTCAAAGCCATCAATACTTGAAGGTGAATATGAATCCATGGTAGCGAGGTTATTCAGCTCAAACTCTAGGGTAACCCGATGTTGGAATTATCTGACTTGTTCATAGCATAAATATAAATATAAATATAAAACAAAATCGACGAGAAACATAGCAATTGTATAAGCAATCGATATATTCACAAAAATATACGTATGAATAAATAGAAACTTTTACAAAGTTAGCAGCGTACGGATATTCAAACACTTTTCCGAGAGTTCTCTTCCGTTCCTTTACTTCGGAATGTGATGCTCCGGTTAGTCGCTTGAGAGGTTAAGCCTCACGATTGGACTTGCTAGAATCAAATAACTATTGGATGAAAATTTGAGTCAAAACTTGACTCAAAATTCTTGAGAGAGAATGAAGGGGGGCGGCAGGTTTTAGAGGAGAAAGGGATGAAAAAATGAAAACTTAGGTTTTTCATTTTAAATCATTTCTCTCATGCCCAATTTTAAGTTTAGCCGAATATTTCCTTTCGTTAGCTAAATGAGTTAACTCGTTAAGCCGTTAACTAACTTATTTAGTCGTGTAAGTAACTTAACAAGTTACTAATGAGTTTCTCTCGTTAAACCTTCAATTGAACTAACAAGTTAATTGATTCGGTTTTATCCAATTTGTATTTTACATTTATCGATGTAAAATACTCGGTTGGCTGTCTCGTTGATTTCAATCAATTCTCAATTTAGCAATCGTGATTTAATTCCATACATGGAATATGACTTAACGTCATTGTATGTGTGTGACCTTACGGGCTCGATAATGATAGGCGTATAATAATATAATTGACCATTATAATTATTATTATATCGGTTATACATGGGATCCTTAATCTGACATAACCCTTGATATTATCGTGAGTTCAATTCTGTGTTAACAATTACTATTTGAATACTTAGTTTGAGTAATCACATTTAACATAACTAGTAAATGAATTGTTACAACAATTCTACTTAGCGAGGCATAATTATAGAAATCAAAATACTTTTGATTTCAGCCTTGAATCGCCAGTAGGGATTCTAATTTGGTGATTGAAGGCAGTCAGAGGAGACTGCAGGTCAGAGCGAGAACTTGAGAGAGTATCACTCTATGGCCACAGAATAGTCTCAAAGTTTGACTATGTGGTCTTTGAGCATGAGAGAAAATATGAGCATCTTGATCGTACATCTCGGTTGGCTACAGCTGCATGAGGTATTCCCACTAAGGGAGTTCATTTGAACATCGAGGAAAACCCATTCAAGAGACAAGAATGTACCACTGGGAGAGAGGAAGATTGGCGTAGTCAGTGATCGAGGATTTTAAACAACGGAAAGTTGCTTGAGAGGACAAGATCGAGCTAGGAAACTACAAAGGCAGACTATAAATTCCAAATGTTCGAGAGGGTTATTATAAAACTTCCCACCTGGTACCTTTACTATTTTGCATCCCTGAAGATAAAATCCAACAAACTCTGTTTGAAGTCCATAAGAGAGATTGCGGACATCATATTGGGGAAAATCTTAGCCACAATGATTGCAGCCAGTGCCCGGCCCTTCATGAGCGACTTAAATTGCCAAAAGAGTATGATTCTTGCCAAAAGATGAAGGCAGTCTCTAAACAACCTGTAGCTGAGATGACTCCGGTCCTTTGTCCCATACCGTTTGCCATGTGGGGCATCGATTTGGTGGGACAATTTGTGAAGCCTGCCACCAAATACAAAGATGCGGTTGTGGCTATGTTCTATTTCAGTAAATGGGTAGAAAACCGTGCCTACAAGGAATTTCTCTTGCCGAAGATATTGAAGAGTTCATTTGGAAGAACATCATTACCCGTTATGGGATACCGAAGATATTGGTATCAGACAATGGTCCTCAGTTCGATGCTTCTCTGCCCGGGGACATGTGCAACGCTTCAAGGATAGAACACCGTTTTCACGATTGTGTTATCCCGAGATAGCAGTCAGGTAGAAGTCATGAACATGACCATTTTTCAAGGAATAAAGAAAAACCTCCTCGTGAGTCAAGGGCAAAGTGGTGCGAGGAGCTCCCGCAGTCACAGTCCTGCAGAGCCACTCCCTTGGCAGCGCCCACTTGAGAGCCACTTGAACGTTCGGGATAAATTGTTTTTTACTGCGGAGGTTTGCACACACGGCGTCGACGACTTTGCTTGATGAAGAAAAATGGAAGCGGATGAGAGAATGTTTCAACTTCACGAATGAATTAAGGAGATAGACCTTATACAGAGATGAGGTATAAGCGATTGATGGCACAATTCTACAACCCGAAGGGTCAAAATCAAATCAATTCAAATAAGGAGACCTCGTCTTTAGACTCTTAAAGCTAGCAAAGCCAAGAGACAAGACAGAAAGCACACATGGCAGGATCTATACGAAAACATACTACTGCCAAATGCGTAATTGATGTAATCTTCTCACGGAGATAAAAAGTTTGATGAAACTGAGAGTATGACTTTTGGAAATAAAATATTTTGAGCAATGACAATTCATTAAATAAAAGAAAGAAAATCTAAAGTGAATAAGATCACTTGGCTGTTGGAAATCAATAAAAATTAATTCCTTTTTATTGTACCCGTTGCGATAATTGTGCTCGATTCATTTTACGAGGTTGGTTAAATGTGATTCTTTGAACTTAGTGTTCACCTTAGTAATTGTATATTACTAGTGTGAGTTCTCGCTGATAATTTAAGAAGTTCTTAGAAATTACTAGATCTTACTCATTAATGCGTTATATTAATAGTAATTAAATTAAGATTATTATTAAACAGCTTTACACAATATAGAACCTAGAATTCGCTATTGTCTGATGATATTAAATTATATTTCATGCATGGAATTAAACGAGACTTGTGAATTGAGAGATGTATCTCTCAATATATATATATTTGTCAAATATATATTGATGAACATCAATTGGTTAAACTTGCAAGTTTAATCAATTAAGCAATTGAAATTGATGAATAGCTTGATAAGTTATTCTATAGTGACTCGTTTGTATTTCAATTGACTTGTTAAAGGTTGATTAAAAGAACAACTTCATGGCTCATTGTTGATTGGAAGCCATAACGGTCTAATTAAGTTAACGAGTTCATGGGTTATATAATTGCTTACTTGGTGGAATTAGGCTTTTGGTATTTAAAGAAAGAGAGACAAGGTACTCTTTTGCACCATTCCTCTCAAAAAAGCCGCCCCTCTAAATTGGAAGAGATTTTCCTCTTCAAATTTTTTATTATTCACAACTCTAGCAAGTTCAAGCTTTTCGGATTCGATTCCTACCGTGTGTGCAATCTAGGAGACATCTCTTTTGGTGTTGGACAAGCGATTGGAGATATTTCAAGAGGCGTTCACGTGAGGCTTGTCTAACGAATCGATTTCCATTTAAATCTTCATTGTGATGTAAGAACTCTTTTATTCATATTGCAACTTATGTGTTTAGATTAATATACATTATTTTGAGGATCCCGGATGTATAAATTTGGTATTTTATCACGTGTAAAATTCATACTAGATTCTAACAGTGGCCTCAGAGCCTAATCAAGTTTGATGTATTTTATCTAATTGATTTATGTGTTCACGTAGTTGAGAATTAATTAAGGTGAATTCACATGATTTGTATATTCAATTGATGAATATATAATATGAAAAAATCAACCCATTTTGTAATGTGTATATCCATATGGCTGAAATCATCATTTCATTATATTAATTTAATGATTTGGTATTTGTTTAATTGTTTCATGGAAATGAAAGGGATTAAAACGATTAATTTGCGTTTTAATTTGAGGTAGAATCATTTTTTATTTACAAAAGGGTTAGAAATTTTAAAAATTCAGAAATTAAAATTAGTATGTTCAGGACCCTTTGAGGTTCATCTCGATTTTTTGCCAGAAATTTTTGAATTTTTACGTACTCCATAAAATTAGTTGAATTTATGGATTGTTTTAGATTAAATCGAAACTAAGAAGTGTTTTGAGAAATTCCATTTGGACGTGTTCAATAATGATATTGTTAGCGTTCATGTTCAATCCTAGAATTTTTTGAATTTTTTGCGACTCCCAATCATTTTACAAAAGTTGCAGTGTCACGAAAAGCTGAAATTAATTACCAATACATGCGTCGGTTTCCAAGCCTCTGAAGCGTCCGGGCCTTGAGTGGAGCGTTCGGCCACGGGAGGCTAACTCACCGGTGGTACTCGGCACCACCGGTAGTGTCGATCGTGGGTGGCGGAGGCGACGCATTGCCGTTGAAGTTAAACAGTCGTTTTTGAAAACCTAAATGTATTTATGTAATTATTTTGGTTTTAAGAAATTATTGAAATGTTAATTTAGGTTTTAATGTTAAATCAAAATTTTTCATCAAGATGATTGAATATATATCTTAAATGACATTAAATTTAATTTATATTTCACTTTACGTAATTATTTTCATTAATTGATAATTTTTGAAAATATTTTCATGGTAACTTTAAATTTTGAATTTTGGAGTTCATTGCCTTAAGTAATTATTTCTGTATTTGATTTAAGTGGTTGATAATTATTGTAATAATTATCATTAATCATATGTGAATATATTTAAATTTAAAATTTACATTAATTGATAATTAATTATAAAATAATGGATAATTAGTCAATTATGAACTACATTATTTCATTTATTTAATATATATGACATTAAGTGCATTTATTTGTTTAATATTTTGCCTATGTATTGTTATGGAATGAAATGGAGGTGTATAAATATGACCAGCGTTTATTTTGATTAGCGTGCCGTATTGTTGTAAATGTGAGTCATATTTTATTTAGGTGTTTCTCCATGACTTGAATCTTGTCTAAGTTGGGATTAGTGTATTTGAATTGTAATTGAGAGCGAAGGCAGTGCCAAATTCGGAAGCCAAAAGACAAGAAAATGTAATAGGGCCAAATGTTAGTTTTTAGTTTTGAATGCATTACTTGTTTATTTTTCATGTTGTACATGTGCTTGATTATGTGCTACAATTGCATGGTAAAATAAAATCAAAGTAATAATAATACCGCCATTGCAAAATTTAGCGATATCGAAGTCAATTTTAAAGAAGTTGTGAAATCGATTGAATCATCAAGGCACTTATTTGTGATGGCGGTGTGCAGTTTTGCAATTTGATATGACAATGGATCATGTTGAAGTGATTTCCACTAACGTTTTTGTTGTTCTTTTAGATGGTACTCAAGTAATTATTTGGTTTGGTGGTATCTTTACTTAGGTTTATTAGAATCTGAAAGTCGGGTAGCATCTTGAATAGTATACTAGTGACACAAAGAGTTATGTAGTTTTACATAGTGGTTGACCTACTATTATAATGAGTCTTGATACTAATATATTTAGTGAGATTTAAAGTATTAGTATTTACTTTATAATTTATTTGTAAGTATTGTAGCATGATAGTTCTTGATTACATTGTCTTTATTTACTTATTCTTGTAACCGCCACTACTACTCCTAATAACTCGCTTCGCTCGGCCTTGAAAGTGCAAAGGCGGGCTCTTCAATTTTGGCCAGTGAGTCTCGAAACTTGAGAATCATTCTCAAGCAGAAGGCGAATGCGTCTTTGAACAATAAGGTTCTCCCAGACCTAATGATAGTGCCTCCCATTAGGAAAAGGGATCCTGAGAAAGTACAAGTCGATCTTTGTGGGCGTCCAATGTCTCATGCTTACCACTATGGAACCGCCGTTCGGGTTGATATGAGGTGGCAGCATATGACATATACCCGACAGCAGGGAATTATTCGAAAGGAAGCTAGAAGGAGAATATGACACGATACGTGCTCTGCCGTGGGCCGTGAAGTTGAGGGAAACGGACTGACACATGAGCCCTCGTATCATTAAAATGATTGGCTTGGTATTAGATCAGGCGCTCAGCATGCACAGGCACCATTGTCTCTCAAGAAGCTGGGCGTGGACCTCATCACAAGTCTTCCGGAACAAGTTCTCTCGGAGTTTTTTAAAACGAACTTCAATATGCACAAGTTTGAGTTATCTCTAGCTTGACGCATAAGATGATCTGAATCTTGAGGCAATTTCAGGCCAAGGCTAAAAACTTCTACTCATACATTTTTTGGTAGTCCCAAAACAGAAGAAATTCAGAAAGAAGTTTGGCTGGCAAAAACTCAAGGGTTGGTAATCCCAATTGTATTTGGAGCCGGGGAGCACTAGGAAGGATGACAAATATCATTATTCGGAAGTTCACGGATGATAGGAAGCATGGTCTACATGACCAGCTCGGCCCTGGTGTATGTTATTGAAGTTTTACAACTTCTAATTCTGCCAAGTGGGTGTAACACCGCTTGTGATATTAAATATTTGTCGTAATAGGAACTTCGAGTCAAGTAGAGGCTTCGAAAAGGAAATGGATCTGCGTGTTGTGAGGAGCAGCCTTGAGGTTGCGGCCCTTGCGGTAAAGATCAACAGTTTAAATTGCCCATGGGCCTTGTTTGAACTTATCAGGTTCTTGTATTACTGCCGATTTGCGGGAATATTATTTCTATTTGTTTTGAATAATGATAGTTTTCATTTTCAATAGATCGATGAATTTAGGATCACCGAGAATGGGGTAGTATTTGGTACCGCCTCCACTTGAAATAATTACGATGCGTTTTTGAACATGATTCTTGAGTTGTATAACATAAACTTACAAAACAAAATAAGCCTAATGAGTTAAACCCAGTATCGCATGGCATTGTAAGATTAAAGTCATATTAACGAGAACAGAATCAGAAACTCATTCTGGTGGGGATACTTGAAGGTTTTAGATTATAATGAATAAATACGATAGCTATTGAATCTTTTATGCAGGCAAAATGACTAAACGCCGTTCCTTTAGATTCAATGAAGGCAAGTGATTTATTGTGGATGCATTACACCAGCGTGTATGTGGGCCAATGAACACATGCAGAGAGAGAGTTATTTCGCCATTACATTTCTGATGATATGATGCGTCTGAGGTTTTTGTGTCGATGAACCTACCACGAGTCCTAAATTGGGTTCCAAATGAAGTACAAGCAAGTTGAACAAGACAATAAGATTCTCAGTCTGATGAGGTGGAGAATATTTGAGTCAGCAGTTCAATACTCATCTTAAGAGGTGTGGTATTGTTTCACGGCTTCGCTCTAGCGAGGAACGCCACGGCATAATGGCTTGTCTAGAAAGAGAAATCGAACCACTGCTTGATATGGTTCGATCTATGATGAACCTATCGATCTACGGTCCAATTTCTAGGGATATCTTGCCTTCTAGCTGATCTTTACCTTAAAAACGGATGTCCAAACGAAGTTGGTAGAGAAAACTCCCCCATAGGCTGTCGTTTGGGGACGGATTCCCAGTTGAGTTTTCTCGATTTAGAAGCTTCGTATGAATTAGTCACTAGTGGTCTGGGTGAATCGAGGTCACCCGGTCGAATGTGAATAAAGATGTTCGACCTTTATTATAAAGGGAAACTTTGGTGAATTAGATAAAACAAGTGGTCCTCGGTAATCGATAAATCCGAGAATTCGGGAGTGAATAAGATAAATTCTGCCCAACTCGAAAGAGAAACCCAGTGAATTAGACCACTCGTGGTCTGGTGAAACTCAGATCACCACGGATTAAAGGAAAATGGGGTATAAAAACTACCCAGTACCTAGGAAGGAGCTTCAAAAAGTTACAAGCTATCACGAAGTCATTTCCCCCGAAGAATGATTCCGTGATAGGGGCAAAGATATTATGTTATCTGACAACATTTAAGAAGAAGAAAAGATTAAGAATAGGTGATGAATAAAAGATAAAGAAGATTAAATAAAAATTTCAAAAATAAGGAAAAGTGCGTAACCATTAATAAACAAAAAGTTACAAAGTAATGGCGCCTTATTTAATAGAGCCGAGGAACATAAATCAAAAGTTGACAAGTATGAACAAAAGGTTGAGAGTCAGCATCATCATCTTCTTCAATCCTCCCCGAGGTCAGCATCACTCTCATCATCAAAAAAACTCACTTTCTTTAGGATCCACCAGAAGGATCACATCTTCAATTCCAAAGTGTTCTTTCCTGGGCTTCGGGAAAGATGGTGAACACCATCGAAATTCTCGATTTTCGGACTATGGTCTTCATTATGGAAACGATGTAAATTACAAGATCATCCTTATAATTACGACCCTCACCAAAGTTGGCTATGACTCTTCTTGGAGGAGGCCTCTGGATAACTCTTACTTGACCCGGCCGATCTCAGTCTTAAATTTTGTCCCTAGAGCTCTTTATATGCACGCGGATTCTTCTAGAGAGCTCTTAAAATGTGATGGGTTTCATGCTTAGAAGATAGTTCGGATTTGGACTTTTTAAGCCCATTATAAGCGGATTCAAGATCCGCATGCTTGTTCTTAAAATCAGCAGCTTGGGCCTTGAAATCCTTAGCTTGAGCCCGAGCTTACGTCTCTCTCTACAATGACCTCGGACAATGTTCTCCCGGAGAGAAAGAATGCCGACCTCAGTCGCTCAAGGGACTCTTCCGCATTCGCTCCATTCAAAGAAGAGCTGACGTACTCGATTCTCCCGAAAAGACAAAAAGTTAGACTCGAGCAGAGGTAAAACAATAATAAAAAGCTTCGAGAATTAAAAGCAAAAAATGTACCTTAAAGGTGGAAATGAGAGAAGGCATTATGGATGGGCGAAAGTCGAAACCCCGCTAATCCCTCTGTCTCCACTTTTAATGACGATTCCTACAATAAGAAGGAAGTCGTGGATTAACTCTCTTGATATGGTTCCTCGGTTAGTAATACCAAGGAAGGGTATAAGGAAGCTTTGGTGAACCCCACGGCTAGGCGGCTACCGTCGGGCGAGAAGAAGGAAGCGATGACCCGAATCGCGACATCCAGGAGTGGAGGCGATATAACAGGAAGAGAGAGTAGTAGAAGGTAGTAGGGGAAAATGTTGGAGGGAATAGAGTAAGTTACGACACGAAGAGATACATCAGCAGAGTGTCCTCACGGGATCACCTTGAGAAGCTTTTCAGAACTGCTTCTTGACGAGAGTCTTGGAGGAACACGAGACTCTCCCGAGCGTGTTCTTCTTAGACACCCAGCCCAAGTCCTTCCCTGAAGTCACAGCCTTGAAACTGACTTTGTGGGGCATGATACATAACCCCGAGGAGTTCTTCAGGGCTAACAGGTTCACTGAAAAATAAAACAAAGACATGAGTAAAGCATGAGAATGAATGATGATAAATCACTAAAGAGATATAACCACGAATTGACTTTATCTGAAATTGTTAATCTTAGTTAAATAGCCTTTATCAACAATGCTTGCATCCTGAAATTACTTCATAGGCGAGGTTCGGAGGCTTGACCTTAAACTTTTATCTCAACAGGTCTGCAGAAACCATGAAATAGTGGAGGCCCAATTGATAGAGACAATGAGCTCGGACACTTAGAGTTGGAAACCACTTATTAGGCCAAACTCTGACTTGAAACCACCGACTCCCTCGCTTTGTCACTTTCTTTGTGTATAGAAATTCTCTGCAAGAAATTGAGCTTAGAGAGTAAGCTAAGGGCCCTTTAAGAAGGATGTTGTATCGCCCCAAAATAAAGCTATGTTGGGGATGACCCCAGCCAAGGCATGCAGTGGGCTTGATGCAATGTCAGGTAGGAAAAGATCATAATTGACAGGGGCCCGATCAGTTGTCAACACCGTTAATAAATGGCCTTGAAACAAATAAACCCATGAAATTGAAAAATCGAGAACAAGCAGCAGTGTCTCAGTGAGGTTAGAAGCATCTGCTGGGCTGCCGGTGGAAAAGATTATCAAGGCAAAGAGGCGTCCACGTTTTCCCGCTGGGGATGCGGTGTGGAAGGGTCTTCACCTCATAGTGTTCAGTTGTCTAGGTTGGAAGTCGGGTGATGATCCAGGAGTGTTAGCTCTTCTTTCCTCGAGGTTGGTTGATTTTGAGTGGATTTCCCTTGGAGTCTTCCAAGCAGCAGGAGTTTGGGAGGAGGAGATATTCAAGGGTTGCATCAAGGGGCTTGAGGAGTACCGTCTGGGTGGTGGAAGAAATGGCGGGGGAGGCCTCGGGGCTGTCCACCAGCTTGAACCGACAATCATTGGAGGCTTGGCCCCAGGTGCAAACTCTCAAGGGCCGGAGTTGTTAAGGAGGCGTGAAGATCGATATTAATGGCGCCCTGAGGAACCAAGAAAATTCGGCTATTAGAATAATACAATACAGGAGGTTGAAAGATAAAGAAAAATTAGCTTTCACTATTAAAAGCTACAAACACACCTGCCCTATGGTAACATCCCAATAGCGATACGACTTAGTGCTTGAAGGATTGGAAGAATGCAGAAAGCGATGTCGGAAACGATATTTGATGCCATGAGAGAAAAAAGTAGAAAGTGATTCTAAAATAGGGCAAGGGAGAAAAACAAAAGCTACTTGAGAGGTTTCCTCTACAAGGAAGAAGGCAACATGATAATTGTGAATAATAAAGTAAAGGGAATTATTAAAGACAACATAGCACATGAAGTTTTAACACGTGTCTCTTTGATTTTAGGCCATAAAGATGGTTCTGAAAGTGGTTGGTGAAAATTTTAACCCTTCAAATTCCACTACCATTTGAAAAAAATGGTTGGAATTTTGGAGATTAAAAGAGGCAATTGATATGGATTGGATTCACGTGCCCACAAATGAATTTAATAGCTGATTTATAGAAGATCAATATTTTAAAACTAGAGACAGAAAGTCAAAAGGCAGAATCAGGAGGTCAAATGGGGCTTTAGGATGAAGTGACAATTGTCCACATCCTAAGAGGCCTAGACTCCCAAGTGTTCCTATAAATGCTAAATCATGTATGCCTTCATTTGGAGGTAATCTTCATGGGAACTCTGTTAATTGATAGCTTTTATACCCAAACTAACTTAGGCATCGGTGTTTTAGCGATGGACTTGAGTCATCTGGAGTGCCCCCGGGTTTCATCATGGAAGCATGGAGCAAGGAGGCCCGTCACGGTAATACTAGGACAGGAGTGAGGCATGTGCGACAAATACAGAATCACATAACCACTTGAGATCCTGTAACCACCTGGGATTGCATCTACCATGTGTCCGGGGCCCAAAGAGCCGGTTTAGACCGGGGTTGGAAACCCACACCTCGAGATAAATCTCCGGACCTCAACCAGGAAGAAGTAAATGAGTCGAAGGCGTTAATTTCAGTGCCAACACCACAAGAAGACCTCGAAAAAAATAACATCAAATATCATAGAAACACACGTTCCTCTTTAAATACATCACTAACTTATATTTTTGGTGATCCTTTTCAAAATAACTTCTAAAACTCTTGTTTCAACTACTTTTAATCGCTGATCTTAACTTTCTTAATAGCATGGTGAAATTTCTACTTCTCAGTGCCTCCCAGTCTCAAAGCCCCCCAAACCTTCATGACCTAAACCTCTTTTCACCCAAAGATAACTTTTGAGTGAAATTTGTGTGTAAATGTATTGAATGATTTGATCCCTTGTATGGGTGCCCTTTATAAGACCCACGTGTTGCTCAAGCAATGATGGACTTTGATCTTAATTGTTGTTTATCACTTCTATTAAAGTTAATATTTGAGATTAATCTAAACATTTACTGTTCACTTATCCATGTCCTTAACTATTGTGGCAAGAAGCCCCCTTTGGATTTCAATCCGCTTAATAATAAGTTGGGATAACTATTTGCAATGTTTTCTTTCAAATATTAACAAGTTGTTAATGGTCTTCAGGATCAAATTTCATAACGCTTAATTTCGTTGTAAACCATATTTGTTGAAAGAGCTACTTCTTTGTCTATCTTTTACATCTAAGTTGTTGGGTGTGCAGATGCTGAGAATGTCATTGTTTGCGTTATTAAACCAGATTAATAACACTTGAGGTTGATAGTATATAAGTCAATGAAAGAAATAAACGAGGAAATAAATAGTCTTGAACATAAAAGACACAAAGACTGTGGCAGTTCTGATTATTAAGTGCAACACTTGATCTGAGGCGACTTCTTTTAGTGAAGGATTTCACTATAATATGAAGAAATTAGAGAAGGGACTTATACAAGTAATACTCGCGTATTACATTATTTTCTTCTAACTAGAACTAACTTTTGAGGCTGGGCCCCTGTCGATATCCACTACATCGACACTCTGTAATGTTCGACTTACAATGATTAATAATATATAAAGCTCTCAAAAATTGTTATAACAATGAGTCATGCTTGATAAATGCATTTAGTTAGAGTTTGAAATTCTTAACACGTTGACCTACACACAAGAATATTTCTCTCCCAATCTCTTTTTTGCCTCTCAAGCGATTGTAGAATAAACAATATATATATGTGGTAGGCGGCTAGTGCCACAATGGTATGTTATAATTATGACACATCAACTATATAAATATCTTCCATAATAAATACTTTCATGCAAATCTAAATCTTTATGTTTGGGAATACTCACATCATTATATATATAGTCTTATTATTTGAGGAATAATCCAAGCAAAATTCGAATATACGCACGGGGTTAAACCAGTAACGAGCGTCGCTTCAACTATTTGACGGTCGTCCCAACACTTTGTCAATTCGGTTTTAGGCAACAACAAAAATAGCTAATCAGCGCTTAAGCAGCTCTGAAAAAGTAATGATAGAACATTATTATTGTAAGAGTTCATTTCTAATTAATAATAAAAGTTAATTTTTAATTTCTGCATTGTTGATCTCTTATTTTATTTTTCATGCATGCACCAAATTAGCGAAATAACTATACCAAAAGATGTCATGTCAAATTGTCGCATTGATGTTCTTAAAGGTGTAGGGAAAGCATCGATCTACGTCGAAGGCGTTGCTTGTCCGGTTAAAGGAAGATGAAATTAAACATTTAAAGATAATTATCAATTTGATCCGGAACATATAATGTGAGACATGTATTGGTGATCATAATAATGATGACGACAACATTTAGTCCTTGTTATTATCTAAAAATATTGCATTATAACCGAGGAGACGGGCTATGTGAAGGTTAATGAGTTTCGATCATTTCGATTTTTAAATATTATTTTATCTTTAATTTTTAGAAAAAATAATGCATAGACATCACATATTTTATTAAAATTTTATAAATACGTTATTTGATGTCTTAATTTAAAAATTTAATTTTTATTTATATATATAATTCGATATGTGAGTAGTTCTGACTCCGCCCCTCATTATAACCTAGAATAGGCAGGAACGTTAAACTCGAATGGATAGACACTATATACTGCGCCATTTAGCCTGGCAAATTTGATATTTTGATAAACATTTCTTATTACAAATAAATAAAGAAACAGCCGTGCTTCTCCGCTAATCAATACTTTGCTAGCTCCCCATATCATGTCGTCATCAATAAACGAGCAATGAAATCGGATCAAGAACCTATAACCTTGATTATGGTGGAGGAGGTCGAAGGTAAGGTGTCAATTAACTCACAAAAAAGTTGTAGTATTGGTAGTGCAATTATAAATAATATATATTTATATGAGTATTGACTTGGCCAATTGTTGGTTACGCTCCATAAAATGTTACGGAGTTTAGCTCAGCTAAACCCGGCTTACACGCAATAATATCAAAGGGCATATTTCCGCTAACTAAGAAATACACGCTAACTAGAAATATTCCTTGATTCTGAACAACCTCGACCCCAAAAATACTTACGTATCCCCAGATCCTTCATGTGAAAACCATGTTTGGAGAAATAAGATGATATATCATGGCCGGAAAGATGGCAAAATGTGCAGAAGGTTACCTTTGGAGCGAGTATCGAGGCCTCGAAGCAATAAGAAGATTAGAATCGTCATGGCCATGGTACGCCTCGTGATCCCGAGCAACCTCTGGGTGGCTCTAGGTTGTTCCTCTTTATGATAGCATGATAGCCCGATCAAGTGCTTGGGAGAGGGTCCTGAGATAGCAACGAACATCGTAATGCCCCGAAACGTTCAACATAAATCCCACACAAGAAATCATGCAAACGACCATTATCACCTTGTTGGAATTTTTTGCTTAATCCATATGGAGAGAAACCACGCCTTGCGACATGATACAGGATCATATCTGGCAATTCATCCCATACAGTTGCGAAAGTTTGCAAAGTAATCTCCAATGGACATGTTGGCAGTTGCTTACATTGAGACAAGCGATTTCAATTGTTGCTTACAGTACGCTTTCTGACATCAAGCGGCGTTGTAGTGATACGATCCACAGCGGATGAGCCTCCTCAAAATGCGGTATAGTCTTCTACACGAGGGGGCAGTCAGTGTGTTCAAGATCCATTAACAAGCATGACTTGAACACATTACTTGTCGGCAATCAGTGCAGTGACGAGTTTATCAACCGACCACGTCAATAAGAGCAAATTTTCTCTGACGATGATGACAACATAAGAATTTGGACCAATCGTCATAGTTGTTCGGTAAAACAACGATTACTAATAACATCAACTACCCGGATTATCATTAAAACTTAAATAAAACGGAAAGTTGTGATCAATTTTCGGAGGAGTGGGGTTCACCGGGCGATTGAGGTAGATTTACTACACCACCGACACAAATCGACAACGAGGGAGGGGTGGTTTTGATCATGGTGGAGGGTAGAGTTTGAAAGTACAAGAGAAAAGGTAGAGGATTTTGTCCCTAGTTATAGCTCTGATTCATTATAAATAATAAGCTTTCAACTGATATTATTGATATCTCAAAAAATATATAATGTTTATACCATAAAACCTACGAACTAACAATAATATACACATAGAACATATACGTAATATAGTTTGTCCAGCATATTTCTCTTTTATGGTGGGCTAACTAGTACTCCACTAGTATGATCTTTATAATTTGTGAAACTAGTTAATGATGTAATTCTAAAATCAAAGACTTAGTTCACATCAAGTAATGAAGTGAACAGGTCATGTAAAATGTCACGGATTGATCATTGAAGTTTGTGAATCATATATATGCAAGCATGCATCCAAAATCTCCAGTTCATCTATAACCCACTTCTAGACTCTGATCATTTTGGCTGTAGATCACCAACAATCTTTCACGGGTTGCTTCTAAAATTCACCTATAAATTGTTCAACCAAAATTCCATAACCAAATCAATATAGTAATCCGTACTAGGAACAATAATATATAGCTATCTATAAGAAACTAAGAGCCTATTATGAGTTCTAAGGTTTCAGCAATTTTCTTGATTTGCATGTTTATTACTATCCCACCAGCAGCACATGCATGTGGAAATTGCCCGGGTTATGGACGCCCTAAGCCACCATCAAACCTCCCCCACCCCCATCCACCTATCGGTTTTCCGCCTATAACCCGTCCATCTCCTGGTGGTGGGGGTGGGTTAGAGATGAAGGTGGAGAAGAGGAGGTGGAAGTGGAGGTGGAGGAGGAGGCGGAGGAGGAGGTGGAGGAGGAGGAGGAGGAGGGGGTGTTTTGCCTCCTATTATAAACCCTCCTGGAATCTTGCCACCAATCATAGGAGCTCCTGGGGGCAGGGGTGGAGGAGGGGGGCTCTTGCCTCCAATTATTAATCCACCAGGAATAATCCCATCACCACCTTCTTCTGGTGGAGGAGTAGGAGGAGGACATGGCGGCAAAGGCGGTGGTAGAGGAGGTGGAAGATGTCATGGTGGTTGTGAACCAGGTAGTAGTAGAATAACTAAGCGAGGCGTACCGGAGCAGTCGTCCTTAATTTTAAAAATAAAATCTATTATTAAAAAAAATAAAATTTTACTTTTCATTTCTTAAAAGTATTCCATCCGCCCACATTCGTATATTTTTTCATTTTTGTATGATATCAGTTCCTTCGTCACCTCTAACTAAAATTTCTGGTTACGCCATTTCCAGGTATTACTCCACCGGCTGCAGCAACTTGTCCAATAAATGCATTAAAATTAGGACTATGTTTGGATGTACTTGGAGGACTAGTGCATGTTGGAATTGGAAATCCAGCTGAGAATGTATGTTGCCCTGTGTTGCAAGGATTGCTTGAGCTTGAAGCTGCTTTGTGTCTATGCACTACCATAAGATTGAAACTTCTCAATCTCAATATATTCATTCCCCTTGCACTCTCAGTATTAGCTACTTGTGGGTTGACCCCTCCACCTGGTTTTGTATGTCCTCCTCTTGTTTGAACATTGTACTACTTCATTTTTCTCAACTTGAGAATTTCAACTTTATTAATGGGCAAAATAATCAGAAAGTTGCATAGTGCTCCTGAATATTGTGTTAAGCAAAATTTGCTCATTGACATAGTTCTTATGCCCAAAATAATTAAAAGGATGTTAAAATTATTTGCCAACCGATCACAAATTTTATTCTACAATAGAACATCCTAAAATCCATAATAAACATGGATTTTTTTAATAAATATTTGCAATTTTGATTCTCTAAAAACATTATACTCTATAGAGACTTGCTGAAACCACAAAAGAGAAATTTGGTGGATCCACTAGAAAACAAAATTATTCGCCTTCAATGAGTGAGCAATAGCTTCTAATTCTTTCACCTTCACTACTCTCTGCCGCTGCTGCAGATTTGTTGTATTCTTCCAGCTCTTTCTTGTATGCTTCCATTGCCACTGCAGCTTTGGCATTCCATTTTTGTTTCTCTTCTTCACTCAACTCCTATACGATGCATCACTTATTAAAACATTAGCCAAGATAATTTTTATATTGCTCGTGTAACTTCCTAGATTCGTAACACAGCACTAAATCAATGAAATGCCATGATAATTTACCTTCCATTTCACAGAAATGAGAGCATTCACTGTGGAGTTATTAATCTCAGGGCGCTCATCACATACATTCTTCCTTTCCTCTTTGCTGAAGAGGATGAATGAAGATGCAGGTCTCTTTGGCTTGTTAGGGTCATCATTCTTCTTTTCCTTTTTCGCCTTCTTCGTATTCTCCTTCGTTTTCTACATCAAGAAAAACAAAATGCCAATTCAAATTAAGCAACAAAATATATTGGTCCACTTTAAACAAACTTTCTCGTGTTAATCGGCACTAATAATTTTGATTTGAATCGAAACTATCATGTTAATAGTAAAATACATTGATTAAGATCGAGTTCTAATAGTCAACCTTGATTAAGATTTCTGTTTTTTCTTTCTTTGTCAGCAATTGCATAGCTTCCAGCTTTTGAAGCTTCATCAATTGCTCCTCTTCCTTTTTCAGATTAGCTTCTTCTTCTTCCTTTTTCTGCTTATATACTTTCATGTCTTCCACATATTGTTCCTTATTCTTCATTGCAATCTCTTCGTAAGGCGCCTTTTGTTCCTCTGTCATATTCCTCCACTCTTCTCCAGCAATCTTAGCAAACTCCTTAACATTATTGCACTCAGAAAATAGTGAAGCTCTCCTCTCATTGGAGAACACAAAGAATGCTGACATGGGGTGCTTTGGTTTGGACTCATCCTTTATTTTCCTGTGAAATAAGGCACAAAAATATGTTAAAATTTGGATCTTTAGCTGCAAAAAAGTAAATTGACTTGAAAAGTGACTTAGCCCGTGCTATATTCCAATTATACTAAGAATCAACAAAATCTTTGATACTAGTAATTTGAGGCGAATTACGATTCTAACTTAACGAATCGACTCAAATTACAAACCGGACAAGTTTCTATCCCAGTGTAACGAACCACGTAATGACTCGATAACAACTGTAAAGGTGAGGTTTAAATTATTCATTAAAAAATATATACGATGTACTTCTAATAAACAATTAACTAAATAAGAATTGATAAAATTTTGATATTAAAAAAGAGGATTTACTTTGATTTCTTGATTGCTTTTTCAGTTTCCTGAACAAATTGAGTATATTGCTGAAGCAATTCCATTGCAGTTTTTTGTTTCTGCTCATCTTCCAACAGCTTCATAGCTTCATGCTCACGTTTTTCATTACCAACAATCTTCAAATAGGCTTCTTTCTCAGCTTGGTATTTTTGTTCATAAGGCTTCTTCTCTTCTGCACTTATAGTCTTCCATTTTGCTCCAAGAAGAGTTGAGACTTCCTTGAAATCAGCCTCAGGATTCGACTTCTTTACCTGAAAGGATCCGATTTTTTATAATGATAAAAATTAACAAACTTTGCGCTTTGAATTGCCACAAATACTACGATTTGAATCCAACGAATGTTAAAGGTCAATATGGAAAAACGAAACGACAATTAAGTCAAATTGTTGGGAGTATTAAGTTAATTAGCTCCATTAACAAGAATGCTTTAATGGGTACCTCAGTCCATTGATCTTTGCACCATAAAACATAAGCTGGAGATGGTTTCTTCACTGAGTGATTTCCCTTCTTCTTCTCTTTCTCTTTCACAGATTGCAGACTAGGAATTGTCTAAATACAAATGAATCAATTAGCAAATTACCATAAAATTACCCAAAAAATAAAATCCAACTCTATAATAAAATGAAGGATCTTACCAAAATTGGTTTGAATTCCTTTGCTTTCTGCAATTTCTTGAGTTCCAAATCTTTCTCCTTGAGCATTTCCTCAGTCTGCTCTTTTTCTATAGTCATTTTCTGAAGCTTTTCTTGCAACGCTAACAACTCTTTCTCCATAGCATCATCATGGCTTTGTTTCGCTTTTACGCCTTTTTTAGTTACCTTCTTTGCTTTGTTCTTAGAAAGGCTCTCATGGTTTTCCTTCTCGACGGAGTCCTCGGGCGGTGGCATAACCGGGGAGGACTCAGGGATGGATCCAGCAAGAATATTGGCTTCGTCGGTCGATGAATCTTTCGGCTTTAAGGCCTTTCTCGATCTCGCTTTTTTTGTGGGAATTGGGTTAGATACTATAGGAGCTTGAGCAATTGTGAACATGGTGATTTAGTGTATGATTTGTATGAAGGTAATGGAATGAGTAAACTATAGGTGGCTAGGGGGATTATATTTATAGTGTCCAAAGAGGAAGGAGAGGGAGCCCAACGGTAAAATTTCAAATTCAAATGTAATGAAGTGAGATAAATATTTGTACCGTTGATTAATCATTCACAAATATTTTTAGTTTCTTTTTATTTTGATATCTTACCATCTTTGTCAAATGATTAATATTGTATCCGATTTAGAATAATTGATCATTTGATTCAACCTCAAACCTATTTAAACGTAATGAATAACAGCGGGCTCGAGAGATTAAAACTACTCTATTAATGGATTGAAAATTTGGAAGATAAGGGCACACATTTTGATAGCGGCCCTAGAGGTTCACATAATGGGATCTGCGCTTTGAGGAGAAGTTAATTCTTGAGGATGCTTCCGATTGATGTAGATTAGATGCGTTCGTTTAGCAAGCAATGAGTTACATTTGTTTATGAGGAAATTCGAACCCCATACGTAAAGAGCTTGATTAACGTCTTGCTGTCTAGTTAACTTTGCAATTAATTTATCTTACGAGAACCAAAGAGAGTTCATTTTATCATTTCAAGGAGGGGAAACTTCTCAATCAATGACGACCAAAATAATAGGAAAAAAATCAATGAAGTTAATGAGTAAGATCATATCTGTTCTCTTTAATTCTCTCAAATTATATTAGAAAGTAAAAGAGTAATAATATATTACTAAAATTGTCACCGTTCAAATCAATGGTTGTGACTAAGATTTGAATGGTTAATATTGAAATATGAGAAATTTTAAGGGAAATATTTAGATGAAGTCAATATTTCATCAGCTATTAAGAATCATTGACGGAAACGTCGAATATTTTAGTGGTTAGGAAGCGCTTAGGTATTTTAGAAGTGTTAGATTACATTCTCAAGGAGGTGGGTGGGTTTTTTTTTTAAAAAAAGAAAAGAATCACATTTAGACATTTACGACCATCAATATTTCAAGACGGTTGGAGTGGGAAGTATTTAGATGAAGTCATTTTTAATTAACAAAACTAGAATCCAAATAAATATATAAATAAAAACTAGAATCAAAATACTTTTGCTATTAACTATTAAGAATTACATTTATCTGATGCATTCCCATATTGATTGTCATATTTAACCTTGGAAAGAAAATATTGTTATCATGATCACATAACTTTACCTCATCAGCTCATGTAGTCAGTCAGTCATGTGCAATATATGAAAATTCAGTAAATATATGGAGTATATATCACCCTCTTTTTTCCAGTTATATTTATCCTAAAGTTGCTAGTGATCTTCCGAGGTATTGATTTCATCAACAAACTTGAACCAAAAGTGCCCCCCTAAATTACCCTCTTTGAGTCATCTTAAAGATGTTGATCCACTTTCACCAACAACTAAAGGTGATTATGATACGCAAGGAATTTTTTAAGCACCTAAATCGGTCGCAAGGAACACATCATCTAAAGACAACATGTTTAAAATGCAGCTATGCTTTCCAAAGTAATCGAGGTCTCTTAAAATTCAATAGTAAATGAAGCTTGCTTAAAATTCGATAGTAAATCTCGAATATCCAGAATTGAAGCTTGCTTAAATAGGCTAACCAATTACCAAAGATCAGCTAGACAGAACAACGTCTTCACCAGCCTATTGAAGGCAGATAACTCTTCAAGAATACAAGAAATAGTTAATTAACATTAGGAAGCCTTCTTTGGAGGCTTCATGTTGCTGATAAGAAGAATTGTTGTGGTGACTGTTTTTACGTGGATTGGTAAATCTGAATAAACGAAAGGGAACAATAATAAGGCAGCAGTACACATAAAGATACAAGAACAATTTAGGTGAAGAATTAAATCGTTACCCAGTAGGATAGCAACGATGCCAAACAGTTCGACCTTTGAATTCACCAAGTTACTCAAATCTTTCAGAGCCTGTTCAACACAATTAGATACTTTTAATTGATTGCTAATCCACTATAATTTTCAGTATCTTAAAACTTGATATACACAGACGGGAATAAATTACCTAGAAGAAAGAATAAATATTAAAAATGTTGTTAAGAATAGGGAGATAGATCATTGTTATTGCACACATTGTCTTTGGAAAGTAGGTGATTCAAATAAAAATGGATGGTACAACATAAAAGGGACCATCCAGAATCACAGATTGACGGCAGCTACAATCATATCCCCTTCTTCACAAAACGAAAAATACAATATACCACATTTAGCAATGACAAGAAAATATCCTATATAGATAATCAAGGCAAACTGATGGTTGAAATAAAACAAAGCTCTACAGAATTATGCATCAGTTGCAAACATCATATCTGAGAATACCAATCAAAAAGAAAAACAAAACAAATGCTTGACATTTGATGACAATTTGATGAAGCTTACTCTATACTTCTAAGTTCTAATGTGGAATGCATTCGTTAAGTTTAGGATAAAGGGTTATTTGGGACATCAGCTATCAATTTGCATGCAAATTGTAACCTCAAGTTTTGGAGAATCCACAGTTGAAATAGTAAGATTTTAGTCGTAGGAGATGCAAACAGAGCCTCTAGTAAGCGAAGGTGGTGTATAATGAGACCATATGAGAGCACTGAGGAAATACTTGAGCCGACGAGAAAAAGCTTAAGAAAATTGACTTTGCTGCGGTTTCGACCTTCAAAACAACACACACCAGAAAGCATGAAGCAATGATTCATAGTGACATGAACTTAGCCAAATAACTGATGCCAAACAACTAACCTAATTCCCCAATTATGAGTGAAATGAATCCAAGCATGACAGAGAAAATGCCAAGTTGATACAATCTATCATCTTTCAATGGCATTGTTGACAAGGCGATGATCGTTGCCACTAACAATTGACAAATGGCCTGTACTCAATTCACGTCAAATATAAAAACAAAGTTCAAAGCAAATTCGTTACAACTTAGATAACAATAAGATCAACGAATAAGCTGATTAGCACACTGTTTCAAGTTTAATTTTTTTTTTCCTTGCAGAGAACCACACAACTTCATAAGAAAATGTTACCTGAGCAAATATGAGCTTTGAAAGTTGGGACTTGCCTTGAGCAACCTTTGTATATCCTGAGATCATAACAAAAACACATAACTATCAACCTAACAAATCATATGTACATATATTTTGGAACCTAAAGCTGGAATCAATTACTCCCTCCATCAAAAAGACTGCACAGTTTGATTTTCAATGATCAAAAGTAACAAACTTATTAGCCTTAACCGACACAAACACTTTAATTTGAATCCAAATTATCAAGTTAATAGTAAAATTACACTAACAATACTAGCACTGGACATATTTTTCACCAGCTATTATACAGCATGTGTAAAAATAATCGAGATGAATCACAATCATCATGTTAATATTCAATTACACTAAACATACAATCTTTTAATATATTTTTTGACCAAATATTATACAACACATACAAAAACAATTGATTTCATAGTTTATAAAGTCAAACATCAAAATTTAAAATAGGACAATCTTTTTGAGACATAAGGAGCAATCACAATTATCATGTTAATAGTCAATTACAACAAAAATACAATCTTTTGATACATTTTTCACCAAATATCATTCCGCGCACACAAAAACAATTGATTTCAAATTTCTAAGTTCCAACCATCAAAAACTCAAAATAGACAATCTTTTTGGGACATACAGACTAATACCAATAAATTATAAAGTCAACCATCAAAATTCAAAACTGGACAGTCATTTTGGAACATACAGACTAATACTAACAAATTAAAAAGCTAACCATCAAAATTCAAAACTGGACAATCTTTTTGGTACACACAGACCAATACCAATGAGTTAATCGAATAGCCTAGTGGAAAAGGCTCAAGCTAGTGACCAAAAGTCCTGATTCGAAACTCACCTCATGGCTAATTATAAAAAAAAAAAAGACTAATACCAATAAATTAAAAAGCTAACCATCAAAATTCAAAACTAGACAATCTTTTTGGGACATACACACTAATCACAATAAATAAAAATGAATAAAACTGGAACAAGGTAGAAAGTATACATACTATTGTCAACAAGCATACGATATGAAAAATCAGACCCATCTGTTCCACTTGGTCTACCCCTTTGATGCATTCTTTTTCCAATCCAAAAAATACCCAAAACCCAATTCTGAAACAGCCACCACTTTCAACTAAAGCGCCGCCTCTAGAATTTGGGAAGGTGGTCGCCGGCGAAGGAGGAGAGCTGTTAGGAAACTGAAGAAATAAGAAAGCAAATTAGTGTAGATTTCACAAATTAGATTTTCGATTCTCGGTTCTAAACTCGTCCATCGCTAATTATAAAAAAAAATAGAAAAAAATTATAAAGTTAATTAATTAATATAAATACTTTTTTTTAATGTTGCATTGTAACTCAATTTAATTGTTATATGTATTTGGTTAATTAATTAAAAAGTTAATATTTAGCTTTAATCTCGTTTGAATATATATTTTCGATTATTTTTTTTTTTTTATATATAAGATTGGATCGTGAGTTCGTGACCATGATATATTTTCCTTAAATACTTCCCACTGAAGGAAGACTTGTACAAATAAAAGTTTACTCGGGTTTCATGGTAAATTGTCAATGAAGTGCACCTTGATGGTAAGAGTTTTCACATTTGACGGAAAGGTCGGGTGATAATTGAGAAGTACTATTAATAAATAAAAAAAGATATTGTATTATGTAAAATGGAAATGTTTTTTTTTTATTTTTAACGGTGGACTATATAGTTTCTGGTAGTGTCACGTGAGACAAGTGGCTGATTGTCTTGGCATATTTTCTTAGTGTATGTTACAATGTTCATGATGGAGTTTAATTGTTTGGCCATAGTGTTAATTGTTTGTAAAAAAATTGAAATAATTTGTTGAGAAATCTTTCATGCACTGCTATTTTGTTATTGGCTGGTTGTCAATGTATATCAAATATGCCAATCCATTTTATTGCTCTTCCAAAACCAATAAGGAGTTGCCTTCAGTTAAAATAGCAAAAAAATTGACAACTTCTGGCTTAATGATGAAGAAATTTTTATCAACAAAACACAATATTTTGATTGGCATAAAGAAAATGAAGGGAGGGAGGGATATACAAAAGAAACCTTGTCCTATTACAATTGCTTCATCAATTAGCACAAACATATTACAAAAATTCTTAACGAAGTTTATACAAGTCTCAAAGATAGGTGAAGCCAAAATAGGATGTCAAGAAAAACTAGTATTTGAATTCTAGCTTGAAGTTGACATACAATTGTTTGATGAGTAAGGTGTGAGAAAATGTACACTTAATTACACTATGAAATCCATGGAATCGATGAGTTGTGTGTCTTGCATCGAGCACTTGATCCTGTGGATAATGGATTGTCTTCGCTTGTTCGAGTGCATCGTGTACAACGATGTAATGGTGATTGCCGTGCAGACAAATATCCTTTCGACGTCGTGTATGATGATGAATGTCTTGGAGAAGATGAGGTTGATCTCAACAGTGAAGTTGATTTAGCAGAATCTGCAGCTTTTTTATTAACTTGAGTTGATGAATGCGCCAGCGATTTTCTTCTGAATATCCTACCTGGTGAGGATCCTGCAGTGGGGCATGTTATTGTTATTGTTTTTTATTTATTATATTACTACAATGGTATTTATCAAAAACTGACCTTGTTTAATATTGATAGCCTTAATGCCTTTTTCTTTTCCCTCTGATATTGCCTTCTTTTTTCTTCCTTCAGGAGAACCAGGCTTTACGCTAACTTTCTTGATGGCCTTCGCCGCCTTTGCAAGTGAAACCGGCTTTTGTGTAATTTCAGAATCTCCTTCGGTGTCATCAGCAGACTTACTTTTTGGTGATGCACTTAAAGGGCTTATATCCTCTGGGATGTCAGATAACAGTGTTCTCAATGATTTTTTCTTTGCTATACTTTTTTTAAGTGCAATTTCAGATGCACTTTTGGCTTCATCAATGGATACAATTTTCTTGTTTTCTTCTTCGCTTGTTGTCAATGAACTTTTCGCCACAGGAGTTACTGTTATCACGGGTTCTTTCTGTTCAGCTTCAGTTGGATCCTTCCTCTGCTTATTGTTGATTGCAGTTTCAGAAGCTGCTAATTTTGTAGTTGAAGATTTACTTTCAGATGTGGTTGTGGCGATGCTTAGTCGCCTTTGATCTACATTTTTCATAGAAAAATTTTTCCTTCCAGGACTCTCAGAGCCAATTGATCTCTGATCGGATTCAAAAAACCTCCTCCGTTGAGGCATTTCAGAAGTAACAGACCTTTCGTCAGCACCATACATTGTATTTCTTCTCCCAATTATTTCTGAACAAACTGATCTCCTATCACTTTGTTCGAATAGCAAACCATCATCCATGGCGAGTAAATTGTCGTTAATACTGAAAGTTCCATTATCACTAAACCATGTTTTATCTTTTGGGTCTCCTGAGGTTTTTTCGTCCTCCACAAGCCTATAAGCGAAAAGCTGGAAAGGAATTTGAGAAATAGGTGCGAAATCTTGAATGGCGATTTCTTCAACAATTTTCTTGTAATAACCAGCCTCAATGTCACAGTAATCTACTAGTGGCTGTGGAGAATCAGGTTGTCCAAGATCAGGATTAATGATCAATGTTTTCTTGATGTATCTCAGAATTCTACAGATTGATGAGAAACTAGGCCGAGCAGAGGGATTAGTCTGCCAGCATTTCCTAGTCAAATTCACAAGGTATCTCGGAGAAGGATAGGGAAACAAAGGTCTCTCCCCTGCTGTTATATTTCTCACAACTTTTTCGCCTTGGAGATGTGGGTCATCAAATGGAGTTTTACCTGTTAATAGTAGGAAACAAAGCATCCCAAAGCTGTAAACATCGGCTTTCTCCGTGTGTTTTTCTGTGTTTTGTTCAGAAAGAACTTCAGGAGCATACCATATAACTTGATCAATACCATCATTTGAACTGTTAGGAGCATTTCTGTATGTTTTTTTGATGGAGTTTAATACCATCCCTGTAACTTTGGCAAGATAATAACCTTCTGGAGAGTTATTCCTCTGTTTAAGCAATATATGAGAAGGGTTCAATTCCCCATGATATATACCTTTTGAGTGTAGGTATTCCATACCTCTTGCAATTTGAAGCATGACATCAAGAACTACAGGGAGGGAAAATGGAACCCTTTTCCTCTGTCCACAGTTTTCTTTCACATAAGAATCAAGGCTTTTGCTCATAAGATCCATAACTAGAAACCCTTCTTTCCTCTCTCCATCATAAAAGCCACAAATGTATTGCATTATGTTTGGATGAGATAGAGACAGAACTGTATTGATCTCAGGAAGAAGTGGTTCAATCTCACCAAAATATGTCCTCAGTGCAAAATTCTCCCCCAACCAATGTACTTCCTTGATATGGCTTCCAGATGTTCCTAAACGTCGCTTCGCGGTGTAGTCACTTGCTCCAACCAAGGTTGAACTAGGCAAGAGCTTTGATGATGATTTTGATGATTCCAAACCATTAAGTTTCTTGATCAGTAGGTCTCCAAGCCTTTGTTCATGTTTGGCTAGGCTACTGGCATTTTTCTTTTCCTTTACCATATCCAACAACAACCATCTATCTTCTTTCCATGCCTTCTCCAATCTGATTTCGATGTCACGTGGCATAAGATATTGTTTCCCAAACATCCATTGGAAGAGTTTTGGGTTGTTGCATTGAATGTTATATTTCTTCATATGAGCAAATTTCCTCTTCAACATAACTTCCTCTTCAAACCCTGAAATCTCCGCGGCGGTCTCAATGGCTTCAATCACAACAGGGAAGACACACATCAAGTTGTGGATATGGAACTCAATGCAGTCATTGTTCATATGTAGACTCATAACTTTACCCCACCAATCTTTTATATCTAGGCAATATCTGATGTATTGCACACCTTCTTTGATGATCTTTAGAAGCTCTTCCATTGGTAGTTCAAGGGATTTCCATTTTGTGTTCCTTTCATCAAACCTTAAATTTTGTCTGATTTCCTCAGAGATTGTCTCAAAAGCTAATTCATACATGTCAAGAAGCAAACAACATTGCCTTTGATTGATTTGAATGTCATGTTTCAAAACCATAAGGGCTCTCAAGCTACCTACAATTTTTCCAATGTCCCGGAATTGCTCCATTCTTACACAAATGTTGCCTACATATAATACCAATTTACAAGATATTGTTAGTACCATATTTTATTATGTTACAATATTCATCATATGAATTTTCATTACATGTGAAAGAACATATTTAACTTTGTTGATAATATTTCCAAAAATAAAAAGGACATAGAATACGTACCAAGTTTAAGTACTTAAATTTGCACCACCTTATTATATATAGATACATGCACAAGAAAAATGTTGAATTGTATTGAACTGTTCTTAATAATCCAATAGAAATTCAGCATCAATTCATGCATATATTTGATAAGGAATAACTTTATTCTTGAACTATTATTATCATAAATATATCAAAAATATAATCTTTCCCAATAACCCTATATATATTATTAGTTTAACAAAAATAATTAATGCTAATACATTTATGAATTAGGATAAACTAATCAAGAAAGTGTGAGAAAGAAGATAGAAGAGGGATAGGAAACAATGGAGAATAAGTGTAGAGTTGGCCCCAATGTTCCTTCCCGGGCTTTTTCCCTCACTTTTTCCCTTAGTTTTTTCTTCAATAAATTTGCCTACTAAATCAAAAAGGGTTGTGTGACCTAAATAATTTTGAGTTCTCTTTTCTGGTTGTGATTATGCATGAATTTAGTATATATATTTATTCGAAAGTGTTGCCTTACATTTCGTTAATTATAACCTCTAGTCCTCTCTCTTTTTTATGGACTTTTCTATGGTCAACTTTAAGTTCTTTTCTCTTAACATATGTTACCAAGTCCATTCAACCAATCAATCTTTTATTTCAAAAAAATAAATCAGTAATATTAAATAAGTTTAGTGTTTCATAATACCATATTTGTTACATGATCAAGAATCGTATTGAACTGGTTGATACTTGTTAATTAGTCCTTACCAAAATGATCTAGTCATTCTAATAAGAAACAAGATTTGTAACAAAAGGTACGTTCCATTTCTCTTGACGGGATTATACCAATATATTCATTGTAACACAAAAATTAATGTCAATCTAAAATCATATATCAGGTTCCCTAAAAATTATAATAGGGACTTAAAAAATTAAAAATTAATAAAATAATATTTTTCAACTCTTAATATAAGCTGGCTGCAAAAAATTTGCACACATCCCAAATTTGTATCGGTCCCTATATTATTGATCTCTTATTTTTTATTATTAAAAATCTTGAAATACTTGATTTTTTTTATTTTTGATGAATAATAGGGAAGTTGTTAAAGTACATATATAAAAAGTTAGCCCTTAAAATAATAAAAGTAATGATTATGAGTACATTTTAGAGAAAATTTTAAGGAATCTGATATACATGCTCTAAATGTGATAAATAGATAACAAGAATGGATCATACAATAAAAACAAATTAATACAAGTATATAACTATATAAGTTATAAATTGTTCGTTTATGGATGGACTGATTAAAGAATATCTCCAATAGCTAATATTTCAAAAATTAAAAATATCATTCCACATCATATTATTCATATCTCATATAATCATATATCTTTAAAAATTATTTCATTCTATAATAGCTAGTTTTTCAAATAATATTTCAATTTTTTCTTCCCCATTCTTGAGATTTGGCCCCTAATAACCCAAGAGTTCACATGTGATGGTCTCCGATTGAAAAATAATGAGAGAGTTCACTACTATATAACCCTAGGAGCAACTTCACTTAACACCAATTGATTTTAGGATAGTGTCTCTTTGGGCTTATGAAATGTACTCTCTCCTCTTGTGAGTCTGGCCCAGACCCATTTAATAAATTTAAGATGATATCAGAGCCCATGATTGTGTAAACTAGGTATAAATAAAAATTGAGCCTTGAAAATAAAAAATAAATAAATAAATAAAAAAGGGACATCACATGTGAGAGGGGAGTGTTATATAATCCTATGAGGAATTTCACTTAACATCAATTAGTTTTAAGATCATGTCTCTTTGAGTTTATGAAATATGTTCTCTTTCTTTTTGTGGGTGTGGTCCATACCCATTTAATAAATTTAATATCCATCTTCATTATGTCCCCACTCCCCATCCCACCCCATCCCATTTGTAAGAAAAAATTACTATTGGAAAAGGAAAAACTATTTTTTCATTCAAAAAAGTAACTATTGGAGATAGTCTAATAAAAGAATCAATAATTTTTTTCTTGTAAGTAATCAAACAAGAAGACGGAGGGTATATTGACTTGATTATTAAATTATGTGATACTTATGCTGGGAGCCATTTGTGAAGAAATTTTATTCATTTCAAAGCTTATTTTTTCTAAACAGTTTTTTAATTATAATTCAAATGTTAGACCAAATAAGAGTGTGCTAAATATTATATAAGTTGAATATTGATTAACAGTATAAAAAATTTCAATCGCTTAAATAAAGAATTTTACCTAATCACAACGTACTACATAACTGATATCATGTTAGCGGTAATGAGTAATATTTCTCTCTTGGCATCAGTGTATAAAATAAAAGCAGCTTTTTTTATCAACTGACCTATGAGTGTTATTCAGTGTCAAAATTAGTATCTCTCTTCATATCATTTATCTTTATTTCACAAAATATATTTTCTTTGAATTTCAAAAATTCATATTTTAATACAATTAATAAAAATTATGTAAAAATCAATTTTTTGGTATCCAAATGATACAAAATATAGTACTACATTTATAGATCTCGAAAAATAAAAATATTGATAAATTTCTTTTTTATTTTTATTTTATAATTATTATGCAAATGATTTTAAAATAAGAAAAAAAATAAAGCAATCAATAAGCAGCTCTTGGGTGGTTGGTGCTTTTTTGCTTTTATTATTCCACGGGCCCCGTACTGGGTGCCAAAAAATTGATCGGATCGATTTTTGTTCATTCATGAAGTGTGGTGTCTTCGGTGATGCTTGATGTGTAAAATGATCTCTTGGCAATACTGGTGATCACCAACTGCGCATGGCATTGTTCAGTTACAAAAGTCTTATTTGAGCAAAAATAAACTCGACAATCTTTTAAATAAAGAAACTACCAAACTAAATATCAGTGTAATTGATTTCACTATTAAATAAAGTATTAATTTTATGCTTCGATCAAAAAGTAAGATTACCACTTTATAACAGATAAATTATTTATAATATTGTAGGAAGAAAAGGTGGTCAATCTTTTTGGCCATTCGTCCATCCTCAAAGATCTCCTCTCTCATAATTTTCTTCTCCAAAGAGAAAAAAAAGCTGTTACAGAGAGGGAGAAAAATATGGCCTTGAATATTAACATATCAATTGGTTTCTTTATTTTCTCTGCTCTTTTGGGTCTTTTTTTCCCTTCAGTTAATGCCCAAGCATTTGCCCCTGCACCAGCTCCTACTAGTGATGGTATGTCCCATAATTATGTCCACTTTCTTTTGTCATTTTATCAATATGGGGGTTATTTATATTCATTTTAGTTTTTAAAGTTTGGATCTTTTTTTGTTACATTTTTATTTGTTTTTTCTTTTGGTTCTTGATTTTTGATATAGTGTTTAAGGGTATTTTGTAGACCCTTTTAGGTCTGATTTATCAATGTGTATAATGCTTAATGAAATGATTTGGTATATCATAGTATTGATTTGGTATATCTAAATCTAGCTGAGCTTTTATAGTCAAAGTTTGCATTTTTACTTATTTTTGGTTTTGGTTCTTGATTTATGATTTATTGTATAAGGGTATTATGTAGATTCTTTTATATAGATCTAATTTATCAATGTGTATACTGCTTAATGAAATTATTTAAATTGTAAGCATGTTATTGCATTGGATTTGGGATGTCTGATCCATTGGATTTTATTGCTAATTGACACATTTGAATAATGAATTCGAGGACAGGGTTTGTATGCAATTGTATTATGTATGTGTCGTAAATGTCGTTGAATAGGTTGTAACTTGTTAATACCGATATATGTCAATCGATGTGTACAATGCTCTTAGCTATGGTGAAGTTTGCTTGTGTAAGTTGATTGTGACAATACCATTATAGAGCTTAATGATATTCATGTTATTGCTCCAACATTTCAGTAAGGTAATTTAACATCCACCTTAAAGGTGATATGCTCCAATCTTCAATTTCTTTAGAGAATTAGGTTCACCTCCTGAAAGTAACATGAAGTAAACCAACGAGGTTTTGGTATCTTTTTCTTGTTTGCTTCCATATGACAGAAACCAGTTAATTAAATCATGTAAAGACATTTGCGCCATGGACCGAAGTTATAACAAGCGGTTAATTGCAAGAGAGCATGAATATCTATATTTGTCACCTTCATGAATCCATATATCTTCCATTTTTAGTTATTGCGCTACATGTACACATTTCTCGATCTTCCTCAATTGGATTTTTGGAAAGCATGCTATACTATTTGAACAAAAGTGTTCTGATTTTTGTTCTGATGTTGCCTTGTGATTTCAGGGACGACGATCGACCAAGGTATTGCATGTGTTCTTATGCTGTTGGCTTTGGTGCTAACATACATCATTCATTAACTTGATGATTCTCCCTTGAGCATTACAGACTTAGAGTTAGTTTACTAAGTTGGCTTTTAGAGCATGGGCCATTGTTGAAAGTTCGATCCAAGTTTGTGAGATCCTCTATTTATGAATTTACTGTATTTACTGTATTAATCTTGGATGTGCTTGGCCACGAAGATGATTTAATAATATCTAGGAGCTCTAACTTTGACCTTCAATTGGATGTGGTTTACTTTAAGCTTTCTGATTTCACTTCTAGAATTCTTTCTCGCTATTTCTCTATTAATAACTATACATTGTATGCATCTACTTTGTAGATTTCGACGTTTAGCTGGGCTGTTGTATTGCATCATTAGGCCCTACCTGATTGCATGAATCTATTTTTGCTTGGTGTTTCTGTGTAGGGTGGGGATTAATGTTGGATGTGATAGTTATTAGCCGTATGAGATAGATACTAGGTTGACCAATGAAAATATCCATTGCTACACACTTGTAAACCACTCTTGACTAGATAGTAGATATATAAGGGGTTCGAGTTTGATTCCGGTTAAGGGTGAGTTTCGGGAAAGAAAAAGAAGAAGGTAAGATTATGCTAGTTTGCTTAATCAAATGTGGGTGTTTTTGCTAAAGGGGAAGAGCAAGATCATTCCATAGTCTGTAACAAGCTGGCATTTGCCTAACTTTGAATTCTTTCCAGCAATTCATTTCATGAACTCTCCCTACTTCAGTTTCCCTTAAGTCCCCTTATATATTTTTGTTTTATTATCCTCTTTCCATGTCATATAAAGTCAAATACATACATAGCACATTTGTAATTTCTTTGGATAGAATGAAATATAATAAAATGATTCGTTACAACATGTAACTAGCACATTTGATGACGAATTAGTAGATATTGTTTGTATTTCATTTCTTTGGTCAGAATTGACAAGCATAAATCATTATCAATATAGGATTGTCAGTATCAGCCTCCTCTTCTCTTTATTGGCGGGGAACCTGCAAGGAAGTCATCGAGTCATGTTAATGTAGAATTGTCTCTTTCTAGAAGATTTTGCAGTGGAGTCTGTCCAGCACCCCTGATACACACAGCTCATCACAGGACCACATACAGATATGTCTAATGACAATTTGACATGAAAGTTTCTTGCAAGTATATGTTCTGCCAATTTGAACATACTCAGGCCTCAGTATGCAGCTGCCTTTCACATGTTAGTACAAAACCTCTTCTATTTCCAAGTTGCTTTGGTCCCTAGAATGTCTGGAGATACTGTCCATCATGCAAACTGCACAGTTGCAGTAGAAAAACAATTTATCGTTACAAAAGGGCACACTCAAATGTTGACAACAACAAGAGCCAATCACTAAAATTTGGCTTAGTCCTAGCAATATTCATGCTTTTTTGACCTTTCAAATTAAGCAATTGCTTCCATTGGTGAAAATTTTGAGTTGTTAGCAAGTATATGAATGCTTTGTAGTAATGCATGCTAGGGGTTGCCACTTGATTACTTGAGTCTGACCTGGGAGACTGAATGGTCATTAAATTACGAATATGCTATTTTTCATCATATTATTTTCTTTAAATTTCATAATATATATCATTTCGTCCCTTAAGACGCTACAATTTTTTTCGTCGAACTATTATTTTAGTTTCTCCGCCCCTACTTGCATGCATGCTGCTACTAGTTGTACAATACCAACTAGTACATTGCCTTGCATTCACGGGAAAAATCCCATTTTAGTAGGACCATTATCTTGAAGATGCATACATATTCAATGAGATGTAATTAAATCTTGGGCAAAATAATCGAACATATTTGGCAGTGTGTATTCGTCATTTATGTTTGGAAAGAATACATAAATGCATCGACATGTTTTAAATGTTAATCCAGATTGGTATTTACGTTATATATTTTTAGATTCATCGCGACTACGGGAATGGCGTGTTGGGCATGTGACATTAATATGAAGCTAGATCATCTTTGAAAGTCTAGTTCGTTAAAAATGCAAGGTTTTCATAGTACTTACGGGAGGCGTGTGGGCGTGTGATGTTAAAACATGTGTTTAATGTCACATCCCGACACGTGTCTGAAAGCTCGCCTGTTGCTGTATAGCAATACCGATTAGTGCGTTAAAAGCATGTAATAAGTGGAAACTCCTTCAAACGCAAATAATAAAATAGTTTTTATCACGCCAGTATAGGTAATGATCATGTTTTTGTCTAGTAAACTTTACATAGTCGCATAAAACTGACGGTAGTGGAAAGTTGGTCATTCAAATAATTTTTGCAATTATCAACTGACAACTATTAGTAGTACGAACATTATCACAGCTTGTGCATTCACAACTAAGACAATTTTTGTGAAGGCTAAAAGTGGTACCTCTATCTGCACCAATTATTGTCTTATTGATGTTAATACGGATGTTTAAGCTGCAGCTCTCGAAACAAGTTAATATACAAATTACCACCATGATATATTCATAATAAATGCATTTTACTGAATGGGCGAATTTAAACATATGTATACCCTTGAGTTTGCCTTGATATAATTTTTCATTATAGTATGTGTTATACCATCATCCCACGTTAGTTGAAAGGTTTAATCAATTAATCAATCCAACTCAATTAATATGAGCTCCAAACTACACATTTTTTTTATTGATGGCTCGGCTTCATATCTCTCCAGAAACTTGATTGGATTAATAAGGGGGAAGAATCATCATATTGTTTCGTAATTCTTCTTATAAATAGTGGGTGCAACTGTGCGAGCTCCATAAACAATCAAAGTGTTTTATTGATCACTAGCAGGCAAAAATGTACAATTTGTAAAGTGACATGTTAATAGTGCTTATAAAATGTAATCTTATTGCATGTGTAATTTTTGAAATGTTTAATAAATTGACATGTTAGTAGTTACTTTAAGAAATGTTTAATTTTTTAAATGTTTTAGTGTCGTTTAATTGACTTTTACGTAGATTAATAAAACAAATGATCAAAGAATACGATTTGAAAATGTAGAATGACAATCCCGGTGAAACGATATCGTTGGTTGGTTGTTTTATTTGAGAAAAGTAGTCGAAATGCGTTAAAAATGTAAAAATGTTATTTATTATCTTAAAGCAACGCTATAAAAAAATTAGCATAAATATAAAAATGGAGGAGTTGTATATACTAAAAACATTTACATATATATGTCATTTTATCGGTGTAGCACACTTTACACACAACGCCGTTACCCCCCATGAGGAAGAATAATTCAAAATTTATCGATAATAGGTTCTTTTGAGTATATAGAAAAAATATGTTTGATGATTTGTATTACTAACGCTATACTACGGAGTATGTTCTTAGCATCAGACACTAAAATTGATTAGTGGGATTCCAATAAAATGAGAATCATAGTGGCTTAGGGCTTTGAAATAAATGATTAGCTCAAACAACAAAATTTCTATTGATGAACTATCTTCCATTGCTCCACATGAATATTGGTGTATATTTTTAACGTACTACTTGATTGGCGAACCATGTACCAGTCCATTGAGCTAACAAATTTTAAAGCTTCTATGTATAGTGCACATATAAAAAATTCTTGTCGAATACATACAACATTTCAACTATTTTTCTAATTCCATTGTGGAACACTATTGATTTCCATGTTATTAATTTGAAATAGTATTTCATAATTGAAATCTTTTGCCATATAAGAGTTTGAATTAAGTGCTTAAATTCAAAGTTAAAAAATAAATACATATTTGTTAACCATCAGTGTGATACAAAATACAAAGTATATGACACATATTATGTTACAAAAATCAACATAAAAATCAAGAAAATAATTTAATACTCCTTATCTCAAAATTATTGATTGTTTTGATAAAAATATATTATCTCAAATACTTAATTGTTCTGAATAAAATTATACGAAGTATATATTTATTATATTTATATTTTTGCACCTATAAAGTTTAAGTTCTGATAGTAACAAAATTATCAAACTAATTCATTGACGTCAACAAAGCAGATCTCATATCTAATTGATGGACACCATTGAAGGAAATGTCAAACATTTAGTTGGAACTATTGAACTTGACATCCAAATCACAAAGTGAGATTTGAGAGGACAATTAAATCTCAAACATCATAATGTGAAAATCATGACAATTTCATAATGTTTTACATTTTGAAGCCCATTTAGCACGTGTGAGGTGCAGTATGCATTCATTCCTTTACGGCTTTACCTACTACTACTACTAATTCACTTTACTTGACATCTCACGTGCCATCCCCAGACTGATAGTGTACCCTACTACTTTATGGGGCACAAAACACTAGAACTTGGCTTCGGATACTTGATTTTATTTTATACTTGTATATTAAATATTAACAAAATATGAGTGAAAAACTATTATATACTAAAAGGGCATCGTAAAGCATAGATGATTTGATGAAAATATCTACCAAACTCTGTAATTGTTATACTAAAAGGGTATCGAGAAGGATAGTCGATTCAGCAGAAACATGAACCAAACTCTCGTATGTCACGGTTAGTGTAACGGACTTCATTAATATAGATAATTTTGGTAATTAAGTACACTTATTTATCAACCAAGAAAATCAACATAAAAACCAAACCGGCCAAATCTAAGAAATGAAAATAAAAAACAAATAAACATAATACTACTACTAGTAGACAATAGACAAAACGATTCCCGCCGAACCAAAATTGCTGTAATGTGACAATGACATCGTTTTCAAACTCAATCTCTATAGTGCTACCAAAGGATCCGACCCGAAAATATCACCCAAATCTTGAAATGACTCCTCTTCTACCCAATTACCCGACCCGAACCCAAAATCGAGCTGAAAATTGGTGAACTCATCAGTGAAGTCTAACCCGTTATCGAAAAAATTACCCGAGTGACCCATACCATCGAATAAATCGGGTATGGGTAGAGCCGGATCACCCGACCCGAACAAATCATAACTAGGGAATAACTTATCCAATGTAGACACATTATTAGAGACTACATTGTTATTATCCTCGATAAAATCCTTGTTAAACTCCTCCTTCACATTTGCCCGAAGAGGGGCTCGCGTCTTATTAGCTAGTTCGTGAGGGGTCGAGGACAAATCTTGAAATGCCTCGACCTCCAATATCACCTCCTCCGATGACTCCACCGAATAAGGTAGAACTGACTTTGGTGAAGTCAAATGGTTATGGTTTGAGTCCTCTCCTGAATTGTAGCCTGAAGTGGTGGCGGTTTCCATACTCTCCGGCAGCGCCTCCTCCACCTCCACCTCCAATGATGGTGGAGCAGTGAAGTTTGTTAAAGCATCTGGTCCTCTCAGCTGAAGAGCAGCTTGGTCATACTTCATTGCAGCTTCTTCAGCAGTCTCATATGTGCCTAACCAGAGACGCACACGTCTAAATGGATCCCTTATCTCTGCTGCCCATTTTCCCCATGGCCTTTGTCTCACACCAATAAATTTTTTGCCACCATTACTACTTTTCCTTGCTTTCAAATGATGACCAGTTTTGCCCCCCTTGTTTTTACTCTTGTTTATCAACTTACTCCTTGATAATGAACTAGTAATTTCATTTGTATTGCAAGAATTGTTTGGAACATTTTGGGTAGTGTTTTTGGAAATAACCAATGGAGATTCTTGGATTCTTACTTCATTAACGAACCTTTTAACCCTCCTTCTATTGAATAATCTACGATAACTTGTTTCATCTTCGTCACTCGAAGAATCAGTGGCATCAGGATCAGTGACAGAGATTCTGACTAGTTTCGGGCACGGGTAAACTTCGTTTTTCACCAAGTCTCCTCGGGCTGACAAATTGTGAGGGTGTTTATTAAGCATTATGGTGGTTTGTTTACAATGTTCTGTATATTTTGTGGAAGAAAATATAGTAGATTGTTGGGTTAATTCCATGGCTTCTCTCATATTTGCATTGAAAGGTGAATGCTTGTTAAAAGGAGGAAAAGCAAATGATTCCAAGAATATAATAAAGTGGGAAAAGAAGGGGCAAAATCTTGGATAAAGTTGCTACAAAGAAGAAAAATTTAAGTACAAGCTAGAAAATATAGAGATTTTTAGGAAAAAAATTTGGACTCTGTTAAGATTGTATGTTTGTTGAGAAATATAGTGTGAATTGTGAGTGAGAGATACTAGTATGACTTGTGAGTTATATGAGTGTGAAGAGAAGAGGGAGAGAGATGAAGCAGTAGGAAAAGTTCATTTGATATGTAAACGAAACGGTTGCTAATTATACTAATTTATAGGATCCATTTGGTAAGTCAAATTCATTTTGATTTTTGTTTCCTAATTTCTTTCGCCTAGATTACTTTACATATGGAGTATTCATTATTTTTAGTATCTTTACTCTTAAATGTTTTCATTGAATAAAACTAATTTAGGTACTTAAAAATATCTGCTTTATTACATGTATTTGATTGATTTATTCTATATATGCTATTAAATATTTTGTTTTTGGTAATTTTAAAAAATCAAATCAACTTTGTCATTGTATTTGAATAAATTACCTTGAATATTCACAAAAAATTAAGGATATCGATTGACTTAGTGTATATATAATTGTTGTTTTAGTTTAAAATCTTTGTTTTGTATTGTATGTCATGATTTTTTAGTAGAACATTTTACTTCCTTGACTAGACAACTACAATTTGATAGAAATTTCTAGACGTTTCTTATGCAATATCAGGAAAAAATTTATTTTTGAATTTATAGAAACATCCGAAAGAGATAATGTAATTTTAAAATTACTTTGTTTCCAAAGAAATTGCATAAGTTTTCAATTTTCTTATGAAACATTGAAAACAAAAAATAGTTTCCTTTTTGTGGAAATTGAATATTTAAATAAAAAAATATAACCATATTAAATAATTTAATATAATTACATATTTATTTTATATGATTTTGTTTTATTTTTGTTATATAATATTGTGTATTATTAGAAATAATATAGATATTGTTGTGTATTATTTTGATATTGAGTCGATTGTAATTTGTTGTTTTTGAGAATAAAGTGTAAAGATGCATTCAGTTATCATTAATATTTATTTAGATTTAAATTTTTTGACTTGTTTTCAAATATTACTAATTATGTAAATATTTTATGTAAAACTCCAAATTTTCATTAAAAATTTATGTTAACATTTTAAACTACGAGACATTAATTTAAAAAAGTTTTCTTTTATTTTTAATTTTGTTGATGAAGTCGAATATTTATATTTGTTCTAATATTTATGTTATACATATATCTTTTAGTATATACTCCATCCGTTTCAAAATAGATGATTGTTTAGATAAAAAGTGTTTTATTAAGAGATATTGAAAAGCTACATTGAGATTGTAACAAGCTACATTCGAAATGTAAAAAATTACATTGCGATTATAAAAAGTTATATTAAAAATCTGAACAATCATTGTGTGAAAAAGTAAATTTTTAGATGATCGTATATTTTAAGACAAAGAGAATATAACTTATCTTGAGTTTTCAAGAGTTTACATTGTTTAATATTTTTATATTGTTTCTGAATAATTTTTATTTTTATTATTATAGAACTATGTTCGAAAACGAACTTTAAAATATAGAGATATATTACCAATTCATGATACCGTCTATAACAATTTAATGACTTTAAACTATTTTCCATTTTTTTACGAATGATTAAATTAGGGGACACTTATACAACTACTCAAATACGGTACCTCATTATATTTGCAGGAATTGCAGAAGTATTTTCATTCTTCCACCACTTGAAATTTGCAAAATTTAGTTAGAGGGATATTACATCACTGAAATTATTATTCATTGCAGACAGCAAATCTTGGTATATTATAAATGAAAATGAAAGTTGTTATTTATTGTAGGCACCCAAAACTTATTTCACCCTAAATGTATAGTATCTAAGAAGAAATTAATATTGAGGACTATCTAGTTATACATTCCGTAGATAATATTATTATCATTTGGCCCCTCAAAAGAACAAGTACTCTTTCAAGTAAAAAAAAAAAGAAATTTACGGGGCCGAGGTTGTCTGCCACGTTAATTCTAGCTGTTTACAGTAGTTAACAAAGGTAAAAATATGGCTGGCAAATTAAAAAAAAAGTTAAGGAAAGTCCAAAAAGAAACAGTAAACCTCTCGTGCAAGCAGGCGTTATGTTATGAAAAAAGTTACTACAAAAAAATTAAGAGGCAATTAATTTGTTGGTTCTAAAACTTTAAACGTACGGTTGAATATAAAAGGTGAAATTAAGAATAATATTTGAGTCAAAGAGTAGTGAGTGATAGGTGATAATAATACTGTAATTAGATTGAGTTTATTTGACCGATTAATTAACAAAACCGTTGGTTCCGGGACTCACGTGAGCAGAATCACAGATTTCCAAGCCTCATTTTTATGAAATACTACATCAAATATGCTGACTCAGTATCCTCCTCCACACTTGGCTTATTCTCTAATGCCACGTATCTTCATCAGCTGTGAGGCTTCTCGTACAAATATCTTCATTTTTTAGGATATGATACTGCCAACTCTTGTAAGTCGAGGCGGATTAGATTAATATTTCAATTAATGGTTCATTTATACCTAATGGGCAGACTGTTTGGCGGATAAGCAGTTATCCGACTGTAATTCGAGCCGATTACGAATGGTTATCAAGAATCGAAATTTGTTTTGATTCCATTCGCATTAATACAGTTTGATTTATGAATTGGACCGACTTGGTCTAAATCCAATTCAAGTCTCGTTCACAACTTTAGATGATAGCAACTATAATTAGGGAAAATAGAGACAGATAAGAGTAACAATTATACTTCTATAAAATCAAGTACAAACTCTTTTGATCTAAAACATAACCAATTCTAAGGCAAAGAGCCAAATTAAAGACTAGTTTATTTCGCTAAACTCCAATGTAAAACATGTCGAAATCTACATTAATTTGGTCTCCTTTTTATTGCTAAATAATTTATTTGCTGAACTCAATTTATTAAATAATTAAATTTGGAAAAGAATCAAAGATCAGATACTTAATATATACTGTATATAATAAAGGCAGATGACTTGATATCAAACATTAATAAAAAATATTGAAACATAAAAAAAGTAAACGATATAAATTTTTAAAAAATTGAACAATAAAATTATATTTTTCAAAAAATTATGAAAACGGATGTCTCAACACCACCCTAGCTAGTGTCTAGTGAGATTTGAGGATGGAGAATCTACTGTGTCTTTAACATAGTACTAGTCAGTAGGTTCATCAATTGTGTAAGTATATGAATGTTGTTTTTGCAAAATGATTTGGATTATACATTTCTACATGTTTGTGTGTTGGAAACAAGCAAGCTAACTGTAGAATGACGCTGGGATATTAGTCAAGTGTCGCCGGCTCACAAGGGTCGCTTCACTCACAAGAGATCCAACCACTCTCTAACGTTGCATCAAACAAATCAGCCGCCCTTCTTCACAATTTCATCATTGTCTCTGTTTCTTTGTGTAATTATTGCCCTTGTGTGATTTAACTTGGCAGAAGTACTTGAGAAACAGCTTGAATCCAACTAGAATGTGATCAATTTGTTTGTTTGATGGAGAGCAGTTTTTGTTGGATGAATGATAAATGATGGGCAAAACATCTTCTATTATACTTTTGCACGATATTATTTATTATATTTATATTATTTGGCAATTTTTTGAATCTTACAAACACCTTTTTTATCCATTTATATTTCTATCAATATTCATTATGTTTTTCGGGAAAGATATTTGACTATTAATAATTTTAACCATTAACAAATGAAAATATAAAATTTGTCTTTAAAAGCAAAAATGACAATTCTTAACAACTAAATTTTCTAATATGCGGCTCTCAGTACAATGAAACTCCTTTTGGGAAAGCGCATTGGAGTCTAGAAGAAGATTTATCGGAAATCGATTGGAGTTGACTATTGATGTAGTCTTGCTTGGTAGATTTGAACTTGAGTCTTGGATTGTAGGCGCTTTATTTGTAGTTGGATTTGTGTATGCGGGCGAATTTATGTGATCACAAGTTGGATTTGATTTGTCTTTAGGCGGATTGTATTATTTGGATTTAGTTTGGATGTGAGACTTTGGATAGTAGCTTGGATCGATGTGATCACAGAATGGATAGAGGCTTGATGCGGGAAACATTCTTTTGAGCTTGGATATGAATTAAATGGGGCGTGGCAATATCTGGCATTATGGTTGTAGACGTCTTGGTCTTTGGGCTTAGTCTTGAGGCTTAGACTTGATTTGGCTATGTGTTTAGCTGGGTACCTTTGACATTAACATACAGTTAGGCGGTTGGCTTGGCGTATTCTTGATCTTGAAATCTTTATCCTATGTGAATATGCATATTACTATCGAGATCATGAAACTGCTCGTATATGACAAGCGGGGCCAGCGTCGTCTTATCATATGCATGATTCTTCTGAGGCGCTTTATACATTGTCTTGTAGTGAGTGAATTTATGAGATCTGATGATGAGTGCAAAGCCCAAGTTTTTTGGGGTGTTGATTAAAATTATTGAGTGGTTACGTATTTGTCAAAACAGGTTCCTCGACTTAGCAGGCTTTGTTTGAACATAGGTTGAAGATTTGATGTTTTTGTTGATTTTTCTTGTAGAGAGAAAGTAACAATCTTTTAAATGTTTTACTACGAAGAAATACGTACGGGTTGTTAACTTATCTAAGTGCCTCGGGAGGCTTTGCGATATTTTTTGATTGTGAGGTATTATGCATTGGTTGAGGTAGGGGTATTTATAAATTACGAGCTTTCTTCTCATTGGTTGATTTAAATTAATATTAAAATAATATTTAAAAATCAACCCGACTTTCTAGTCGCCGCATTTGGTTCGATGCCTATATTACTTTATCCTATTTTTTAACTCAGGCGTCATTTGGCGTGTTTATCAGAAAACCTATTTTCGTTTCGTTTTCTCACTCAATTTATTATTATAATCTAAGTAAATTTAAAAGGAAAAAACTATTTTAATGCTATAATTAGATTTTAAGTAATGATAAAACCTAATTTCACCCACTTTAATTAATTTGGGTGGCTCAAATAATGTAGGAACCTTATTTTTCCCGCGTGTTCGGAGTTTTAATTGGGCTAAATTGAGAAACACAATCAACACATGTAATTGTGCGATTGGTCTTTATTTAATTCATCCAAATAAATTGAATTTAATTAAAAATAATTAATAAAATTCGATTGTCTACATTCTACAACAAGTATTTTCAATTTCTGTTACACTTTTGTGCGACACTATATTTTATAATTTTATCTAATGTCTATTCATTTTTACTAGTGGTTAATTAATTTAACATGTACTTTTAATTTTATTCCACTCTTGAAATAATATGATACTCCGTACATTTAAGTCCAATTTAACTACACAAAACTATCGATCAACTCCATAATTTATAAGTGGGTGATTGGTTTGTTTAATGAAAAATTATTTTTATATTTACAAAATTATATATCTAATTTTTTTTATTAATGTATCACGTATCGAGATGTCAATCGCGGTATGTATACATAACTGAAATCGGATATTCCTCGATAATGTCGCTACTCTATTGGAGTGAATTGAATAAAATATTTTATGGATATTACAGATAATTATGATGTATATACATAAATAATTGTTACCAGCCTAAAACTTTTTTTAATTCCCAAAATACTATTGTAAATTTGTATGGAGTGAGATACATAGATGGCGGGTAGAGGATCCCATGTAAGTTTTTGTCATTTTGGTGTACGAAAAAATCCAATTAACAAATTTCGAAATCTTATTAAAATATCAATTTGGTTTTAGTGGTAAGTTAATAATTAAGGCCCTAATTTGGAATTATTGTGGTTTCAAACTCAATGAGACCAAGTGGAAATGTTGGTAACATTTTTCATAATCTTTTGAACGAAGATGTTCATAACAAGCTGAAACGCTAGCATAATGATCACTGTTTTGTCCATATCGATTAGTTGCTCCATTTCAAGAATTAGCCGTTTGTTGTTTAATAAGATTTGGATTGTGTGCTACCATTTTGTGCTTAAACATATTTGTATGTTATAATCTGTCATCAATCTTTCGAAAAGATCAACTTTCCTTGGATTAAGTGTTGCCAGCTACTCCATTGGTTACTTGCCAAATTGAAGTGTATAGCTGAGATTGACACTTCAATTTACTACTTCAATTTGAATTTTGACTGTTGTACAGTGTACACCTAGCTTGGTAAGACGAATTAAATTGTCCAAACCATACACTCTACATTAATTAGTTCGAGGCATTGACTAACAATTCAACGGCACAAACCATGAGTTTTCCAAATACTACAAGCATAAAAAGACAATTACAGTAATAGGTAGATGGAATGATGCATGGATGCTTATTTCTCTAGCTATTTAGTTTTGATCTTGCTTTAAGCTCAAGGATAAGTAATAATCTAGCTTGAAACCAAGAAGAAGCTGTACAAAACTGTCCGGATGGATGATAATCGCAATCCGTTACAAATTATGAGTTATAATTGTCGAGGCTTGAATTTCTCTATTCTTGAAATTTTTAGATTATACACCGTGAGTAGGTCTGAGAGTTTACTATAGGCGATTTGAAATTTCCAAGGACCGCTGATCCTTTTCTTTAACATAGAGATTCCTCGAGATGTGGCTGGGAGATGGCGAGTCGATTGAATGATAGAACTTTGGGGAAACTGCTGGATCACGGAGCGCAATTCTAGCGAGCCCCACATCAATCCGCCATCCTTCAAAATTACGCTTTTACAGCTCATCTCGGCTCGCCTCTTCGCGAACCACATGGGACATACCTAAACGGATACTAATCTTTAAATAGAAACTTGAGGTGACATTCAACATTGTCAGTGATTAACTGCAGTAGCTTTTTCAATGAAGATTTAGTCAATTTTAGGCAATATTTATCATCCCATAATGTAGAGATAAGCACTTCCCACTTAGAAGGCGCAGTTAACGATAGGTGACCCGTCTCATAGCGATGGTCCTTTAACCCCTAGATGGACCACCATGTATATAGAGTCCCTATCCTATGGAGCCCGCTTTCCTTTTAGCCCTTTTATAGATGAGTTGTTGTAGTAGTTAATGGGTACATGCAGTCCGCCCTAACGGATGGTTGGGTACATCACTTCGTAGTGGCGTAGGATGGTTGAAAATAAACCCCACCCTACCCTTTTCTTTAATATGCACAACACTTCACACTTTGGGCCACTTACATCCTTTCACTTGCTCCCAGTGCCAAGCATTTTGCCGACCCCAAAATTGAGAAAATTTTCGAAGCAAGATGGCACTCCAAATGGTGTTTTATGAGAGGAGGCATGGGAGATGAGGTCCCGGTAAAGTGGACTTCCACGGAAGAAGCCAGCGCTAAGTTTGAAGCAAGTGTGATTCAGGCCCCAGGTCGCCCACATTAGGCGGTTTTTGACAAGTCCCTTCACTACAAAGTGTTTTGTGAGAAGGGTGTTTTTTTGGATTACTTGATCGGGTCAAGGTGGCACAAGCGTAAATTGGGGTATAACCTCCAATAAACAACAGGTTTCCTACTTTCTTTCTTAACTAACTCTAGTTTTCTGAGATGGCGTCGGCTTACAAGTAATGGAGGCAAGGAGGTCCTTCTACTATATTTGTGCTTTGCGTTCCCTGCTTTCGCCCGAGCTAAGATAATTAAAAGTACGCCAAGGAATCAGAGGCTCCTGCGGAGGTGGCGCAACCAGCGTCCATTGCTGACCAAGATGTCACCACTTGATGTCGAAGAGACACTGCGCCTGTGAGAGGCGTCGAGGCTTTCCACTAAGAGGTTGAAGTCCGTTACCTTGGCTGCCTGATCGAGATATTGGATTTATTTGAGGACCCCAATCTCCACCGTTTCTTTGTCCAAAGGCATGATGAGTTCTAGGCTCGATCCTTCCAGTCAGATCGGCTGCTGAAGAGAGAAGGCGACTCTGCTCTGAGTGAAATCGAGAATTCAGCGAACTTCCTTAAGCTACCATATAGCCTCCCTGGCAGTTTCCAAGTTAATGAAGAGTCTAACTTATGGAGAAGTTGGATGCGCTACGTCTTGGCGCCTCTTCTTTGGAGTGGATCGGGGAAGGATTATGACTCCATTAGTGACCTACGTGTTCATGGAAGGTGTTCGCGCTTTGATAGTCACATTCCTCTGCATGTACCCTTGTACATGCGTTATACCCCAGCACAACCGCTTCATTACTCATCCTTTGCTCTTTTACCTGTGTAGGCCTTGAACGCGAGTTATGCACTAGCATGTAGGGCGGATCTTTAAGATGATGCTCGTGCTGAGGCGTGTGAGAAGGAGAAGGCTTTGCAACTCCAAATCCAAGAACTCAAGGAGGAGAATGAGGCTCGGCCTCGGCCACTCTAGCAGTCCAAGGAAAGAAGGAGGCGGCTACTCGAACTCTAAGATTGAGATCAAGAAACGGCCTTAACAATCCGGTTTTTACTAAGGCTAGAGGTAGAAATTTTGAGATCTCAACCAGCTCAGTGAGCAGGTAGTCGGGACCACTCGGCCAAAGAGGGATGAGTGAACTAGAACAAAGGAGCAAAAAAGCCTGAAGAGAGACTCTTTTACCGGTGGTCGAGAAAACCATTAAGTGATTATCAACGTCAGAGGCTTTTAGTAGTGAGGTGTGAGGGAGGAAAACTCTTTGCCTATGTCGCTTTACCCAGAGACATACAAAGGAAGTCAATCCTTCATTAAATGGCGAACTATGAATTCATCGAGGATATGATCTATAGGCTGGTTCGCTCATTGGATCTCACTCCCACTTGCTCCGGTCTCGAGGAAGGCGAAGATGATGCTCATACTGGCATCCGGCGATGCCACCTGCTTCTGGATTATCTTCATTATTTCAATGCTTTTTAAGAACATCGGTTTCAACTTACCTTTTTTGAACGCTTTGTTTTATAATATCAATTTTAACTACTTTTCGTTTAAGCACCTTTGTTCGTTTATTCACTGATTTACACCTTTGTTTTGTAATCGCTTTTTGCTTATTTTATTGTCTTTTCCGTCGCGGCTTATATGCCCGCACGTATTGTCTTGATAACTATAGTCAAGAGGGTTGGCCTTACGAGGAGCAGCTGGCTACGTAGGCCTTGACTTTTTATGTATATAAAAGCATTTCCACATTATCGGCTCACTTTTTGTGAAACATTATGGGGGGCTTTTATTTATGACCAACTAATGATCGGTTCATCGTTAAGTCTTAATGCCCGTAATTATGCTTATGGGTTGCGTGCCGACATATTACCATTAGCTTTTTCACTTTATGAATTTTAACAAAGTCATAAAGATAAATAGCCTTTATTAATGGTTCACTCTGTCAAAATTGATTTAACTCTTTAGCGATGGTCGCTTCCCGTTTAGGGCTTAATTTGCTGCCTGCTTTTAGGTTGGATCGCTGAACCTGATCGCGGTGCTAAGTCTCTTGAATGAAGCGATTTTTTAACTCTTGATTGTGGATCCTAGCCATTAGCTACTTGTGAGTGTTTTTTGTGTGCGGCTTTATACCATTTCGTCACGAAGTTGAGATCACTGCTTTCAACCGTTGGTCGTTATTCTCTTCCTCGAGCCGATCCTGCTTGTATGTGGGTACTTCAACCTCTTCGAGGTAAAACCGTTTTAGCTTCCATAGACTAGAATTTGAAGGGAGCTTCACATTGTGATTGGGTGTAGAACATAGCGACCATATGCGTGGTTGGGAGCTCCTCAAATCGACTTCCTCGCCATTTTACCTTGCTGGAGGTATGTTATTTTGATGCGCTACGTATGGGTTCATGACTTGACTGTCCATTCGCTTGAGAGGATAGTAGGCGGGAGGCGGAATCAGTGTTCTATTTCAAACTTCTCACAAAAGTCCGCTAGCACTTGTCCCTCAAACTGGGGACCATTATCTGACACCAATATTTTTGGGATTCCAAACCGCGTAAGAATATTTTTCCATAGGAATTGGACCACCTCCTCGCTCCTGGTCTTAGGGGTCTTCCGCCTCTACTTCTTGGGGAAATAATCATTGTCGCGTCTTTGGTCGGGCTCCTCGTTGGAACTTTTGGGTAGTTTGTACTTCAGAGTCTATTCTAGCGTAGTGAAGATGGGGACTTACAAATTAATGAAGTGATGAAGTGTGAGGTGGGGCATCCCCGTCCGTTGACAAGCGTCATGTTCTTCACATAGCTATTGCATCATAACCATCGTGGGCCGGTGGTAATCATTTCGAGTGGTCTTGATGCATTTAAGGCCGCGCCCGTCATGACTCGCCGTGTATTTACGCTAACAATTTGGGGACATCGCCAAGTCGCCGAGATAGGTTAATAGAGTCCATCCTAAGATTTCCTATATAGTTATACATGATACATTTGATATTTAAAACTTCGGTTACGTATCTTTTTTTGGGCGATCTTTATGCGTTGGGTAGCGTTCCTGCGTTGGTATTTAATTATCGGGGTCCCTCGTCCATTGGTATTGGAATTCGTTATATTCCTAATGACCTATAACTTCTAACTTTGTAAGCCGGGTTGGTCCGCGATTTCAACATATACTCATACAGTATTTCGTTGTAGTAAGTGGTTGATCATGACAAGCGATTTGTCCTTCGTTTTGACTCTGGAAATGTGTTGAATATGATGCGTTTAAACCACGTGATACTTGCTTTAGTATGGTATCTCATCAAAGTTTCATTTTGCCCCTGATATCCCCCAAATTTGATCTACTCGGCAATTTGAATCTCCTTTAATAATAGCTCTTCTTTAATAGATTTGACTGACTATAAGCCGAGGATCGTTTGCCTCGTATTACGCTTCGTTATTAATCGCAGAAAAAAGCCCGAACAAATAAAGCATATTCCCAATCTCTGAGGCCCCAAAATAAGTACTCCAGCGCCTGCCCCTTGATCATTACGGGCTCCATCCCACAGCAAGGTCCCTCACGGTTTTGATTTGTGGAGGCACCGGTTTTCGAGGCCACATATGGCCTTGGCCGATTGCATTGATTATAGAATACACTTAATGCTTGTGCTTTCTTACACACTAGTCCCCCAGGGACGTAAAGATATCTCGAGCACAAACAATTTTATGGCCCAAATGATCAATCGTCTTGATAAAGCGGGTAAGACTAGCTTGACTTTAAAAGGTTGATTTGTAACTTGACACATGCAGGATGTGTCTCAAAATAAGCTTTCAATTTTCTTGCAGAAATTATCAAGGCAAAAGCTTAACATCTGTTAATAGCGTCTCTTCTCGTCCTCTTAACACATGGCTTACATAGTGTATTGGTTTTGAACCCGGTACTCTGCTTAATAGCGCTACCGCGTGAGAAATGGCTAGATCTGATTTCGCCCATTCTCTGATTAGGGTGTGGCGAAGAATAATTGAGGCGATCGGAAATATCTTTGATTTAACTGATAACTTACTGCGGTCTTCATCCCACACAAACCTCTCTTTTGACATGTTCCTTAAGTTCTTGAAAAATGGTAGGTTTCTCTCCCCTGACTTAGATATAAAGCGGTTTAAGGCAGCGAGACACCTTGTTAGTTTTTGGACCTCCCGCGCTTAACTGTGGGGCGGTTTTCATTATCAATAGTGCCTCGTCTTTGTCTGGATTAAGGCTCGATTCTTTCTAGCGGCCCAATCATATATCTCGGGGAATTTCACATGCGACTGAAGACATTTACCGAGGGGTTCGCTTTAAAAAAGCGGCTTTGTCGTAGTTGATGTGGAAATCTCCACGTTATTGCCCAATTTGAGGAAGTGAATATAGAATTTACCATCCCTCACGGTAAGTGGCTCCTGCATAGCCGAATGGCGTCACCTTTATGATATAATCCATTGTTAATTTATAAAAACCAGTTTTCTCTTCGTCACCAAAGGGCCGTGCAATTTGATGATATCACCAAAGGAGGCGTCCATAAAGTGAAGACTTCGTAGTCGGCCTTCCATCACCAACTGACCTAGGCAGGGGTAATCGGTGAAGTCTTCAGGCATACTTTGTTCGAGATTAGTAAAATCTGTGCACATTAACATTATTAGGTCTTTTGACCCGATTACCGCGTGTTTACCAAGCGAGGAACTTTAACTTCATGGCGGATTGCTTGTGCTTTCCAACAAAGCTTGTACTTTTCTTTCACTTATAGTGGCGTTCTTTTCATAATTAAATAACCTTTCTTTGCTTAACCCAATCTGTGCATGAGCCGGCGGAGGCTATTCGACATATCCTCGGGTCCCACAGAAACAAAAGCGCATCTTCGAATTCTTTATCAGCTACTCCGTACGCTCCTGATGCTACTTTCCTAACTTGGAACCGATTTTGAAAGTTCGTTCTTTGTTTCCTTGTATGAAAGGAACAATTATCACCTCCTCATGAGGCATGATCTTCTTTTCACATCCTCTTTCCTTTGGAAGTCATCTCGTCTCTTAGCACTCTTCGCGCGTTTATCTCCATATGAATTTCTACTACTTTGTTTTCTTTCCTCTTCCTTGAGGCCTTTTTGTTCAGTGGTGGAACAAAAGTTTGGTAACACCTTATTGCTTTCTTTTGATCACCACACACCTCTCTATACCCCGGGGTTGGGAATTTCATCTTTAGATGAAGCGGTGATACTATTGCCACGAGGCTTGGTCCCAGTATATGGCGACTTTATGAGGCCCCGTTATGAATGATTTTCAATGTTAACCACTTTAATGACGAGCTCGATTGTTGTTACCCTTTGAGTCGGATTCCTACCATGAAATCCAATGTAACCACTCCCATTGCATTTATAGAGTTGCTTGTAAATCCGGTCAACGGTGTGTGGAGTGGTTGGATGAACTCACTTAGGGCTGCAATTTGCTCGAATGTGCTCGCTCACAGATGTCCTGAAGCTGCCCGGTGTCAACGGCATCCGCTCTGTAAGTTAGTATTGACCCTTTGGATGCGTCATGTGGAAGCTCGATCCCTATCAATCTTTATCAGAAAAGCTAATTGCTGCTGCTTTCGAGATAGAGGTTTGGTTGATTGAGTTTTGCTTGTCTTAACTACGCGGTGCCACCGAGGATGGTATCGATTCGCCGGTGATCCTAGGCACTTTCGCGAGGCTCAGCACGACTGTGATAGGGGTAGGCTCCTGCTGATTTTGATGTATTATCCAGCCGAGTCCGGCTTCCCGTGAACTCCTTGAGTATCTCTTTTATCAACTTTTTAATTTTTTCATCTAGAACTACATTCATTTAGTATAAATGTCCATGTTCACGATAGTATTTCGCGATACTTGATTTTGTCCATACGCACAATTGCGCTTCATCCGCAGCTTAGGGAAATAAATTTTGCCTTCAATTTGGGCATAAACTTCTACTATAGACACCCATGATAGTGTGAAGCCATCGTTATAGGATCTCCTGTTCACGGACCCGAGCCTTTTTGAGGTAAAGGTTCATATTCCTTAATTCCAGAATTAAGCACTGATACTAAATTTGAATTCTTACTTGGCGCTTTCTGGAGGCAGGCACCCTCTTTGAGTGTGTAGAAGATCGCCCAAGGTTTTACTCTCTTTTATTTTCAATTTCTCGAGTTCTACATATTGTCTAACTTCCATGGCGTAGTCTCATCTTCGGCGAAGTGTTTATAAAACCAATACCTTAACGTTTACCATATGCTAACCTGATAAAATACTATATACCACCTTATTATTTAGCTTGGTATAGTTATGAAGATATCGTTATATCGTTTCTAGTAACTTCTTCAAAGGTTTCATTTTGAACCTGTTATCCATTAACGCCACTAAATCTTGATGCTTTTTTGTATAGGCGGATCAAACTGCCACAAATGCATCTGTTGTTTGATGGTAAATTATGGACATTAAGGCAAAGCCATGTACCCAATCTAAAAACACGATCCATTAGACTAATGAAAAGTCTTTACTTCATAATATGTCAGGTCATTAGATGTGATTGTCATTTTAGCGAGAAACCCTTGTAAATGCTTTATTGGATCGCCCGTCCCAGTGAATTGGGTGAATTGAGGCAAAATGAAACCCTTTGGTAGGGGAACCGCGTCCAATCTATATGTGAACGACATCTTTGTTTTGCATTCCTTTCGCTGAGTAGCGGTTGGCATGATTGCCTTAATCATTTTCCTGATATCGCTAGTTCTTGTTGCAACTTTTGCGTGGGCTGGTCAACTTTGAGTTGTGGGGTACCCACATGAAGGAATGCTACTTGGGCGGCGTCGGCGAACTCTCGTGGATTATCTTGAGTTGCGCCCAGGGAACCTCGTTATTCCATAAGATGCATCGTGACCGGTATGGTGTGTATAGGCTCAATGCGGTTGAAATGGTTCTCCTTATGAAGGTATGTGAGACCCGACTCCCTCGAACCAGCTGGGCCCAGTCTGGAGGTGTTGTAGGCTAGCAGGTCTAGGTCAAAGAGGCACGTCCGCCGTAGCAGAGAAAGCGTGACGGCGTGAAGAGATCCACGGACACTCCGACTGATCAAGTTAGTATTTACATATTTTTAGTGAAGGTCTTTAGAATATGAGAAGCGTCTTGGCAAATAATAATTTGGAATCTCTCTCGAGAGTGTACTAGTGATGAGGTATTTATAGACAAGTAGAAAGAAGAGTCATGGTACCAATTTTCCGTGTGATTGCGACACTTGTCACCATCACACGGCATTTTGGAGCTCAACCATTTGGGCCTCAACCGATCAGACATATATATATCAATGGATGTTTTGGAAACAATATTTTTTTTAAGAATCCCGGGTTGAGTCAAAGATTTGACTATAAAAATTTGATTTGAAAGATCGATTCCATATTATTATGTAAATTGGACAAACATCAATGTCACGGCCCCATATATATATATATTGGTTTTTTTAATATGTATCACAAGGGTACATGTTAAGATGTTAAAAAAGAAAAATACATGAAAATGTCATTATTTTTAATTAATTATTACCATCTTATATAATTTATTTAAGAAAATAACTTCCTTTCTTCTTTTGAGCAGAAAACACCCATACCATAAATGAGCTCCGCTGTATCTTGTTGCGTTCTATCTTTTCATACTGATTATCATTTAGAATATGAACCTTATTGTCATATGAAATTGTATCTTTCTATATCCATGTGTATTTTATATCCAAATTTTAAAATAGAAGGATTATTTCAAAAAACAATTTGTAAAAAATGTTAACACATAAATGTCATTTTCCAAGTTTTCATGTGTATATTCATTGATAATTGAGCTTATTAGCATAAGATCCACAGGCTGAATGAAAGAAGGATCGTCGTATCATTAATGGGAAAAGACAAGGAAAGAGCTGTATGTAATACTCCTATAATGTGTTCTTGGGCTAACAAAAATGAATGTGAATGAGACCATTAACTAAATACTAGGAATTACACCAATTTCAACGTATATCGATTTTCGGTGTTTTCAATTTAGTATTACTTGAACTACGAATCTTTTGAGGTTTTTTGTTCGCAACTTCATGGTTTAAGCTTGAAGTTGATGAGATTATGAGATGATGAGATATTAAGTCAATAAGCATTGCCTCGATGATTAAAAGGTAGTACGTTGAGCCACAAAAACAGTAGTACTGTACTCGGAAAAATCATCAAAAGTATTGTCGTTTAATGATTTTCAAGGACTTATATGGCTTCTATCAAGTCATTATGTATCTCAATATATATATATATATATATATTGAGGACCACAAAACTAAATTTGTATATGCAAAAATTAGATTAATATATCGGATCGGAGAAGTTTTAAAACACCTAACTAATTAATTAAAAAAAACATTCATGTTTGTGTGTATCTTTGAATGAATACATATTGGAATAAGAGAAACATTCATGCATGCAAATATATTACGAAGAACCGATCATGTAGCATATGAGTGTTCTATGAGATTGTCAATTTTTATATTAGTAATGCTTGTTTTTCAAGTAAATGTATCACAATGTTATTATGATATGAATTATATGTTCATGGGTTAGTGTATCCTAAAAAGTTTTACTAGGAATCAAGTTAATTACATTGAAAAGGTAGAGAGAACAATAAGAGTATTAGATTATGTTTTATTACTCTGTATTTTTTAACATCATTTACAATTAACAACATAACATGATACAGGTAGTTTTGTTAGTGTTTGAATTAGGTATTTACGAAGTTTGTGAAAGCGGTGATCAAGTGTCATGCAGGATGTTCACAAGCGGTTGGTTTGACAAGCGGCCTTGTGGAGCATACTCGGTTGGAAATCTATTTTGAGGATTACGGACAAGATTTGAGTAATATTATGGGAAATATTCTCGATCCTAATATATGGTAATGACTTGGATTATTCCCCAATGAAATATATAAGTAATAAACTTGGAGTGTTACTAAAGCATGAAGATTGAAAATCTTTCCTTATATATTTCAATTAAGATTTATGCTTGGAAAGAGCGAGTTTTCGACTATCTATATAAAAGAGACTTATTATCTATTCAAGCTATAAATGCAGGTGAGAGCATCGTCCATGGAGTGTGAAGGCTATATTGTTTATGTTTTATAGTTTCTCTAAATATATCAGCTATATCGTGAGTTTCCATACAGAAAATATTAGTGATGTAGTTTGTATACATGAATATGATTTCACAAACAAATAAGACATGATGTAAAATCAACGAGGGGATCTTTGGGTTGAGTGAAAGTGAGGATCACCGTATTCGGGGCTGCGAGTAGAAGTTCATAGGTATTAGTAGGATGAGGCGTTCGGGGAGGCGCGAAGTGTAATCGCTATCCCCGAATCTTATAATTAATTTCTTTCGCGAGGTCGAAGCCATAAAGACGTAGGTAGGCGTTGTCACCAGAGGCCCGGGCAAACAATCTTTGTGTCTTCATTCTTATTTATTTATTTATATTTTACTCTGTCGGCCTTATCACATCGGTGTCCAAGTGTTCTTGACGTCGTGTCTTAACTTACTTGCTTTACATTCTATTACATTCGTGGCTGTTATCATTGAACAGTGCTTGATGTGTTCAGCCAGATCTATTTCACAGTTCTGAACTTCGATTTTTATTTAAATCAAAGTTTGTGTATTAATTAAAATCGTAAAATGTATTAATTTTATAATTGGAAGATAACATGCATGGTCAATGTGGACAATCTTTTAGGAATATAGGCCATTAGCAGGTAAGATCGAATTGGATTTCGGCTAACGAACCGGAGTGTCGGCGATTAACGAATGACTCGACTTAATATCAAATATTTATTAGGCAAGACTTGCTTGATACTATAAATTAGTAAAAGGATAAAATTACCGAGTAAACGAGCGATTTGCGTTCGAACTACAAACCGGACAAAGTATAATGGCCAATTTAACAAATCGGTTAACCGGCGATTAACGAATAGATCAATCGTCACGACAGCTTATATGGATGTAGTGGCTACGACACTGATCAAAATATTCTTAAGGCAAAGAGCAGAGCAGTGGCAAGTGGCAAAAAATGGAAGTATATGGTAGTAGTGATAGTAGTATATACTATGATGAGTAGCTTGGGGGAGTGGAGTATGGAATGGGATGGTGGTGATAGCATGTGATGTCCGTAAGATATCGAAGCAGTGTTGAGTGATGTGGTTCATTACTCATCAGTCTCTTCAAATCACTTTTATATATCTTTATATCTATCATCTATTCCACCTCCGTGCATGTAGTATTTTTTATACTAATTCCGTATCAAATTAAATAATAATATTCAATAGATTAAAACAATAATGTAGTTCAGAAAGTATATTATTGGGTCCAAAATATCAAAATGAGTTGTGAGATTGTTTGGTGTGGATAACTATTTTGTTGTTAGACAAAATGAGGTGTGTGAAGTGTCGGATCATTGTCAAGCATTTAGAATGGTTCGCGATTTGTCCCGAGCACTTGTGTAGATATTTCGAAGTCTGGCGAGATTTAATATTATGTGAAGCCGAGGATATTTTCGTCCTCTATGTGGTAATGGTAGGCATTATAAAGTAAAAGTGATCAAGCAATGATTGCATTTCTAAATTTGGTAAGATTCGATTTGAGGAGTTTTGCGAATAAGGAAACTTTTTGATTTGTTGAAAATCTTATTTTCAACTAAAAGTTATTTCTTGGAAATCAAGGCTGCTGATGAGTTGAGATTCGTTTTATTAAGGAAATGTGTTTTATTACCGTCAAACACTTACCTTTGAAGGCGAAGCACTTACCTTTTTTTGAAGACCGAAGGCCTAGATTGTCCTACACTATAAGGAACTCAAACTGACTACGAAATTCGTGTATTTATATTTTATTATTGAGAGTTTGTTAACTTTGTGTTGTGTGAGCTATCATTGAGAGTTTAGTGTAGAATTGTTGTGTTAGAGAGATTCTCTAACCTTAATTGAATATACGATTCTTTATGACTCATTGTTATAACAATCTTTGAGATTTTACTTTGTTATTCATTGTACTGAAATTCGAGCAGCTAGGAGAGTGTTAGTGTGAAGGTAAAGTTAGGAGTAAGCAGACTTTAGGCTTTATTTGAGTAAAGTTTGACATACTAAAATATGGGAGGCGTATTCGTATAAATTGCGTAATTTCTTAATTATGGTGGAATCGCCCCGTTAATGTGCCCCCTAGATTAGAGTGCAAGTTGCACCGAAGGCGGGATTCTCGTCTTTGTGTCTTTACGTTACATTTATTTATTTCTGTTTATTTTCTATTAGACGTATATTGTCAACCCAAATGTTATTGGTAGTTGAATTACAGCAACTGATAACCAACAGATCCATCTTTGCCGTCTGACAACAAGTTATTTATCTGTATGTAAGACCATACATCCAACTCAATAATTTGTGAGAGAGTTAAATCACGTTGATCTAGGATTTAGAGATCAGCACGACAGCACCTGATATCCCATAAGGAGGTCACTTAAAATAAAACTCCAATATGAATTAATGACTCGATGTATATGTTGATACATTTACCATTATGTTATGTCCGTACTTAATTGTCTAATCTTAAATAAACAATGTAATAGCTAACAATTAATCATAAAAGCAAACGATAATAAATTAAAATATTCGCTTAGTTAAAAGCTTTTAGTTATTAACTACTTATTTTGCTGCGCTAGATTGAGGAAATGAAAAAGTAGTGAAAAAGTACATTGAAATGTAGAATGATAATTAATTAAAATTATATCATTGATTGATTTGATAATCTAAAAATAAATAAAATATATATTTGAAAATATAAAATTATAATTTTCAATAATAAACAAACAATTAATTTGAAACAAAAAAATTGGTCTAGAAAATAACTAAAAATGAATGAACGGAGGGATTATTATTTTCATAGTAGTTCCATATAGAAAGAAGTATATTGGAGAAGAGAGGTCATTGGACCAAGTGACTAACAAAATCTTTCTTTCCCAGTAACTTTTTTACTAAATTGATGAAAGCAAATTTTATCTCAACTTTCCATTTTCATTTTCAAGTTGCATGAGAATAGGCATCTCTATATTCCAGACGACATTACTTTTTTGCTGGCGGTACCACTCTCTACTGCATGCTTTCAGTCTTCCAGGCTCCACAAAGTTTCACCTTATATGTCCGTTTGCTTTATTCTGCAATTTAGCCAAATAAACCAACCAATGTAGTACTTTCTAAGTATCATACCCACACATTTATCTTTGTGATAAAATTATGCTTATTTTAAAGCTCTTTTTCATTTTGCTTTTCTCGAATTAGACGTTGACTGCAACTATTTTCATGTTGCAAAACAGTAGAAGTGCCACATGCTTTATGTATATACTACATGCACAATGGCCTCATTAGTCATTACTCATTAGTGGTGTTGTACAAATACGTACAAATGTACAATACTAGCTTGGACTTTGAAGAATGGCTCAAATTGACTTTTACAAGCTAAGTTTCACCCACAGTAAGAAACATAAATTGATAAATAGTGAGGGAACTGTGGAATTAGGAACAATGGGAGGCATCAGGCATCCGTGATCCAAACATAGTCCTTCCAAAAATTAATTACGGAGTATTTACTTTCGATTTTTTTTTTAAATTTATTTGTCTCATTTTCTCACATGAATGTGAATTTAAACTAAAACTATGTTGCATATATCATATCATCTATGTATGTCGACAATGAATAGCGAGGAGATAATATAAAAGTAAATTGTCCGGATCATTTGTACGTATCGATTGAATTCTCGATGGGATGGATGACACAGTAATAATGGGATGACACAAAAATAATAAATTCTTAGATACATTTATAACTTTTTTATAAATATAATTTTATTTAAATTAAACAAATACACACATATGATGATGAGGTTGTTATTATTAGCTGTATATGGAGATGACTATATGAGGCTAGAAATGTGTCAACTGAATCTCAAAGTTTAGTGAAAATATATTACAACCATTACGGTATGTAAATCAATTAAGAGATTTACAATATCGTATCAAATCATTTTAAATTATAGGAAAAAATCACAATCATATATGAATCGAGACATTTTCTATAGTAATACAATTCTATCTAAAATTGTCACGCGATCTCACTGCAATAAAAGTAAAATATCAAATTATTTACCTATTCATGTAACTTATATTCCAAAAAAACACAAAATTAAGAAATTAAGTGAAATAGGAACTTGATTTGCAAAATTTCTTTTGACAAGTCAAATAATCGAAGTCAAACAATCTCTATTATTTAGCAAGAAAGAATTTAAATACTTCCTAGATGTTAGAGTAATGGACGAGTCTGATTCAAATATATTGGAGGTTATTCTAGATTTAGATTTAATGTGTCTATAAAAATGATACACTATTGTAATTCATATCCAAGCAAATCACTTCAATACAATATTTACATTAATCTACCATTCTTTGCATGATAAAAAAAATGTATCGATTCTTGAGGGCGAAATTTCGTTGTTCTGTCAGTGAATTTTCTACTATGTGATATTCACCGGGATTTCGTTTATTATTTTTTTCTCGTCAGACATCCAATTCCCCCCCGAGCTTGCGTTTAGTTTCTTTATTTTGATTTGTTGCTTTGGGTAATTCATATAATATTTTACCCATTCACGATTCAAGAATAATAACATTGGATTAGCAAGATTGGGTTGGTCAATATTTTGCATGATAATCTCAGAGGCTCAATGGAGGCCAGGTGGATTTTTGGTTGGTCAATCTTGACCTTCTTTTGATATTGATCTTCATATTGATTTCATAATAAAAGATGGAGATCAAGTTATTATGGTTTTTGCTTAGGCACTTGTGGCCAGATTTTCTAAGTTTTCTTTGGTTAAATTTGGGTAATTAGTTTGTTGAAAATCTTTCTTCCGTTATCGAGTTCTAGGATGTTTTTTGGTATTTTGGGTTTGAGATGGTTCGCGGAGGTAAGTATTTTGATAAAGTCTGTACTTAAGCGCAACTGAGGAGATACATGAGGAGTGTAGATGGTCCGCCGTTATTATTCGCAGTATGTAAATTGTTTCATTTGACGCGGCAGTTACTCGGCTTGATCGAGAGGTTAAACGAGGTTGTTGAAAGTGGATAGTAGGTATCAGGGGAGAAAAAATGGCGATGCAGCTGTGGAGTCGATGTTGGGGTATTTATAGAGGATTGCAGTCTGCTACATCACCGGCCTTAGTTGAAGCAGTGACACGTCTTTAGGGTATTCAGGAAAATGGGAGGCTTTGGCTGTCTTGGCTAAATTGGAAACATTTTGGTGGATACCCTAAGTAATAAATGCAGTTTACATCAAGCTAGTTTATTTGTGAGTTGGAATATATGACACACTCCATACTCGAATCTGGTGGTATGGAGTATTCACAACCACGTATAAGAGTATATTATATTATTTTGAAACTTTGGGTTTGGTTTTTTCTATCTAGATTGATTTATTATTTTATTTTGAGTTGAAGTAATATTTAGTGCATATAACATGTGTGTTATGGTTGGGTTGGGTTTGAAAAGAATGGCGTTCCCAATTAATATGGTTTTTGAGGTCAGAAAGAAAGGCGTTATACCATTCGTCTTTAAGTTTGAGAGTTCGAAAAATGTGTTCCCTTGTATTGAAGTTTGGCAGGAGTTCGAAAAGAATGGCGTTCTGACGGCTATAATTGGTTTTCTTTCCGTCGGAAGCATTATGCAACCAATGTTTTGAGTATTCGATGGCGTTCTTCCATTAGATGGTTTGGTTTTAATTGACGTTCTCTTGCCCGATGTTTTGGTTTTCCATTGAGAGAATATTTCACCTTGTTGATGATGTGACCTCAATGTTTTTTACTATTATTATTGTTGTAATGCATTGAAATTTCTGCTCAATTAGTAGTTTGAGGGAAGTGTATTAGGTAATGGGCAGAGTCGGAGTCACGGTATTGAAATTTCATAATAAAATTAGTGTAGGTTTTATGTCTAATGTGTCTATAAAAATGACGTCTTGTTGGCAATTCGTATCAACCGACTCAGTTCAAATACAGAATAAACACACATGTCGATTTATTTGATCGTTTAGAAGAAAAAATCTTTTTATTAAGAAAATGGGTGATCGTGTTTTTTATTAGAGAGAAAAGATATCAGCCAATAGAAAAAAATATTAGGAACAATCTGGGCAAAGCAAAAAGTTGCATTGGTAAATGAAACGATCACTTATAATAAAAGAATTTTTTTTGCTAGATAGATCAATTAAATTAAGACGAATGGAGTATTTACATTACTCTATCATTCTCTATACTCACTCTATCTCTGAATTGTTCGGCTTTTGAAACTTTTGTTGTATCGTAAATATTTCTGTTTGTATTGTATAATACTTGATGAAAACTATATTAATGAAAAATACATTTCAAACACTTTCCATTGATATAAATTTTATCAAATATTATACAATACAGATAAATATATTTAAGATGAAAGTTTGAAAGATATAACTATAAAAAAAATGTGGATAATCTTTGGGATGGAGGGAGTATGAAAAATAAGTGTCATTATTATGAGTCTTTTGTGTTAGCTTAAGATGCACTTTATTCTTCTGTAGTCGACCAGAATTTGAACATTCATTTTGTTCCAACCTCCTAAAGTAAAGAAAAACATCCAGGGCTACCAGCTCACATGCATCTTATTTAGAGCAATTATTCCATTTAATAAGTACCATCAAGATGGTGTTCCAATAGGCCAGCAAATAAATTGAAAATATCATATTTATTGATGATAGATGATAAATAGCTCAAAGGGGTCTACAAAGAATGATTTTTGCAGAATCGCCACCTAATATTTTCAATAAATCTTATTGCCCATCAATATGTATCCACATCAACTTTACTTAACTGATATTGGCACGTTTTCAGCTATTTGAGTATAACTTTTTTTCTATTTTAATTTTTACAACCATCTCATAATTAAGTTTGATATAAAAATAGAATCAATAACTCAAGCATTGAAACTACATCAATCTATTAAATGTTGCTCAATAATGCCAATTTAGATTAAACTACATTAGCTACTATGTCGGCTACATTTCATATACTAAGTAAAAAAGATGCATTATTAACTTAATCTAAGGAAGCAACTTGAGCCCAGTGGTAGGCAACTTGTACGCAACTATGCAAGACACCATACTGTTTTTATTATTTTAAAAAAGCAACTCAAAAGTGCAGTAGAATTTCAGTTCTAATAATACAAAAAAATCTCAAACTAAACTCTAATTAATTATGGAGACATTGAATGGTGTTCAACACTAAAAGACACAAGTCTCCAGAGTCTCACACATGCAACTACTCCGTATTAGTTTAAAGAAGACACAACTATACTTAATTTAGCTTTCCCCAGTTTTCTTTAATTAATTTTCTTGGGGAAACCCATCAAGATTTTAATGCAGTCCAGAGAAGGGGTGGGTCATGGGTGGGTGGGGGTGGCTTAGTGTCCATTCTTGACTCCGAAATTTCCGTTTTCTGACCAATGCAGGCAATCTGCAAATTTGATACCCAATGTCTTTATACGAAGTATTATGTTATTGATGCATTGCCTTGCATGGGTTCTATATATTTAGATTCATTGCACGAAGGACTTCCGCTCTTAATTTAATTCTTGAATTTTCACCAAATTATATGTGTTGTACATCACTTTATTGCTACTTTTGTACTCCCTTCGGATTATTTTAGTTATCATTCTAAAAAAAAATTTATTTTAAAATACTTATTATTTTAGAATTCAAATGTAACATTTGATTGATTTTTCCTTTTAAACATCTATTTAATGTATATGTAATAAAAATTTCTAATACTAATATATTCATCAAATTACTGTTTGATTCATTATTAATTAGGAATATATATGTAAAATGTCATTTATTATTAAATAATTCTTAATTGATATAAAAATTGCCAGTATGACAAGTAAGAAAAAACTATAGGGAGTATTGAATTAGGTGTTCTCCAGAGTAGTAGCCTAGCAGTGACTAGGTGAGCTATATGAATGCAACCATGATTAAAATTAACTTTGACAAAATTTATAATAAGAAAATTAATAGGGGTGACATTTGAAAATTAACTAAATTCGTTGTGTTGAAAATAATGACTTATAAGTATTAAGTATCATTGCTATTATATCTTTTATCATTTTTCTGATAGGTAGAATTAAAATGGAATTCTGGCTTGCTTCGTAATACGGAGGAAATAAATTCTTTGGATATATACTTGAAGTAGTCGATGTATTTTGGTATATAGTTCTGCCTGGCTTGAGGATGGGGGCATCACTTGCGGGGTTGACATAAATGTTCTAATTTGAGAGTGGCTGGCAATCACCAAATACAAAATTTTTATTCTTGGTATGTCCGGGGTTATCATTGCTATTATATCAGATTTTATAGATGCACATGTATCTAATCATTTAGCCGAATTGAATTTGTGTATACACGGAGTCACATTTTATAAAGTTGGATCCTTCTTCACCTAATACTGTAGTAATTGATCTTCTAACAGTTATTTCAACCGAAAGTTTTTGCTAATCATGTTACAAATTGCAATTAAGACACAAGGGACCACTATGGAAGCAACAAAGTACGTACCGCAGATAGATTGCCTTAATTAATTATTAAAATGAAATAATCATTCCTTAATTAATGAGATTAGTCTACTTAACTACGTGTAGTGAATCAGCCTGATTAGATGGAACACTAAAAAAGGGCTTTTGACTTAGAAGTGAAAGAGTTGTATAACTGATGAGTGGCGAACAATAACAGTAGATATATGGCACATATTATAGTATACTACGAAGTATGTAGGTAGCTTTTCAAGTCACAAAAGATTGATCAAGCCAGAAGCCGCATAATTTAAGCTCTAATTGCTAGAACATGCAGCCTTAGTGGGAAACTCATGCTCATAAAATAAGACAAGCATTTAATATCAATGTCGATTTAGTACTAGTACAATTACCGAAATGAAGATATTTATTTAGGAGACATAAGTTTGTATATATCCAAAATTGACATGAGTTATTAAAAAGTTTATATATGGTGCATAAGCTTCCATGAGTAACATTCGAGTTGGCTGTGAATAATATCACATTGTTGAATGAATAACATCTATATTACTCGTTAATAGTGTTAGAATAGTAGTGTTAAAATGAGTAATATGAGTAACATTTATATTAATCTTAAGTAATGTTAGATCGAGTAATAATACATATACTAGTCTGAATAACATACACATATGCCCTGAGTAATTATGTACACTTACACCAAATTATATGCACCTTGCATAGTTGCATAAGAATTTGGGGTTTTGTATGGTAACCATTCCCTTCAAAATTCTAATATGACTAATCAATATGGAAATTGGTCAACAATGAAATAAAAAATTACTCCTATTTTATGATCAAAGATTTGATAAAAAAATTGCAAAATCAATTGAAATAAATTGATGGTACAAATAAGAGGGAGCATTTATGTTGAATGTCTAAAGAGTTGAGAATTTATTCCTAGATAGTTAAAGCCGTTGCTCTACTCATCCAGCACAGTTCAGAAGTAATGTCAAGTTTCCATCTATGAAATACCTACTTCTGTTTTGGTTACATTTGTTTCATTGAGTGGGTGGTCTAGTTAGTTGCCACAGCCTAATAAACCGCAGGATAATAAGTAAAAACCACTCGCAGACATCCATGAATTCTCCTGACTCTATCCTGCACTCATTTAAATTCAACTTTGTCATTGTACACCCCCGTATCCTATTACCCTCTAGGTACCTCCTTTTGTGCATCATGTTTAAAATCACATGCAAAAATCATAAGAGGTAAATTTAAAACTTTTATGATTATATTCTTACTTAATCTGGTCAAAGAAATTGCACATGACGCCCACCAATCGAAGTATGATAGGGTTAAATCACAATGACCAGACGGTCCGCGCCTAGTGCCCACAACTTCAGGTGATAAAAACACAATGTCCATGTTCTGTTCATACTCGAACATGGATTTATAGATCCAATTGGCTAGTGCGTTTACCACTAATTATTAATCAATCTACATAGGATTCACTACAAATCTACAATACTAATTCATGGTCCCACTCCCTTAGGAGTAGTATGGGCCATGGGCTGGTAAAGGGTAATGGACCTGCAAGCCTGCAACACAATGAACGATCTTGCTAAAGCTCAGATAGGATTTTGGGCTTTATATGGGTTCACTTGTATGTGCTACTCAAGCTAAGACTTAAGAGTTCAGCTAAGAGCCTAAGAATCACTAAGACTATTTCCTCTAGTTTTGGCTTTTTGGACCATTCATGCAAGTTGCAACATATTTATAACTTTAGAGACTAATTGAGCACAAATGCAAATTTGTGGACTAAGTTTTGACTTTTGCGCAATTATCTCTAAGTTGTTACTTGTTTTGTGATACTATTAATTTCATTTAATACTTGTTACACTAGAGAGATACCAAGTTCACATATTAATATTGGAAATAATAACAATTCGCAAAATATCCCCAACTTCAAGATCATCATCAGTAAAATAGTAAGCTTGAGATCTCATGGATTAATTGGATTGTAATGTAGAAAACTATATTAGCACAAAGGTCATCATGCAGGTTACACCATTATAACTTCAATATCCTATAGTCTAATCTATAGATAATTAATCATCATTCACCAAGAGGGTGAATTCTGCAGCTTCAAAATGTGATGAGAATAAATGAACTCAATGAAGCATGGAACATAAAGTGATGGCTTTAGTCTACAGTTTCTCTACTTATGGACCTGATTCAGGCATTGGTTGGTCTTGCTTCAAATTCTCCATCAATTTGACAACTTCAAACATCTTAGGTCTCTGGTCCGGCGCCCTCACTACACATGACAGGGCTATTTGTAGCATCTCCACCAACTCTTCGTCTATATTCGGATACTTCATGAGCTCCACGTCGAACACCTCTCCAGTCCATTCCTCTCGGACAACTGAGTGAACCCATCGTACCAAGTGTATCACCTCATCGCCACTGGTGGTGTGCACAGGGGATTTAGCAGTTAGGAGTTCTAGCACAAATACACCAAAGCTGTAGACATCAGAGGCCTGTGTTGCTTTACGCGTGTCTGTCAATTCTGGGGCGCGGTAACCAGCTGCACGAGCAATTGGATGAGCAAGGGGGCTCATTATTGTGGCTGTCCCAAAATCAGATACACAACCGTATTGCTGAGAATTGAGAAATATGTTTGAGGATTTGATGTTGCCATGGACAAACTTCCCACCATTCTCTGTATGAACTCTTGCAATGCCTCTAGCGGCGCCAGTTGCAATTCTGACACGAGTGTCCCAATCTAAAGTCGTTTTGTTCCCTCCTTTCTTACCTGCAAAATTCCTCAGGAATCAACCTTTACTACATATCAAATCAAGATTTAGACTTCAATACTCAGTTAACAAACATTGCAATCATGGACCAACTCATGTATAAAAATTACAACTAAAGACTGGCTCTCCATGATCTGCGCTGAAATATATTGCGATAATAGGAATCAAGAATGAGTGTAAAAGCAACCTGCGAAGACGTTTAAATGCCAAATAAGAACCATGACTTAGTAGTTAGTAGTTACTATGGCTTCAAATAAATTAGGCCTCGAGTTGCAATGCTCTAAGATTTATGAACCTTTTACTAGAGATTTGTATTGAACAAGTTGTACAACTATATAATCAAATACTATTTTTAACATAATATACCACTTGAGACAGCTCCCTAAACATAAATAAGAATAAGGTTCAAGTCATCACAGTAAAAATAACAAGAGATACTAAATATTGGAACTACTTTTGGTATGTTAGTATTTGATAGCAAGCTTACCATGTAGCATAGTTGCAACACTTCCCTGGATGTAGTAATCAGATACCATAAGCTTCTCATCTTTTGAATAATAATATGCGCGTAGTGCAACCACATTCTCATGCTTGATACGACCAACCACCTCCATCTGCTGCTCGAAATCTTTCTTCCCAACGCTCACATCCTTCAACCTCTTAACCACAACCATGGATGCATCCTCCAGTATGGCTTTATAAGAGGTGCCAAATGTCCCCTTCCCTAGTACTTCAGCAGAAGCCCTTAACAAATCCTCCAAATCAAATGCATAATTGCATCCCTCGAAAAATGACAATCTATTGGCAGCATCTTGGGTCCGGGAAACAGCTTTCTCGCGTGACATATCTCCCTTCTCTAACTTCCCTAAAAATCTATCCTCATTCTTTCCTCTTAAACACAAGACAAGCAATAGAAAGCCAAAACCAAGAACTCCAAGAACAGAAGCAGTAACTATTATTCCAAGCAAAGCCCTCTCACTGAATTTCGAAACATTCTTAGACTTAGAACTGGCCTCAGGAGGAATCGAAACAACAGGTGAACTAGAAACATTATAATTCAACAATGATACAGAATTTCCAACAAACACTGACTTTGGAAATCTTTGAAGTGATTGAGGCACAATGCCACTGAGATTATTGTATGAGAAGTTCAAAGACTGCAACTTAGGCAACCTCAAATTAGGAATTTCACCACATAGCCAATTATTTGCAAAGTTCAAAGAACTAAGCTTCATTAGGCCAGAAATTGAACTAGGGATACTACCATTGAACTTATTGCTTGACAAATCCACAATGCTAAGATATTTCCAAACATAAATATCATCAGGCAGAGGACCAGTGAAGTAATTGGATTGAAGATAAAGAGCAGACAAATTCTTAAGCTTCAGAAGCTCAAAAGGAAATGTACCATTTATACCATTAGCTCTGAGGCTCAAAATCTGCAATGCAGATAATTTGCCAAGTGTATTTTCTGGTATTGAACCTTGAAAACCAACTCCAGGAAGCCTTAAAGATACTACTCTCGAACCATCTTCATTGCATGCAACACCAGTCCAGTTCTTGCAAACTGGTAAATCCTTGTCCCAATTAAGAGCATGCAAATGAGGCAGCTTTTCAATAAAATCAAGCAATGCTTGCTTATCATTTTGAAGAAGTGTCTCATTTGCATTGCATTGTTGAAATAAAAGCAACCCTACTAAGAAAATGAGCTTCAAACTGTGCACACTCTCCATTTTTAGCAAAACGAAAATGTTTGTTACACTAATAATATAACTACCACTCATACATCAATAACAACAAAAAAACATTTTTTAAGAATAGGAAGAAGTACAATAAGCTTAAAGAAAAGTGAAAACACAAACAACAATAGTACTATGCACAGTTATACAGGAGCATAAGTGTGCAAAGGGACAAGCAAGTTTCAAGAACCGTGCCTAAGAAATTGAGGTTATTTTAAATTTGAGTCAATATGGGGTTATTTTATAAAAGAGTCAAAGATTATTGCTTTTTCTTTTTGTTACTTGCACTTTTACTTTTTTGTTTCTAATCCAGCAAGAATATTTCTCAATGTAAGAGAGAATAAAAGAAGCTGCTTGCTGTTTGTTTTAGCTAGTCTAGAACATCCAGCATATAATAATTAAATAAGTGTTATAAAACAAAATGGAATGACTTTGAAAATGGGACTTTATTTTAAATAAAAGGAAAAAAGAGAGCATAAAAGAACTTCATTTGAATCATATCTACTCTGGATAGAGTACTCAGAAGAAGTAAGAACTGCATTGAAGCTGTTAACGAGGGAAAATATTATATTTCCCATTTAATAAATATTATGTACAAGTATGGTATAGATTGACATACAAATATCCTAAATTATAAGAAAACTACAATAATTTATTATTATTATTTTATATAATATTTCATGATAGTAACCTTGTGAGGTTATTAATATGTCGATCTCACACTTTGATAACTATATTCTATCACCTTTAATTTGAAACGAAAGATAGACAAACTCTTGATAAAAAAATTAGCCAATTATCATAGTAACATTTGATCTTTAAGCAAATATTTTGCTAATAAAGTGAGTGTCAACCTCAATCTGCTTAGTCCACACATGCAATGATTAGGATTGCAACCACCCTTTTGTTTTCTGGCCAAAAAGATGGAATTTAAAATAAAAACTACCCTTTTAATTAGCAATTTCACATGGAATTTAAAAACAAAAACCACCCTTTTAATTGAACATGAATTTCACACATGGAATGTTCAGACTTATCGTTTATTATATTTATGAAATTCGATAATGGTGGGCAAGAATTAGGTAAACGTCTTTCACTTCTTTGCATTTGTCCTTTTTATGAGTTAACCATAACAAATCAACAATTGCAACCATGTGTAGCTGTTTATATCTTTAGGTAATTGTTGCATCCCATCATTTAGGGTATGCTCTGATCATTTTCTCTTTTTTTTCATCTCGTTTTTAATGGAGCTTTTATAACAAAAAAAGCAAATTAGAATTTTGAATCACCACTTTTCCTAACAAACATACATCCTTTTAGTACAAGCCGACTGCGTTTGGTTCATGTAACAAACAAAGAACAATTGTAATAAACTTGTGTCCATATTTTCCCATATGTTTGCTTATCTTATACTCCCTCATACCTAAAATATTGTAAAGTTTCTATACATCAAAAATTTATTAAAATAATAATTAAATTGATTAAGATGAATTAATCAAATTAATTAAAATCGAGTCACTAAAAGACGCACGTGGTTAATTGTGTTCTCGATCAAACCATAACCAAATCAAAAACCTCTAGACGAACAGCGTTCCTTAAATCGCCCCGAATAATCCTAAGTCGAAATAAGGGTTTTTTACATGAATTAAACAAATTTCGCATTAAACGTCAATTAAAATTAGCAATTTCTTGATTAAAATCGCCATAAGGAATATTCCGTATTACGCTACCAAAATGCAAGTTAATCTGTAAATCACTAGGGTTCAAAATCATGACTTCAAAAGTTACGTAGTTCAAAATCAAGACTAAAAGTAAGGCTCGCAATCACATCTAAAAGTTATATTGCCTCAAAAATCACACTACGTGTTTACGTATTCAAAACTAAAATCCTAAAAAGCTTATATTTGCCTGAAAAAATCAAGCGCCCCAAATGTTCGTGCACACATGAAAATATATTTTTCCTTACCTTAAAAAGAATCCCAAACCTTCTTTCATAAAAGGGGTGCTCTATTTTAGATACTCTACCACCAAGAATTCCTAAATTATCCGACGGTCCGTATTTTGCCTCAAAATTCAACTACCAAGATCGCGATCCACCGGGAATAGAACCAGCTAATCGGCAAGTATCTGCTGTACACTATAAATACCCCCCCCCATTTGGCCGAAAATTCCATCACAAAAATCATCACATTCCCAAAAAACACACACAAAAACCCTTTAATACAGAAAAACCTCCAGATTTTTCTAAGCTTAAATCTTGCCCGCCAAAGAAAACACACGCTGTGGCCGGAAAACACCTCCAAGTGACCAAATGTTGAATCAAGAATTATTGCATTTACGCAATAATTTTGAAGCTGTAAGAAAATCTAACAAATTTAACTGGATTTAAAGTTTCTAAAAATTTTCAATATCTGCGATTAACCCATAGCCCCGATTATTCAAAAACTTGATTTAACATCCGATAAATTTTGTGTGATAATCATCAAACCCTGCATATAGGAATACGCCGAACCGCTCACTCCATATACCGATTCCAAAAGTGTGAAACACGCCGCTAAAGCCTCGCTCAGTTGATCGGGCATTATCAATAAGGTCGAAAGCCCACCTTCGCTATTAATCGATCATCATCTCTACAACAACAGTTCGCCAAGCATCACGTAGCAGGTGCCGTGGGCACTACTTCAAAGCTTAATCAAGTCCAAATGGCGCCAACTACTGCCTCCCAAGTCAAGTACACCACTAAGTCCCACGCGAGCCAAAATTTCATTGCTCCCACCCCTGCTATATCCCTTAAGCCCCACTCTACAAAGAACACGTCATAAGTGCCGAAGACAAGCTAGCATAACGTCAGCTTCAACAGCTTGCTTCCTATCACTTTATACAAACAAGCTTCTCCTGAGTCCTATCCCAAATCGTTGTCATATCAAGGCACTAAGTTCTAATTTCAAAGACAAGCTACCTCTCAAGCTATCAAGTCCCACCACAAGCGGAAGTACCTCCCGGGTAACAAATCTCAGTCCAATCATAGGCGCTGTATTATCCAACTACATAGTCCTGCATATAATTGCTGTAAGCCCCCACTACAAACGCCAGTAAAGAAGTCCATCGTCTAAAAGAGAATCGGAGATCAAGTCCAAGACCCAAGATCAAGTCCATACAACAAACACGGGATCCGCACCGTGAGTCCTGCCTATTCACCCCGCCTACAGACTTTCTAAAGACTCAAAGAATACGACCGTATTACCCCTGGAAGCACGACGGCTACCCTAATGGTGGACGGGTAGAAAGTACGCCAAGCAAATGTATTCAAGACCAAGATGACTCTATCGCCGATGCCGAAAAGACGGTTGAACAAGAACATGTGGAGCAAGAGTAACAAAGCAGCTCTTAAAGCAAAAGCGAGGCGCCTATGACCTCTAAACGGGGATGACACCCATCTATCCCCTTACGCCAAGGTCATCATGACCAACGAGGAAACAATGTTTCGAAACTCCTATCATTCCAGCAGCACAAATTAGTTAAGTATATACCTGGGGCAATAAAGGTCATGAAGCTACTCCTTATATACCTATACAAAAGCCTCTATACTTCCTCAGATATCAAATTAAGATGCCTAGGCTATCACTCACCCAAGTTCCAATACCAATGGAACCTGAACCCCTAAACAATACGTAGCCCACTTTGTCGGTGACGCCGCAACAACGCTGAACCGAATCGACGAAATGGTCAATAGTTCGCTTCCGCTTCCCCAAAGTGGAATTCAAGGCTCGACCGGTATAACATTCGGGAGCCCGGCCTCCATAGATAGTCAAATAATCGGAAGGTGAATTTTTCAACCGCCTCTTCCGCTTCTGAAGAGGACAAGAAGACGACGGGAGCTAATCGCTACCAAACAAAGAAAGAAGAGCTGCCACACTTCAACCGAGGAGAACTGAACTCTAGCTCGCAAAGAGTCACCATCGCCACGCTGCAGATCCAATGAACGATTGGGACTCAGTGATATCACGCATGAATACTTCAGACATTCGAAAAGTACCGGGCAACAAGTGGCACATGACACGGAATTCAATATTATCGCCAATAAAGCACGTACATCTACCCCCGCCTCGCCTCTACCAAGCACGATCCCAAGAGGCCGAAAGAAACCTCCAAGCTTCAAAGAAAGACCACACGCAGAATTTTAAAACAACAGCATTACCTTCAGGAACTAAGGCGTCGGCGGCGGGCTCGAATTGAAGCCAGCTGAGCGCCTCAATGAGCTGGCAAGCGAGACGCAGGAAGGAATATCCCTTTCCTCGGGACATTCCGACATCCCCGCAATGTTTGATGTTCGATGAAGGAAAATCATAGAACTCTTAGAATCAGCAGGCACTGGTGAGGCAAATCAAGCACGGAACCCAACTTTCGCAAGTATCATGTGATATTAGGGCATCCCATTAAAAAATGCTTCATATTCAAAGAGCGGTTGACGGATCTCGGCAAGAGTGGACACTACTCAAGCAAGAGCAAAGTCTCTTCCAACAACATAACCCTCACCATCATCCGCACTCTATCAGATCAAATTTCCGAAGACTTTGGGGAGAGTGCCTTATCACAGGGAAAACATGGCCTAACTACTTAGACGACGAACTCAATGAAGACGCCACATATGTATTGAAGTCGACGAAGACTAACCACATACACTCAAGTGGTGATGCTCGGCCTAATAAGCCTAAAGTGTCAGCCACATTCATCACAAGACATGCCATGCTAAGACGGTACTATAATAAACAACTCTATGTCAGTTACGCTAACGAAAAGTTGGATAAGAGAACGCCGTGGGGGAATGGAGGATCGCCTATAAACCTCATTCCATTCCGCATATCGAATCGCTAGCATCTCCCCACCGAAGCATTTACAAAGCATCTCCAAGATTATAATTCAAGGCTTTAACTGGGCGAGGGAGTTAACCCCTTGAAAAGTAAAGTTTCATTAATCAGATGAAGTGAATTAGAGACCACACTCGTTCCATATGATATATGTCAATATCACGTATAATATCCCCATTGAAAGGCTCGATCCACAATGCGCACGTTGTCTCTACACTCCACTAGCGCCAAGATCGCAGAACGTAATTTATAAAACGTTAAGGCAGTACGAGAAACCCATTCAAGTAATTGAAGGAATCCCATTTTGGTCGATGCCAACATTATAAGAAATAGTGAGTAAACCCCAAGACGGCTAAGGGCCTGAGAAGCTTCTTAAATGCCTCTCTCCTCGCCTAAACTAGCTACTCCCCGGCACATGTGCTAAGCGTACAGACCAGCTTGCTTCTCCTCATGCTGCCGAATTCAATTTCACCTAATTCGAAAATGCAGAATGGCCGCCTCTGTGCTGCCTTTGTAGCCACAAAGAAGGATCCAAGATGGGAGTACCAAGACGGGCCCGAAAGTTTACGACTCTATCAAGCGCAAGCGATACGATCCCATCGAAGACAAAGTCCTGGGACAATTACCACCTGAAGTTATTGACAATAAAGCAATAATGGCCGAACGACACCTTAAAATGGTAAAGACAAATGATGGTCTGTCAAGAACTCAACCGCAGGGGTCGGGATACATCAAACCACCGCCTGTGTCCCACCAAGAGCGACAAACCATTACATAGCCGAGATCGAAAGAGTTCTACAAATCACATACGCGGTAAACGGCGCCAAGATATCTCGTGCTTGGGCGAATGTCAACTCTCAAGAAGAAAATCAAGCAGGAAGCCTGCTCCTGTGATTGGGGGGCAAATTAATTAAAGAAAATCGGCCTTCGGCTGCATCGGGAAAACCAACCAACTCATGGTAAATCACTACAGATGAAAGATCCGTCTCATGCTTCAACATGTAGAACAAGCATTTGAGGACACGCCAAATGGCTACCTTCATAGTCCCAAGACTTCCATCCTCTGGGAAGCAATAAATTAAATATCAATACTCAACCTCCAAACAAGATATCGCAGTTAAAAGACACAAAACGTGGACGCTGAGCCACGAATTCAAACACGCCCACCCCGTACGATACTCGTAATAACCCCAATAAAAAAAAAAAAAATTAAATTTTTTCTACCGGGACCTGGGAATAGTAAATTTTTTTTTTTCGATGATGATATTATTTCAGAAAAATTTTTTAGCCGAATTTCATTTATAATTTAGTAGTGTTTGCCATGGAAGAATTTTATCTTTGAATCGTCTGTGGAGATTTAAGTATCATAAGCCGGAGAATTAACTGAAACCGAACACCCGACTCGATTTTTTTTAAAATATCTTGCAAGCTTATCTTCCACATCATAAACTGCTCATCATCTTCATCTCTTGCTCCATTTTCATTGAATATTCTACCCTCCCCTTAAAAATTTCATTTTCCATTTCTCTTCATCACGCTCAAACTCAAGACGGCCAGACATTGTTTTCCATCATTCTCTTCGAAAGGCGTAAGAAATTTCAAGTCTTCAGATATTTCTCAGTTTAATAGTTGACTTTATTGACTTTTTTCATAATTGAATTTTATGATAAATCTTAGTTGGTTGGGGCGGGTTCTGCGACGATTTTGTTTACTTAATTCGTGGATTTAGATCGCTTCGGTGACGCACAACAGTTGACTTTTAGGTTTTCGGTTGACTTTACGTGATATTTTTATAAGACTTTAAATGTGTAGTGAGGTTATATTGGGACCTTATTATAGTTGTTACGACAAGCAATCAGCGATTTAAAATCGATTAAAGTAGCGCATAAATAAAAAGTGTAAATCTAAGTCAGAAATATAATCGATATTTCGAAAGATATCAGAAATTATGGACTTCATGGACAATAATGACTTATAAGTCGATTTGCAAATGAAGTTCGTAAGTACGGAATTTAGCGGGAAACGAATGGGTCATATCTCGGCCGGATTATAATTCATAGCTATCCACATGTTAGGATCAAGTAGAGGCTTCTGCAGTCAAGTTATGTATCTTCTGTAACGCCCTAGATAAGAAGAGTCTCGATTATACTTTCCGTGTCAAGTAGCGCTGATCGTGGGAAAGTAAGTGTTACTCGATTGTTTTAAGGCTCATGTGGGTAGCTACAGAGGCGAAGATTTATCTCATGTGTTACTTACGCATTTACCTTGATTTGCAGATATACATGTTATCAAAGGTGCATTATGAAACGATGCATACGCTATCAAGCATGACATTTAACGAGCATACTTGTAATTGTCATGGCATGCGATTGTGTTTCTGCGGGCGCCAAGATCATTGAGGTAAAGAATACCAACTCCCAACTTATACCACTCGTAGCCTCGACGGCACTATTATATTATGCGTGGCCTCAGTCGGCACTTTCTTTGATATTGCTTATGGCCTCATTTCTAAGCGCATCGCGAATGCATTCATCAAGGGACGCTTTAAATTGCCACAATAATACCGTTTCGGGGAGTAAAGTAGTTGTTCGCTATGCAAGAGTTCTTGGTAAAGCATCAGCATCGGGGGCGAATTTATAAATGGGATTACTAGTGATTGCGCGACTTCCTTCCTCGGCAGGATACGTGTGACGCTATCACTCTATACTACTAAGATAATACAAGCGCCTTTATACTTTGTGTAAGCGTGCCTTATACTTTGTGTATAAGTGCGGTTTTGGGCCTTTATATCGGTATAAGAGCTTTATGACTGCTTTTGATCGCTTTGCCGCCAAGATTGCTTCTGGCCCTATACTACTTGGTGATAAATACACATGGCTTGGCCTTATACTCGGTATAAGAAATGCAGATGGTCTTTGATCACTTTGCCGCACAGATTGCCGATGTGCCCTATACTACGGTATAAATAATATGTTGCAGCCTTTATACTTAGTGTATAAGAGCGCGCCGCTTTATACTTTGTGTATGTTTGCTGGGCTTCGCCTTTATACCGCGTATGCTGGGTGATTATTGATTAGTCCATTCTCAAGTATGCATTTACCGAGTATACGCGCATTGTGAGGTCGTATACCGCGATACAGAGATAGAGGCTCAATTTTACTGTGAGTTTTAGCCGCTGGCTGAAGCCGATTGATTTCTTTCCTAAAATTGCGTAAGCCACGAACCTTCTCTATTATATCTTCATATATTATGCCCTAGATTTCCTACGGAATTACGTTGTAATGACCTTTTAGGTAGTCCCGATATATGTACATTATTCATATTTGACTATTATATTATTGATTGACTCTTGCCTGCATGGTAAGTCTACCCCAGGTTAAGTTTCACTTCAAGCCTCAAGTGCTTACACCCCCTTTTCTCGTGATTGGGCGGCATTTCATCTAAGGCCAGGCCGACAGACGGCCAACAGCCAAGAGTCGTTTGAGAGTTTTGTTCCCGGTGGCTAAAAGTGAGCATCGGGTGGCGTAGATCCTCACAAATTCGATTTTGATGTGGTTACAATCGCTTTTGATTGCTATTTTTCCTTTTGAAACTTTAGCCTGGCTTTCATTGCTGCTATTTTGTATTCGTGGATATAGTACGTGATTATTCGTCAGAGTTTCACGGCATTACTTTTATTTTGGGATATGTCAGGTATATATATATGGGCTCATGTCATATCAAATTACCTGATTATAAATTTAAAACTGCTTTTGATTTGGGAAACTTAACTGTGGATCACATTTTTGGATGAAACGATTGTGTTTTAAACCGAAGGCCCATCGGTTCGTGACTCTGTGTTCCGGATGAATGACTCACTCGTGCGGCCGACCAAGCGGTCATGTTACAATTTTGGTATCGTAGTTTGTGCTTCTGGGACATTTCAGACCAAAGTAAGGGTCAAGGCTTACTATTTTCGAGTCGAGGAGAAGCCAAGGCTTTTGTGAGTAAGTCCGTGTCTTTTTCTTTTGTCACAGGATCATTGGTGATGCTACCAGAAAAGGGCGGTGTAGCTGGTGCCTGGTAGCTGAGTGAGGCTGAAATGGGTAGTGGTATAAATTGCTGATGAAGACAAATAGGTCCTGAGGCGCAGTTTCCGAGTATGTTGGTGAGGTTGGTAGACTCGTAGAGAGTCAAAGGAATGCTCAAAGTTGGCCGAAGAACAAGTGTCAATCAAAGAAGTCAGTTTCGACTGCTTCAAGCAGGATCCACCGTTTTCAGTGGGTTCGCCAGCAAAGCATTGAGTTCATCCGACAATTTAAGTCGATTTTGAGCCGATTGTGATCAAAGGGTTTGCATTTAGAAGGAAGCTTTGCTACTTATGTACTTCACGCAGGTGCCCAAGTGACTCGCTGAGAACTCGAGCATCTTCGATCGCGAGAGTGAGTGTTCATGTTTCCCGGAGCGATTCCTTGTTGAGCTCTCACGGAGAATTATCATTGAGACCCACACGGCGGCCTCTTTATAGCCGATTGCTGGACACAGTGGTTTGAGGTCAAAATGATGAGTACGAGAGGCAGCTCGTTGATTCAGGCCGATCACTTCCTAATGTTTATCCGGTAGAGGCAAAAAAGAGGATCACTAGATTCGTGGACGATCACGCGAGATATCGTTGACGATCTCACCGACGGAGTTTACTAGTTTTACGCCGCGAGTGAATGCACCAAGATGAAATGGAGTCAAGGGGAAACAGAGGCGGTAGTTTCTGATCGGCGAGAGTCACCCGGTGACTTTGTATTCCGTGCACCTTCTAGCTCTGGAAGTTCGTAGGAGGACGACTCAGCCAGAAGCCTTCGTCTCCGGCAGTAGTCACTTCAAGGTTCGGCTACCGCCCGAAGTTATGTTACTACTCCTTCAGACGCTGGCTCTACGGTGATCCGGGCGGTCCGCAGTAGTCTTCCGGGGGTCCAGAGCGTCCGCTTGCTACCGCTGCGTCGATTGGGCACATGCGCAGCTAGTGACGCGAGAAAGTGTCTTATGTTATCGACGCCAAAGAAATGCGACATTTCAAGCATGAGTGTCCCTCAGTTTTCCAAGCAGGTTTTCAAGACCGCCTCAAATTGGCCGAAAGCGGTTATCGGGAGTCGTGAGCCGATTCAGCCGCCGCGAGGCCTGTGGGATACGAGTCAGTAGTGACCGTAAGGAAGCAGCCGAAATGAGTCGGGGTCGAGGCCAGCCCACGCCGTTACACATCAGAGCGCAGTGATACCCCCAGAAATAAAGCGCATGTGTACATTATTTTCCTCAGATGACATTCGAGCGGTGTTAATTGATTCCTGCCACGATTCTTTGCTTCTCGTAGTTTTATTTCTCGCCTTATCTCAGACGCGTGCCTTGCCTGTTCCACTTTGAGATTGCGACACCCGTAGGGATGTCACTAGTGTTAGATTGGTACATGTAGACTTTCCTTTGATTGTCAAAGGTCATTGTCATTCTGCCGATTTACTTCCATTCGAGCTTCCGATTTTGACCTTTTATCTGTACGGATCGTCAGGGGAAACATCATGCCGCCATTTAATTTACCTGAAAGAGATTACTTTTGTGGGTTCGAAATACTGATATCCGATTGTGGGAGACAGTAAAGATTTTTGCCTTCGAAGCTAGACGCATTCTCGAGGCTGTGATTGATTCTGGAAAGCGGCGACTGGTTCGGATACGTGGTTGATTTGAATGTAGGTTATAAATGCACTCTGGCGACGCCATGTGGCTGTTAGAGAGTTCAAGGATGTTTTTCCGAGGACTTACCGCTGCTTAGAAAGTGAGGCCTAATTTGCTATCGAGGTTATTCTCGGCACGGCACCAATTTCTCTTCCACCGCATGTGACGGCTCCAAATTAATCACAGGAATCATGGACTCCTGCCATGTGGAGCTGGTCGGACAAGTGGATCTACCTAATCGGTGTATCTCCAAGCACTAAAGGTTGCTCAGGAAAAGCAGCTGACGGTTCACGAGGTCGCTACATCGACTATAAAGTAAATAATGTTGACTATTATTAACCAAACCCATTTCCTTTAATCGAATGATTTTGATCACCAAGGATGCCAAGGTGTTCTCAAGATCGACAGGTCCGGTTATCAATGTTGAGGATCAAGGGAGATATTACGAATCGGCTTCCCGATCTCGCTACGGACATTATTAGTTTATAAATGATGCCATTCGATTGACAAATGCACCGCAAATTTTTTGTGGATTTTATTTAACCGGTGTTTCGGGAGTATCCGGATGAGTTTGGTGGTGGTATCTATTAATGATATTCTCGAGTATTCTACAGGGAGGAGGAATACGAGAGGTATCGGTGATTGGGTGCTGGCGGACCTTGCATAACACCACTGTGATGCCAAGTTTTCCAAATGTGAGCTCCGTCATGAAGCGCAATTCCCGGTCATGTTATTTCCGGGCGAGGGTATTTTTGTCGATGCAATGTAAGCGGAGGTCAGTGGAACAATTGGGAGCCATTCCTATGCGCGACCGAGGCTGTGAGTTCTCTCGGGTTAATGGTTCTTATAGGAGATTCATCAAGTTCTTTTCCTTTATCGCGACGCCATCGACTGTGCTGGACTGTAGTGGGGTTCCGCTTTTATTTGGGATTTATACTGTGGAGGATCAGTCAGATACTAAAGTGGGAAGCTTGACTTCGCTCCAGCCACAAGCGATACCATCCGTCTCCGAGGCTACGTGATTTATAAAGGATGCCGTGACGTATCAAAGTACTCAATGCGCAGAACGGGAAGGCGCGACGCTTAAGCTTCCCCGACATTGAGAAATCAATGGCAGTTAACTATCCGACCCACGATTTCAGCCAGCCGGCGATAGTCGCTATGGGCCAAGTTGCGGGAGACATTATCCCATTGGGTTAAATGCCGATTTTTTACTCTATCACAAGAGTTTGAAATATCTTCCGACGTAGATCAATTGAAAAGGGCAGGAGGTGGACGGAGTTCATCAGCTGATTATGACTCGACTATCGAGTACCACCCAGTAGCGCAAATGAGTAGCCGATGACTGAGTAGTGGGAAATCAAAAGGACCTGCAGTTATAGATTTAAACAAATTGAAATAGTTTCACGTTTAGAATGATTTTAGATGCCTATACGAGTTCGACCAAATATTAGACCGAATCTTAGAATTTCAATGAGATCGCAGTTGTCAAGACGGATGTTAAGCTGGGTCGACGTATTTTACCATTGATTTGCAGAAATCGAGTTAGTATCGCTTTTATTTTAAGTGCTATATTTGATTTTGTGTTATTATATTGTCTCCGCTTGATTACTAGGGTTGTTAAATTTCGAGGTCGAAATTTTATTAGCGGGTAGATTGTAATAAATCTGCTATTTAAAAAAAAAAAAATTAAATTTTTTCGTCAAAGGGACCCGGAATAGTATAATTTTTTTTTTCGATGATTTATATTATTTCAGAAAAATTTTTTGAGCCGAATTTCATTTATAATTTAGAAGTGTTTAAGCATGAAGAATTTTATCTTTGAATCGGGTTCGTGGAGATTTAGCACGATAAAATGAGTAATTAACCGAAACCGAATTTTACCTCGATTTTTTTTTAAAAATATTCAAGAAGCTTATCTTCCACATCATAAAACCAAGCCATCATCTTCATCTTGTTCCATTTTGGCCGAAATATTCACTCTCCCCCTTAAAAATTTCATTTTCCATTTCTTCGATACTTCAAACTCAAGACGGTAATAGAGAATATCATATTTTCCCCATCATTCTCTTCGAGTTAAGGTAAGAAATTTTGTTCTCTTTCTTTGTATTTCTTGGCTCTTTGACATAAGTTGACTTTAGTTGACTTTTCTACAATTGAATTTTATGATAAATCTTAGTTGGTTATGGGTTCCGCGACGATTCGGTTGCTCTAATTCGTGATTTGCAGACGTTTGAGAGGACGCGGCATGGCCCAGTTGACTTTTTAGGTTTCGCTGACTTTTACGTGATATTTTTATAAGACTTTTAAACGCCAGAGGAAATATATTTTATCTTATTATAGTTGTTACGACGTTAATCAGCGATTTAAAACTGATTAAAGCGCGCATATTAAAATGTGAATTCCAAGTCGAAATAATTGATATTTCTGGAGTATGATCAGAAATTATGGATCAATGACAGTTGTGAAATGACTTATAAGTCGATTTGTAAATGAGAAAGCTGTGCATGGAATTTAGCGGGAATCATTGGGTCAGGTTCACGGGATTATAATTCGATAGTTTATCCGTCATGTGTTAGGACTGCTTGTAGATAGTTCCCCAAGAGTCAAGTTACGATTCTAGAACGCAGATAAGAGTAGGTCTTCATTATAATACTTCGGTGTCATGAAGCCATCGTGGAAAGCGGCGCTTACTCCTGATTGTTTTTCGCGGTTGCTCATGGTACTACAGAAAGTAGTACTTATCTCACTGTGTTACTTACGATTTCACTTTGATTTCAGGATACATGTTATCATGCCGATTATGTGAGAATGATGTACATGTCAATTATGATTTCATGAACGATATACTTGTACTGGGCATGTGATTGTGTTTCATACCAAGACGGGCTGAGGCAAATAACTCCCAACTTATATTCTGGACTCCGTGGCCTCACGGCACTATTATATTATGTGGGCCTTGTCGGCACTTTGATATGTTTATGGCCTCATTGGCGATCAAGTGACGATTCGATCAATGCTTACTACAATAATACTGCTTGGGAAAGAAAGTAGTTGTTTGGGTTATGCAAGAGTTCGAAAGATTGAAAGTATCAAAGACCCCATAATGGGACATTGCGGACAGCGATTCTCCTTCCTGCGATATTATGACGCTATTGGCCCTATACTACTGTGATATGCACAGGCCTTATACTTTGTGTATAAGTGCCACTTTTATACTTGTGTATAAGTGTTATTTTGGCCTATACTGCAGAGCGGTATGACTCGCTTTGATCATTTCATTAAAAATACGGGCAAGGCCCTATACTACTAAGATAGTTGCCAAGGTTGGCCTTATACTGCATAAGAGCGGTACGAGTCTTTGATCACTTTGTCATACAGATGTCGACGCTGCCCTATACTACGTATAATACATGTGTGCCTTTTATACTTAGCGTATAAGAGCGCGGCCTTATACTTTGTGTGTATAAGGTTTTCAGCCCTGTAATGCGTATGTTGCTGGGTGATTATTGATTAGTCCATTCCCAGACTGATCGAAAGATACGCGCATTGTAGGTCAAGCACCGCTGATACGGCAGATGTGAGGCTCACGACTCAGAGTTTCATTGCTGAAATGTATTGATTTCTTTCAAAATTGTGTGCTTGCTGAACCTTCTATTATATCTTCATATATTATGTCCGAGATTTCCTACTGAATTACGTTGTATGACCTTTTTAGTCCCGAGTATACATTATTCATATTCGACTATTATATTATTGGATCGACTCACCTGCATGGCAAGTCTACCCCTCAGGTTAAGTTTCACTAAGCCTCGCGGCTTACACCCCTTTTCGCATTGGGCGGCATTTTATTTGTGCCAGTCGACAGACGGCTACTGAGCAAGAGTCAGTTTGCAGTTTTGTCTCGAGCGCACAGCCGAGCATCTAGCGGCAGATCCTCATACCAACATTTTGATGCGGTTGTCAAATCGCTTGGATTGTTGTATTTTTTCCTTTTGAAACTTTAGCCCTAGCCTGGCCAAGCATACTTTTGTATTCAGATAAGACGTGACATCTGTCAGGAAATTTCGCAAGATTACTTTATTTTGGGATACGTCATATATATATATATGGGCTTTGTCAAGCTTCGATATCACCAATGGATTATAAATTTTAAAACCTGCTTTTCTCTATCGGGGAAACTGACCGCGATTACATTTTCACGAAACGAATTGTGTTTTAAATCGAGTCGGCCCATCGGCCTGGGTGACTCATGCCCGGATTTGAACGACTCACCTCGTGGCTGCCGACCGGGCGTGGCTGCTATAAATACCTCAGAGGAAGCAGGAACTCGAGACCCAACTATATGTGCAATGAAGTTGACTATATCAATACTCACGTGATTACCCAAATCCGGTGGCCCTAATGAACTCTCAGAAAACCCGATTTACTGTGATATAAAAATACATCCAATGAAAGGCACGCCGTTGAACGACTGTCTCGCCCCATGGGAAAGCCGCTCGAGTATTAAGATCAACAACACCCTAAGTGGGTCAGTTGAAGAACAAAAGCGAAGGCATACCGCATGCAGCTACCTTCCTAACCTAACAAGCAAACAGCGTCCTCATCCTCAAAACAACGGCGCCAATTCATGTCCACCTTCCTGGCTAATAACGGTAAAAGGACGGCAGACAGAAGGCCCGACGCATTTAACCCGACACGAAGTCTCGCATTTAATTGTTCTCTCAGAAAAAATTAAAAACTAGGTATCCAACGCTATATCTACAAACAAACGATCAAACCAAATAGCATTTCGACGAAGTTCTTCTTTTCGGAAATGTGGGTACGGGAAATCTTAATTGCATATAACACGTCTTACGACGACATTATGGAATGAATGCTCATGGAAGACTCAAGCACCTAAGCATACAAGTCAACAATACTATATATATCCAAATTTAAAGCCATCGAAAAGTAGACTCAAGAAAACAAAGAAACTATCGAACAAGGGTAAAGACAAAGACCAAAGAGGCTCTAAACCCGAGGTTCAAGTACTCTGGGTGCACACTCAAAGACCCTCCCGAGCACGAGGATAAACCGCCTACAACCTCCTAGACAACGCCATAACCTCCTAAGTACGTAGGATAAACCGCCTAACCTCCTCGTACGAGGTTAAAAGAGATCAAACCCTCAACTAATACCGCTCGATCCCTCAAGGAGCGAAATTGAGACGTAGCAACTCGATACATATCAGCAACCATAATCTAAAAAACAACATTCATGTTGTCCTACAAGTGGTCGACTGTCAAACCATGGTACGAACGAAAGAAAGAAAGTAACAACAATAAAATAACAACAAGTGGAAGCTGCTAATCGGAATACAATCATAAAGTTGTTAAAAAAGATCCAAAGACATCAAGCAAGTAAGTGGAAACGAATCCCTACTTCTTACCTCGACAACGGTCTAGACCTCGGTAGACTAAGATGAATGCCAGACGGATGTCTCCGCTATTCCAACACCGATACGGCATAAGTCTACATCACAAATAACCCCTCAAAGATTACAATACTGAGCCCGAGGCGTTCTCAGTGAATAAAGAAAAGATTATGTCAGTTAAAAGCTCCTAGATCAAGTAATCTCCGGACTAGGTTCAAGAATACAACTTTTGAACTCCGGGGGACGAAAAGTGACGACGGGCGCAGGACAAAAGCAACGTCAAGTTTCAACAACTACTTCACATTGCACTACGACTAAGCTGGTATTTAACGATTGCCCATGACGGTTCGGCGAACGCTAGCCTGAAGACTCACGAGGCAAATAAGACTAAGTGGGGGAATCAAATCTCCACCTTTTATTCCAACACCATCTCTAAAACTCGTGAGGACTAAGGTCCCAAAAGAGTTCGAGGGTGTTCAACACAGCATTTACTCCAGGATTCCCCGTATTGTCCGTGTCTTTCAAGAAGAAATACATCCTTCCATGAAATTCCATATGGATCCTTCTAATTCAAGACGTAGACTCTCAAGGCCCCCTGATATTCAACGCATCGAATATCCATACGATCAGAGACCTACTACTAAGTTGCTATGCAACCAGAACATACACTATGTCCAATAAGTTCCAAAGCCGGGATATGGTTATTCACTACTAAGTTCTGCTAAGGCCAAATAAAGAACATATCTCATCATGTCCAAAGCACTTCTAAAGTCGGACATGGTTATTCGACTACTAAGTCGCTAAGGTCACTAAAATATATCAACTTGTCCAATATGCCTCTAAAGCTTCCGACAAGGACATCTGACCACGAGCCCTAAACTGTCGAGACATATCCACAACATCCAACGAGTTTCAAGAAATTCATGGTGGACGCATAACCCACCGAATTAATAATTAGCTAACCATCTTAAGTCAAGTTCTTAAAGTCCTCGAGAAAGATTGATTAGTTCAGCCATTACTGCACAAGTCTACACCAACACGTAACCCCTCAAAGTTAAGCCACAAAGTTTTCGGCGCTTTTGTTCGCAATATTGGGCATTGGATACGCCAAGAAGGCCCCGATTGCAACTTCACGGACTGGTATAAGGAACATCACTAAAATCCTTGGACTAGTGGACTAAGACTGCTTCAGTCATGATGTTTGAGACAAATGCAAAAAATACGGAAAACACAAAAGCACAAGCAAATCAAGCATAAACTGCTCACTTAGATGACCGATACACCCTACACTTCAAAGAAAGATAAAGCTAGCAATCCCCAAGGACCACGCAATTCAAAGTGGGGAGCTTATCCCCTCTATCATGAGGAAGCACCAACATCACAAATGTGAGTAACGAGCGGGAGAAGAAGGATCATTTTAACCCGCGAGTTGATCACACTATCAAATCAAATCAAGAAAATGATGAGAGTCAAAGAAAACACCAAAGAAGCTAAGCGTTGGAAAGCAAGAGGGAACGCTCGCTTACTAACGCCCTCAAAACAAAGGAGCCAACCGGTACTGTGACCGAAAACCAAAATAAAGCAATTCCAAGAGCGAAAGGGTCGTTAAAGCTAAAGAGAATGTTTTCAGATCACTTAATACAATTACTAAAACCCATGGTTGCTCATACCAAAGGTATCGGGGTATAGGGATATATATACTACCTACCTACCATATCGACAAGGGGAATGTTAAAAGCACGTGCCCAACATCCCAAGTCACAAGCTCAACCCACAAAATAAAGAAAAAATAAAGCAAGTAAGCAGCAGGAAGAAGGGAAGGGAATGCACCAAATGAGTTCCTAAAGTCCATTCTACATGCAAATTCCAACTCTATTGGCACAGTACAAAGTGGCATACAAGTGCAGGAGCTAAAAAAAAGCTAAAGAAAAGCAAACAATAGGCCGAGAAATCTACATGCAGGCGTTCCTGAGTAAAACGGGAGGAATAAACTATCCAGAAAATTCCATAAAACAGCCAGATACTAGGACTCGCAGGACGAAAGTACGGAAAACTAATCACCCACCGGAGTCCCGAGCCAGAGAAACAATTCCCTAAAGCTGCAGCAGTTAATCGAGTTCGAACCCCCAAAGTCGAAACTTCAAGGGCTCATATCTCATGCCCGTAATGAATCGAAGACCTTCTACATATTAAACGACTGCCTTGTAACAATATTCTCATCGTGATATAAAGAAATCTCAAAATGTATAAAGTCACGTAACTTATGGGCTACAAGAAAGTAGTACGCTTTTGATTGCACCGAATATGAATTTTTGAGAAAATTATTTTTATATTTTTAGAATACAACAAAGCCAAAGATCAGATTTTTATCATTAAAATTAGTACATGGAAGTAATTGGTGATTACAAGCACAACAAAAAAGCCAAGTTCAAGAATCAAATATTCACATGATCATCAAAATATATAAAGTTTTGATTTTTATACGAATGAACAAGATTACTAAGAACACGTGACAACGTCATCAAGATACACAATCAAGCAGATAAAGTATGAGAAAGATATAAAGTTATTAACTTTATTGATGAAATTCAGGATTCTTCAAAAAAAGTTGCAAACTTTGATGGAAATCCTCAACTTTAATCTTGCAAAAACGCATGAAGAGACAGCGTTGGTACGATTACGTAATCATATAAAACATTAACGTGTATCAAGTTATGCACAAAAGGTAAAGAAAATAAAAAATATCCCAAGCTCACTGGAACCGCGGCGTCAGTGGCACGAAGAAAGATGAGGAAATTTGATCAAGGCTCCCCATCTCATGCTTAAATAGAAAAAGTCTAGTCAACCTCAAGACCTAAAGCCCAAGCTGTCTCCTTGGGACAAGAAAGCTCGTTCGAAAATTGAGACAATCGAACATCTCCACCACACGAGTGGTTCGAAAATTGTCAAAAATACATAGGATGGCCGAAAATTTTCACGCGAAAATATATCCCAAATACCTATCGATTAACCAAATAAACCGGAGCATCGAAAGGTGAAAATCATGAAATAGAGTTTAACTTTAAATTAAATTCTAAAATTAAATAATTAATTATAAAATCCGCGAAAGTGTAAAGATTAATATTTTAGCCATTTAACATGACTTAAATCTGTTAAAATTATAAATATTAATTTCAAGTAATCGACGAGGGTTCTGGATTAATATAAATGAAATAAATCTAGAGCAATAACATATAACGTATTTATGTTAGTAGTAAAACTCTAGGAAATTAATTATCAGCCAAACCTCTACGGATCGCAATCTGGCCGAAACCAATGAACATGCATTCCCTTTATTACGCCTATCATGTAATTATCATAGTATCAACAATTCATTTACTGCATGGGTTAAACGGGATTAATTAAACTAGTGTTCAATCTTAATAATTGTATATTACTACCGGGTTCTCACGATAATTTAAGGCCATGAAGGACAGTTAGATCTTTACCATTAATCAAGTATACAATAGTAAATTGTCAAATTATTATTATTATACAACTTAATATTATCTCTGTACTTAAGGCCAATAATATTACAAATATTATTTGAATTATATTTCATGTATGAAATAAAATGAGACTTGTAAATTGAGAAATGTATTTCTCAATAGTATATATATTTAGAATATATATATATATGAACAAACAAATTGAGCTCAATAAGCAATCGAGATTGACTAATAACTTGATAAAGTTATTTTAAAGTGACCCATTGGTATTTTAATTGACTTGTTAAGTTAAATTAAAATAGAACAACTCACTATTAACTCATTAACTAATTAGATGCTTAGACGATCTAATTGAGTTAACGAAAGCTGAATCACTCTCCCAACAAGCCAGTTTAACGGTTAAATTAAGTGAGTATTATAATGTGAGAAATGGCTGCTATTTTTCATTTGGGATTTAAGAAAATCACAAACCCTTGCCTCCATGCAGCCTCGCTGACTTCCTCGAAGAGATATTTCTCTTCCAATTTTGTTCATACAACTCTAGCAAAGTTCTATCTCTTGGATCACTGGGACAAGCAATCGGAGTAAGCTTTTTTAAAGTAAGGCACTATTGCCCATTTTCAAGGTGATTTACTGCTTTCCGCCATAGCATTCTGGGGTATTCATATGAAGTCATTATATGTTTTAGATTAATTTATATTATTGATTTATCCTGACGTATGAATTGGCGCTTAATTACAACCAATGATCTATACAGATTCTTTTTTTTTTTTTTTTTTTTTTAAATAATTAAATGGGATCTTTACTACGAATTAAATTCATGTTAACATTAACTCTAAAACAAACAAATTCCTATTAAATCCTCTATGGATCTCGAATTAATGGTTTTAACATGTACTAAATCTCATGCTAACACTAAACCCTCAAGCAATTTAACTCTAACTAGACAGAATTAAATGATCCCAACACCAGCCGCATTAAATCCCACATACCAAGTTTCTCTACCTTCCAAGTCAATTTTCATCAAGACTTACCTTAAGGATCAGATATACAAAATCATATCACAATAAATCATAAACAAGCTTCACTCGGGACGATCAGGGTCACCTCAGTGTGATCGCGATAACGCCGAAATGTAAACTCAAAGAAATAAGTAATCATCCTATAAAAAGCTCCCAAATGACACGGACGTGCGAAAAGGTTACAAAGATTCCAAACGCAGCCTCCTGGCAAAGAAAGTTCCCAACATGGTTAATGACAAACTCCTCGACCACCCGCAAAGAAAAAGAGGTCATAACTGTGACCAAAATGTATACTAAATTCACATCTAAAGTAAGTCCAATATACAATCGGCTTCATCCAACAAGTCAATGTTGCATCGGATGCCACGCATAAAGAAAGCAAATACGAAATAAATACCTAATGAAAACCAACACGCCAATAAAGTGGATATTGAAATCATGAACCCGACACCTACCAAGCAGATGCATTGTGTTCACGGGTAACTGTAGACATCAAAAAATTTATCGAAATAATAATTAAATTGATTAAGATGAATTAATCAAATTACACTGAAAAGTCGAGCCACTCAAAATATGCCATTTGGCTAATTAGTGGCTCTTGATCAACCCTAAATTCAAATCAAACACCGATCGAACAAGTGGTTCCTGTGAAATCAAGCCTCGAATTAATCAATTCATAAAAAAGGGTTTTTGCCATTAATTAACTCCTAAATTTGAACTCAAATAGGATTCCCGAGAAATACCGCATTAAATCTCAATTAAAATTAAAGCTCCAAAACAACCAATTTTATTGATTAAAAGTCGGGGTCATAATGAACATTCCGAAAAGCCCACGCTGTTCAAACAGAATCTAAACCACGGGTTCAAAATCAAGACTCCGGTTACGCGTCTGAAAATCAGGACTTCGTGTCGCGGTTCAAATCAAGAGACTCCGTGGTTACGTGGTTCAAAATCAAGACTGGTAAATTACGTGGCTCAAAATCAAGACCCCTGTAAGTTAAGTGTTCAAAATCAAGGCCCTAAAATACCCGCGTCAATATGAAACGATTCGACCTAAAAGTAACTCGAACCTTCTTTCATAAAAAGGGCTACCAATCAAACCGCCAATCAAAAAGTTAGCATCTGCCTCTCAAGACTATAAATAGCCCCCCCATTTGGCCGAAAAATTCCATCACAAAAAATCATCACATTCCACCACAAAAAATACACAAACCCCTCAGTATCATTAATAAAAAACCTCTCGGTATTTTTCTAAGCCAGATATTTTGGGCTCGCTGTAAAAACACCACGCGCCGAAACACCTCTGCCGTCAAAATAGGCGTCAAATCAAGAATTATCAGACAAACGCACACTCTTCAAGTTAAAGAAAAAATCACGAGAATCAATTTAAAGTTTCTCAAGAACGCTTCTAATATTCGTGGATTAAGCCACGTGAAATTTCCGATTATTCAAAAACTTGATGAACATATATGATAAATTCTGCCGATAATCATCAAACCCCAAATATGTGAATACAATCGAAGCTCAATCTCTATGGGCTTGGATTCTAGGCAGAAACACGCTGCTAAAGTTTCCCCGCCTAGTTGATCAAGATATCAACAAGCGGGAAAGTTCTCCACCTCATACTCCGATCATCATCTCTACAACAAAAAGTCACAAGACCGACGTAGTAAAAGCTAAGCACGCTACTTCAAAGCTTAAATCAAGTCCAAGCTGAGCCAACCACTCAAGCCCCAAGTTTGGCGCCTAAATCCTCACTAAGTTCCATCAGCGAGGCCAAATTTCACTAAATCCCACCCGGTCATATCCCTTAAGTCCCACTCTACAAGAACACGCCAAGAAGTGTCGACAAGAAGCATGCTGTAGTTACAACGCTTCAACACTTATTTCATATCACCCATACAGTCAGTTCTGAGTCTTATTCCAACTGTCATTACATCGTGGGCGCACTCAAGTTCCATTAAACATGTCAGGCCTCTTAAGCTACTGTGTTGCCACCACAAAAGGCGACAGACTTCCTGTGTAACAAACTTCAAATTCCCACTCAGGCTTACCAGAATATCCAACTACATAAATTCCCATATAGTACTCAAAGCTTGTCCCCACTCACAAACGCCGCAGCTCCATCAACTCCAAAGAATCGAGATTGCCCAAGCATCAAGATCAAGTCCATACAACCAACACGGAATACGTCATGCTCCCTCGACTGACCATATATCCAAGTCCTCAAACAAAGCTTCTATCCAAATCCAAGTTAAATCAAATCAAATCAAGCCAAATCAAGCTCATACTAAGTTTCTATCAAGATCAAACTGTCGGGCTGGGCACCCAAACATCTCACAAATCGCCGAACGCTTACGACTCATAGCTCAAGCAACATCTTTCTCGATTTGATAAAACCCGCATAATTCAACGAATCTTCCCCTCTATAAGCGATTTCATTTTGTACCACTTATCATAAATAATAAAAAATTCTTCCTCAGATTACAATGTTTGTTATTTTCCGACATCAAAAACGGTGTTTCTAATAGCAAACTTTGATGTATTAATTTTTTCGCACAATTTTGATTTCAATCAAAATTATAATGCTAATAGTAAATTAGGTTGTAAATTATATAATTTGTATACTTTTACAAAATATTATACAACATATTAAGAAATATTTTATATCAAAATTTAAAATTCAACATAACAAATTTAGAAAGTCAAAGATATTTTAGGGACTAGAGAGTATTCCCTCCGTCCAGATTTATAAGGGATTATTTCCCCTTTTGAATGTCCAAATTTATAAGCCAATTTCTAAATAAGTAATCTATTTTTTTATTTTACCTTGTGAAAATTGAAATGGATAATGAATATTTTTAATTCTTACAAGGTAATAAGTATTTAATAAACAAAAAATTAATATAAGTATCATACTTTACATGAAAACATAAATTAGGGAGTACGTAATATTGCATTAAATATTGGGTCATCGAATGCAATATAAATAAGGATAAATTAGGACTAGCACAATTATTCAACTCATTTATTAAAATTTACCAAAAATCAAATATTCTCTTATAAATTTGGATAGAAGGACTAATATTTTTAAAACCCAAGAAATAGTTAATTAGGCTTAGTTGAACGGCCCACTAAATCTTACTTGATCATGAAGCTAAGACAGGCCAAATACAAGAGTGTCATACGACCCATTCCTTAGTTGGTGGATTACGGACAGTTCTATGCAGGCCCAATCCATTAGACATTTCTACCCATAAGGCCTTAAATATAAGGCTTAATTTCTTATTGCCCCTTAAACTATGTCTGATTTGTCAACTTGTCCCCTCATACTTTTATCTTCACAAGCTTACTCCCTAATACTATCATCTTCACAAATTGCCCCTAAACACATTTTTGCCAATAAACAATAAAATTCATTTAAACAAGGCAGAAAGAGAATTATACATATATTTAGATTTCGAGTAAAGCGTATATTGAAATAACATAACATTTGGGCTTCATTAATAATAATTAAAAAATTAAATCCTATTACCCCATCCCCATCCCTTGTCCCTAACCCCCCCACCACTACCACATCTACCTACCCATACCCCATCACCACCATCACCCAAATCAATTTCTCGATACAAGAGTCGCTAATACAATTTTTCCCAAAGAAAATAGTCAAGCCGAATCTAAATCAAAAATTATCCACACAAAAAAAACCCAAATCAAAATTGTTGACATCATTCACAATTTCCTGACAACCCCAAATCAAAATTATCCCAAAGAAAATACCCGCTAGTATAATTTTTCCACAAAAAAACCCATTTCCTTTTATATTCAATAAATTAAAATTAACAAAATTTGTGGGCATAATTAACACTCAACATCGATTTGAATAATCATTACTGAGTATATATACCAAAGACTCCTATTTTATAAGAATAGAACACCAAATTCAAGAAAAGATGAACAACAATCTCTCAACAACAAAAGTGTTTCAAGAAAGGAACTCAAATCGATCGCTTCCCGCCTCCTCAATCGGGCGGCTACATGCCAAGTGGTTCGAAAGCGTGGTTGGACTGAGAAAGATGGCTACCATTGGATTGGGAGAAGGCAGAAGCATGCGATACGAAAATGTCAAATGACCACAAGATTTAAGCTAGGGATTTTTTGGATTTTATTTTATTTTTGCTTTATTAAGATTTTAATTACAAAAAGTTAAGCTTCAAATGTCGTTATTTTAAAATGCTATAAGCAAAAAATCTAATATATGTATATTCCTACTTTACCTTATGTTAAAAATTAATTTTTATTAGTTTTATTATAAAAAATATATTTTCAAAAAGAATTGACAAGCATTTATACAGATAGAAAGAATCAAAAGATAAAAGTATTTATGACAAGTTTTGACAACCTGACATACCAGGGCAATAAAAAATTACCGAGATATAATACTGAGTACTATCTAATTCCGTATATCGGTAGTTGTTAATCCGTGACCAAGTCTCAAATCAAGCCTCGAGCCCTTGTCCATAAGTAAATTATACTATATAAGCCCCCTATAATGTATCTGAGCAAAGAAAATATCGAAGGTGGTTAATCGATAATGACTTTTTAATAACTGGGATGCGAAAGCATCAATGGTTAATCGAAGCTATACTTTTTAGACGCTATGTACTAAATCGTTAACGCTTCATTTAATAAATTCAAGAAAAAAAATGTAAATCCCTACCCCAAATATCTCATGATCCCACCCAGATTTGAATCTCACCCTAATTTTTCTCCCCATCCTCAATTTAATTCATCACCAAATCTTCCGGCTAATCCTCTAATTAAAGCCTCCCACTTATTTTGCCCCCCAATTCATTACCAAAATCGTGTAATTAACACTAAATTTTTTATTCTTTCCCCAAACCCACAAAAACCCACCAAAACTCACTAAATTCCTTTGTAAGAAATAAGAAAAGTTATGTTTCCTCGGTATTATTAGAGGAGATTTGCAAAGATTGAAGAAAAAATGGAGAAGACAACCAAAATCACATGTTTAATAAAAAATTTAGTTTGCATGTTATTTTTTGCAGTGGTTTGATTATGATTTTTTATTTTTTTTTCATGGTATTTGTTTGCATATTTTTTGAAGGTCTCAATACCCAAAAATAAAAAATTTAATTTGATTTCAAAGAAGCTTTTTATCAAGTTATGATAACAGTAAGAGTCGAATAGTTTTATTCGATAGTTTTAGTTATTCAATTTGTATCAAGTTATTCTTGTTTGGTTAGAAGTTGGATCCAAATTAAAATGACTATTTAACAAAGCATGTTTTATCAATTAAAAGCCTTAAGTCTATCTATATATGTTTTAATTCCATGTTGTTAGAATTATTGGGTCAGGAATTTGAATCTTTATGTTTTTTTTTGCCTATTTTGTGTTGATTGCTAAAATTTAGGTAATGAACGGTGTTTGATACTTTGTTCTATGAATGTGTCTGGATGAGTTTTAACTTTATTTTAAGGCTGATTGTTAAATATTTTTTTGTGTCGATTGTTAAAATTCATAGGTTTCTGAGTACCGCTTTAATGCTACAGATTCATTTCATTCATGAAATACATCGGTAATCCTTTTGTGGGCGGTATCCATTTTTATCGAAAATGAATCCCCGATTACGATGCAACACGTATTATCAGGAAGTGTGAATATGTTCTTTTAGTCAATCTGCTACTATCGGTGACTTATTATGTCAAGATGCCTATATATGTATTCGTGTTAGCTATGAAACGAAGCATATGTCAGATGCTCATTTGCTTTATCATAATCTGTGAATCCACATTATTCATGCCATGGTATTCATATCATTAAAAGAAATAATTTGTGTTGATTGTTAAAATTCATGAGTTTCGTAATACACATATAAACCTTTGTCGTGGTATTCATTCTACTTAAATACACATATAAACTCAAGTGTATTCATTTTATCGGAAATGAATATCCGATTATGATGCAACACGACACGCTGTCGTGAATCTGTTCTTATTGGTCAATCTATTACTATTGTACTTCTATTATATTGCATCCCATATATGTATTTTTGTTAGCTATGAATGAATTATTATGTTGCATGCCCCTATATGTTTTATCATACGAATCCACAAAACAAGCCACGCCACGATATTCACATCAAAAGAAATACCACCAACAAGTGTCCTCCGATATTACAAATTCACACCTAAATTCCCATGGGCTTTTAATCGATTAAGTTTCAAACACGCCGCCTATCAGAAATGTCAACAGAAGGATTCCTGTGAATATATGGCAATACTTCTAATGTATGATTTGATGAAGTTCTATAGTAATGCGATAAATAAGCTAGTGAATCTAAGGGGACGTTGGGTCTGAAAGAATGAACAAAGTAAGAATGCAACAATAAGCAAATATGACCATGAAAAAAGAGACAACAACAAAATAAGAATAAGTGGCAAATACGATGATTTAATAATTAGAAGAAAATTATATTGAATGTTTTTAAAAAATTAATTGCTTAATCATCTAAACGAAACTATAATTTGAAAAAGGAAAATAAAATCATGAAAAAGGTAAAAAAATCGAAATAAAGAAAAACAAGAAATACGGAACAATTAACGATGATGACTAAAATTACGGGTATTAAAGAGTTTATGAAAATAACTCAAGACAAAAACATATAATGACATTACATGAAAATATTAAAATACCACGATATACTCATCGTTTGACAATTTACATGAAATTAATACCATAAAGATACTCTTCCGTGGTTTAGCAGTATTGCATTCACATAAATAAATTTGTCTATTTTATATCGCTATCACTGGGTGATGTGAATAATAAAATCGTGTAAGAAAGCACAAAAAAAACTTACCCGAGTAATAATTTAATAAAACTACATATAATCTAAAAGAAAAGTAAAATAAAGTCCCCGAAAAAGTTAAAAAACAAAACGGAGAAGAAATAGGCAATAAATACGGAACAATTAATTATCAAGCTAAAATTACGCTGTGTTGAAGAATTTTTTCCCTAAAATTCTAAATCAACAATTTTACAAATACCCTTATTCAATTTTTGGCCATTGGATCATTATAATGATCCAATGACTAAGATTTGGCAATACATTATAAGCACCAAAATATAAGCGATCTAAGATTTTGGTTAGATGAGCTTATACTATACATTCAGTTTTTAGAGCCCAAATGAAGTGGCCAGAATAATCTTAGTTATGGATGTTAGTAATTATACAATTTTCTTGCTAAGGTAATTTGAATATTTGATCCATCTACAAATGTTTTAATTTACTCACTCAAACTCAAACTATGGTTTAATATTGTGTGTGGTGTGGAATGAGTATTAATATTATTCCAATTTCTTGATGGATTTGTCACTCTTTCACATGACTCATTTAAAAAAATTTTAAACATTAAAATTTAAAAATTTAACATATCAAAATTAGAAAATAGACGATATTTTAATATATACTCAAAATTATGTAGTATTTGATCCAACATTATATTTTTAGCCGCCGATTGAATGGAAAGATTATGAATTCGAAAATATTTTGTGATCTGATAATTTAATTTACTCTACAAATTTGATTATATTATCCTCGCAAAGGAAGCCTCATCATCATTATTTCACGGGAACTGAAATGGAATATTTTAATGAAATCTTGTCAGTAACTGACAACAAAAGACTAATAAAAAAATTGTCAAACGATCCATCATACTAACCATCGCTCGAAATGAGATAAATGCTAATCTTTTTAACGTTTTCAGTTCTCATCATCTCATAACTCATCATTGTGTCATCACTCAATCTCACTTCTAGAAAAAAGCCTTTTAAATCCAGCCCAAATCAGCCCTATTAATCATTTAAGCTATAATATTGAAATAAGTACTTGAATCAATCAAGAATTTCAATTTGGAGTACTAGTTTTGTAATTAAGCAATTTTACCAAGAATTATGTATTTTAGAGCACACATTTGCAAACAGTTGGGTAATAGAGGTTCAAAGAATGTTGCCAACTGGTTTACTTCACTAAATTTGAGGTGCCCTTATTGTTTTTTCCTCTAAAGTATAAGTTTTTAGGTGTTTTTGAGGTTTTTGTTTGTTCAGATCAATCAATTTGAGGTGCCCTTATTGTTTTTTCATCTAAGGTTCCAGTTTTTAGGTGTTTTTGGGGTTTTGGTTGTTCATCTGATACAATTTGAGGTGCCCTTATTGTTTTTTTCATCTAAATTTACAGTTTTTAGGTGTTTATGGGGTTTTGGTTGTTCATCTCAATTAATTTGAGGTGCCCTTATTGTTTTTTCCTCTAAAGTTTCAGTTTGGTTTGTTCATCTCAATTAATTTGAGGTGCCCTTATTGTTTATTCCTGTAAAGTTCCAATTTTCAGGTGTTTTTGAGGTTTATGTTTATTCAGATTAATCAATTTGAGGTGCCCTTATCGTTTATTCCTGTAAAGTTCCAGTTTTTAAGTGTTTGGGGGGCTTTGGTTTGTTCAGCTCAATCAATTTGAGGTGCCCTTATTTTTTTTTCATATAAAGTTACAATTTTTAGCTGTTTTTTGGGTTTTGGGTATGTTGTTGGTTAATTGTAGTAGCTTTTATTCATTGTTGGGTGTATTAAGATGATCCATGTTTATATTTTTGGTAATTCATTAGAAAAGACTGGAACTTGGGATAATATTATGTTGGAAGATTGATACTAGTGATTAGTGGCCTTTGATGTGATGGATTCTTGTTCAATTGAATATATTGTTCATGCAAATATCACTCTGATATGTACTGATTAGAAAAGACTGAAACTTGGAGATTAATTCTAGTGATTAGTGGAAATTGATGTGGTGGATTTTTTTGTTCAATTGCATATATTATTCCTGCAAATATTACTGTTGTTTTGATCAGGGAGTGCATATAGCGAAGAGTGATACAAAAAAATGTAAACTTGTATATAAAAAATGAATCCGTATAGCCACTGTTTCATTTCCCAAGTATTTTTGATATATTGTTGTTGTTTTAATGGAAGTTAATTTCCATAATTGATCTGCAGATCTATTAGTACTCTTCCTTTTGCTACCATAGAGGTTGAGAAGGTCTCAGGTTCCCAGCCTGCCGAAGTACAAAACTTGGGTGAGTTGCACACTATAGTGTTACTTTGAGTTGCACACCATAGACAAAGTCAGTATACAATGTTCTTATTAAGTTGTGTGCTTTGACGTCAATAATTAATTATGGAAGTAATTCACATGGATATAGTGAGTGTTGCTTGGCTGCTTCAATGGGATGTTGATTGGTTTTGGAGGGAGGGGCATTATGTTAATATTTCTACATCTCCTTGTCCAGAATTAAGCGAAATGGCTGTTGTTGTCATGAAAATAGTTTGGTGAGAAAGATCATTGCCATAGGGAGCCTTGATTTTTTCTCCTCCCTGGCCACTCCTGGCCAGCAGTTCATCAAAACAAATCTTATTATTCCTCACAAGGATCGCCAGATTTGGTAGACCAATCTAGATGTTTTACTTTTACATTGTGGCGAAAAACAACGGACTTGTGTGTGTATATATGTGTGTGTGGTTTCACTTTTAGTGAAAGTGTATTAGAGGCATCATAGGTTATACTGCAAAACTAACCTGGAATTTCCAATCTTGAAAAGCTTCTTCTGGTTACTGGAAACTATACTTACCTCTTGACGCATATTTGTACCGGCCCCTTATTTTTGTATTTTCAAATTGAACCTGCTTTCCGTTGTCAGACAAGTACGGAGTAGTTAGAAATGAAGTATGAACTTACCTGAAATTCCGAGAGAGGAAATTCTAAAATCTCCAGTAGTAATTGCCGCTCTATATCTAATATTTCATAATTTTGGGCTAGTTTAGTACACAAGAATAGTAAATATAAATAATATAAGGAATAGTAAAGTTTGACAGTTATCAAAGCTTACTGTAAACTGGCGAAAATTGTACCAGCTTAAGTTTTCTGCTAATTTTGTTCTCAGAGAGATGATTAATAGAGTGTCGTCTGGGATTCTGTATAACATATCATAAAGAATTGCTATTTTATTAGTTTTTTTTTTTTTGTTTTTGTTTTTTGTTTTAGTGCAGGGAAAATGGATAAAGTCATCTAACTGGAATACAATTGTGGATCCAATGAATGGGGAGCCTTTCATTAAGGTTGCTGAAGTAGAGAAAAGTGGTATACAGGTACATGGAAGTTGTCTCTTTTCATGTTCGACCCTTAATTTCATTAGTTATTCCAAGATATCGTTTGTGTATTATCCATTACATATGTTAGATTCTTATGGCAAGAAAATGAATTGAATGTGCTTACAATACACTTTATTAGATGATCGAATCTATATCTGCATTCTGAACTTGTACATATATATTTTTATATGTCTATGCAGCCATTTGTGGAGAGCTTATCCCGATGCCCTAAACATGGATTACATAATCCTTTCAAATCTCCAGAGAGGTTAAACTGTCTCCTTTTGATGTTGGTTCCTTCTTAAAATTCAAAGAGACGAAAATGGTCATACAATTTAGGATATGATATAAAGTCCATTGCGTACTGATATCCGTTCATATAAAAAAATATTGCTCATAGATCATATCATATTTTTCTTCCAGGTATCTTATGTTTGGAGACATCTCTGCAAAGGCAGCACACATGCTTGCCCAGCCTGAGGTAATACATAGAACGAAGAAGTTGTTTTATGGCATAAATACAATTATAAAAGTTGAACCATGTTAACTTGTTTGATGGCTAATTCTGCATTAACCTTGTCCTGTTTATGTCCATTAGGTGTACAACTTCTTTGCCAGGTTAATACAGAGGGTGGCTCCAAAAAGCTATGCACAGGCTCTTGGTGAAGTGAGTGTAACACAGAAGTTCTTGGAGAATTTCTGTGGCGATCAGGTATGCAGAGTTTTCGCAATTCCTAACTTTCAACTTCACCTACCACAATAGGAAACCCATGTGGCAAAAGGTATTTTATTGCAGTTTTGTATTTCAATGTCCTTTGGCATTTTATACATCAAGATATGAGATTAAGGTTAACGGCTCACTACTCCCAATAAACATACCAGGAGTTTGTCTGCTAGTATCATCTATGTAATACTTTAAATAAATTTAAGTAAATTATGCATCTCATAAATCCAGCTTATATTTTAGATACTCCTTAGAAAATCCTTCACTGATGGTTTTTCCCTGTCCTTTACGTCCCCCTTCACCCCCACCCACAGATGAAGTGGCATTTGATCCATCACCCATCTCTCTGCGCATGTTTCATTTCATTTACAGCTTTGTTCTTTAACATTTTGCCTCATTAATGTATACAAAGATTTTCTCCTAGTGTTGTTTATTCATTTTTCTCCTTGTGCAACTGCAGGTCCGCTTCCTGGCTAGGTCTTTTGCAGTACCTGGAAATCATCTTGGGCAGCAAAGCAATGGTTTTCGCTGGCCATATGGACCTGTAAGGAACTATTCATAGAAAATTGTAGTGCATGCTAAACAATATCTAACAAATGGAAAAACATAGGGTCGTAAGCTGTCCTGCTGACTTCAAACTAACTGTTGAAAACATGAATGAGAGTTGCCTTCTGTGCAATTTGAATGTCAAATATTATTTCCAGAGTTCTTAGAAACAGCTCATCTTTTTGCTGTTGGCCTGTTCTTAACTGGCTTTTCTCTAAACAGGTGGCGATAATCACCCCCTTTAATTTTCCCTTGGAGATTCCTGTACTCCAGTTGATGGGTGCTCTTTACATGGGCAACAAGCCAGTTCTTAAAGTTGATAGCAAGGTGAGCTTTCAGAAATGGTAACAACTAAGTGAAAAACAAGAATAATGTATTGATGGGAAAATTCCTAGTCAATTTACCTTTCTGAAATATGTTCATCAGGTGTGCATTGTTATGGAACAAATGATGCGATTGCTCCACGATTGTGGACTACCTATGGAAGATGTTGATTTCATAAATTCTGACGGGAAGACAATGAACAAACTTCTTCAGGAGGTTAGTGTACCTGGACAATAGTAACTCTACTACAGCATCTTCTAGAACTTTAAAGCACAAAAGGAAGAGGAAATTCCAAAAATTGGCGTTCTGTAGTTTTCCTTCACTTTTATATTTTCTTTCGTAGACTGCTACTTGGTCAAACTAAAGCTTCCTGGATTGGCACTGAATGGTCTAATACTCTAGTTTATGGTTGTGTATAATAGCATCAATTGGTCATTGCTGCAGATATTGATCTTATGCTCTTTTATGGCACATTAACAGCTTAGTGCTTTATGTCACATTAACAGCTTAGTGCTTTATGTCACATGTGGTCACTTTTACCTATTAGATTTATTGCTTCCCAAAAGAAGTCTTAAAATGAATGAGGGTTATGTATTGCACTTTATTTGGATGACATGTTTTAGTGATGACGTTCCCATTTTGCCATAAAAAGTCAAATTAGTAATTATTTTCCGTATTTAATTCCTATCTGACAAAAAAGTTACCAATTCGAATGCTGTCAGGCAAACCCACGCATGACACTCTTCACTGGTAGCTCTAAAGTGGCTGAAAAGTTAGCTCTCGATCTCAAGGGCCGAATCAAGTTAGAAGATGCAGGATTTGACTGGAAGATCCTTGGGCCTGATGTCCTTGAGGTCATACGATGATTACATCTATTTACTCGAACCAATTTGCAAATGAGTTGATGCATGAATTGGAGTTAGTGATTATTTTGTTTTAATACTATAGATGGACTATGTTGCATGGGTTTGTGACCAAGATGCATATGCTTGCAGCGGTCAGAAGTGTTCTGCTCAGTCAATGCTATTTATGCACGAGGTTAGTTTCAGAATCGTGCAATCATCGCAGGTTATATAATCACTTTTAGTAATTTAGAGATAGTTCTGCTGACTATTGTTTATGCACGGTGCAGAACTGGAATAAGAACTCACTTATAAGTAAACTGAAAGATCTTGCAGCAAGACGAAAGTTAGATGATTTAACTGTTGGCCCAGTTCTTACTGTAAGCATCCAATCTTTACCAGCTTCTGAAATTCTCCTTCAAAACCAGTATTTTTTTATAAGAAGTCGAGAAATCTAGTTTAAGTGTTGAAAGAAAGAAAAAACCTTATTCAGATGTATTTGTATCTGCAAGTGCTGGATCACAATGGCTACGCTGTGGGTATGAATATGCCTTATACTTGGTGGCATAACATTGTGATTTATTATGTATATACATCATTTGTCATGTTTAATTGGAAATTCCAACTTGCAATTCAATTGGAAGGTAATCATTTTACATTGTTTTGCAGTTGACTACTGAAACAATGCTGGACCATGTATCTAAATTATTGAAAATACCAGGAGCTAAGTTACTGTTTGGTGGCCAAGAGTTGCAAAACCATTCCATTCCTAAAATCTATGGTGCCATAGAACCAACCGCTGTTTTTGTTCCTCTTGATGAAATGCTGAAAGACAAAAATTATGACCTTGTTACCACAGAGATATTTGGCCCTTTTCAGGTAATGAAGCTTATTATGAAGCTGTTAACATCTAAAACAACAGTCTAGTTATATATATACCATCCAGCTATGCATAGTAACATCTTGATGAAGTGGCCACAATATGTTGAAGGCCAATCAGTATGGTCGAATCAGAATCACTGCTCATTCATGATTTTTTCTTTCACCTTCAGGTCATCACCGAGTACAAAAATGATCAGCTTCCGATGGTATTGGATGCCCTTGAACGTATGCATGCTCATTTAACAGCTGCTGTGGTTTCAAAGGATCCACTATTCCTACAGGTATCGTGCGGAGTCTATTATCAATTTAAGTCCTGCGTATAGTTCCTTTGCACTTGCACACAATGTATTTTGTATCATCTTTGTAGTTAACACATGGTATTCCCTTCTCCTAGCAATGTTTTGTTTTCCAACCTTTTTTAGTTTCTTGATATATGAATGGAGTCAATGGACAAGAACATACATCTTGCGTAATTAAGAATCATTAACAACATATGGACTAACTAAGAAAGCAATATTGCATGAGGAAATATTATGAGTTATGAAGTGTTCTCTACCATGTAGTTTTAAAACTCAAATTTTACAGGAAGTGATTGGAAATACTGTGAACGGAACAACATATGCAGGACTGAGAGCCAGAACAACTGGAGCTCCACAAAACCACTGGTATGCAAATCGTTCATTATAGTACATTTATTTTGTTCTTCTTACATTGCGCTAAACCTTCGTCTTCTAATGAAGGTTTGGACCGGCTGGGGATCCCCTAGGAGCAGGTATAGGCACGCCGGAGGCAATAAAACTTGTATGGTCATGCCATAGGGAAATTATATACGATATTGGTCCGATGCCGCAAAACTGGGGACTTCCATCACCTACCTAGATATTCACCATTTTGTTCTTAATGCAAACTCAAACATCATCACCTAATGCTTTATGCTTAGTGAGTCTAATAAGATGCCTATTTAAGATGAGATTTTTGCTTGCTAATTGGTGTATGAAATATACTGTTTTTACCAAGTGCAACCTTTAGGGTTCATGTTTCATTTTACATGCTCAAGTTTTCATTTACTTAAAGGTTTCCTCACCCCAAAAATTGATAATGATACTCCATAGAGTAAAGTTTGATCCAAAAAAACAAAAAGATGAAAAGTCAATTTTAAAAAAATGGATTCAACATTAAATAATTTGTATACTTACAAGATGATGAGAGTTAATTTCTTGCATTTCTAAGATGAAAATTTGTCACTTTAAATTCATTAAATAGGGACTTAAGTGGGAAAATAAGTCAAATATTGTATTGAAATTGTAAAATGATAAATATTTAAAAATGACTACAAGAAAAGATAGACTGCATGCATCCTTGTGCTTTTTTGAGAGGCTTCAAATTATGGAGCTCACCTTCAAAGGTACAAACTATGGGGTTTCACCTCATATAACCCATAAAGCGGACCTAGCATCAGCATCAGCAACATCAAAATCTTTTATATTTTAATTTTTAACAAGCGATACTATATGGTCTCACAATTTTTATGATTTTCATTTTGATATTGTTCTGAAGTATTAAAATTATTGCAAAAGAGTTAATTGTATAAAATTTTCTTTCATTATTTATAAAACACAATATTAGAATTGAATCCGCCTATGATGAAATAGCGACAATTTGGGTACTAGTTTTCCTGGCTGGAGGTTCCATAGTGGCTGATCTTTGAAATGAAGCAAATATAATGGAATATCTACATGGGCTGAGATGGTTCCTTGGGTTGCCCTAGAATGATGTTGGATAATGATTAGCAAATTATAATTAACAGTTTAAACCCTTAATTCCAACCATTGATCTGATTGCATATTATTCATGTCTAGTTTAGCTCTAACTAGTGCCAAGTTTGATTTCGTTGCCAAGACTCACTCACTTGCTTTGTCTAATAAGATGAAAAACATGCATTTGTTTTCATATCAAAGCTGGACCGGTAGGTAAGATATGTCTTTCTCATAAAGGCTATGGAATTTGCATCATCTATTATGTTGAGACGGACACAATAAGAGTTTTAAGACTTTTTTTTTTTTTTTTTAATTTTGCTTATATGAGGTCTACATATTTTGTTTCACTTCTGGCGATTCTATATACAATTCAATATTATATCTATTGATTGAAAAAACCACGCATGCATGGGTTTTAAGAATTTTACTAATAAATAAATAATGTTTTAGTATTAGGGAGTATTAGTTTTATATTCTCACATATTAAATATTTGAAATAAATTATTTCATCTCCGGTTCACTATATATACAGAATAAATTGAAATTAATTAATACTTCATATATACGGAGTATAAGGGAGAATGAGTGAATGACACATACATCACTCATATTTCAGCTTTTAGAATATGTGTGTTGACGTAAAATTGTACATTATCTTTCTAAAATCAAATTAATTACACTAACAATATGAATTTCGAAATATATATGACGGTAGTATTGAACCATGTAACAAATGAAATGGTGCACAAAGTGAAACATTAGTGATGTTATAAGGAAAATCATGTGCTATATTATACTTATAAAAGCAAGAAGTTGTCCACTGGTGTTATTATCAGGCCGCCCTTTCATGCACAGCTGCTGGCCCCTGGTGAGACCAGCGGCCTCAATCCCGAATAGCAAGATAATTATCGCTGAAATCCAGTGGTCGTGCCTCTGCCAGTTATGTACATTGACCAGCTAAGGCTGCAGCTGGCCGTGGTAATGATATAACTGCCCTAAGAGACATCCTCAAATAACTTCCACGGCTGAAGGAGCACGCCTGGCCGAAATGTAGACAACCCATGCAAGCAAGCAGTTTCCTTTACAGTACATTTAATTCCTGGAGGCTGTATCAGCAAGCAGTTTTTTTCGCGTGCTACATTCCACATATTGTTTAAATCATTATTCATGCCAATCATATTTAAAAACAACCTGTTTCTACGTACCTTCATTTTTGATTTGTTAAATTAGCCTGGCCTGTTAATAATATGATCACCACTTTTAATATCAATATATATATACTAGCCAAGTACGCTTTATTAACTATTGGCCTTTTAATGTACCAGGTTTCTTCCAAATACCTATCAAGTGATATACTGCGTATTTTATAGAACCACGCATTAATAAATTCATTAAAGAATAAGTAAATAAACGATATAGGTAATAACAAATATTGCAATCTCTTGGCATGCATGGATGATATATTAACATAAAACTTTAATACAAAAATCCCAATAATCAAAACAATACAAATCTCACATAGTCATTATTGTCTAGATGTAATAAATAATAAAGGACATACATAGAGACTGGGGAATCAGTTGGCCCTGATATCCTGAAAAGTTTAGTTACTTCTAAATTCAGCCCCAGCATGGCATGAATCTCAATAACGCCGTCGTTTTGCTATGAATAATCCTCATAATCTCCACTTCACCATTCAAGTTTGTCAAACTTCTCATTGATACCAATTTTGAAACAACATCACTTGTAAAATTACTATTACTATTATTGTGATTATTCATCCACGATGTATTATTATTAGGTTTGAGATCTTAAACTAGAACCGGTAAATATTTCTCCATAATTTATTTCCCCTAGCTTCCCCACCTTGCACCTCCATTAATATCCGAAATACCAAGCGTTTCATTTCCATAAAACACACTTGAACTACTGTTATGGAACTTAAATCTTCCAAATAAATTAGTATTATCAATTGTCACCTCACTAACCACGTCCATCTCCAATGATGCAAATGGTGTCGTCGTGAATCTAAGATTTCTTGCATGGATTTGTCTTAATTTAAGGTCTGGGGAGTTGGCACGTAGGATAGTTAATCCCATTACTAAAATAAGGATGCTTAGGATGACAATTGTTGATAACATGTAAACTAAACATTTGTTGCTTTTTTCTTGATGTGTGAGACTGTTTGGTTTGATGGTTGGTAAATATTCTTCATCACTTCTATGCATGATTCTTGTTGGTGCCAATGGAACTTCTTGATTATCTTCGTCGTTGGCAGTGAATGAACTTCGATTGGTTTCTGCTGCATTGCTTATGATTTGTGGTAGTGAGTGTAGAGAGGGTGGTGTGTGTATTACTCCGCCTTTGTGGTGGAGTCTTCTGTAGGGTGAAGGAATTTAAATGACCTTCACCATCTTGTTGAAAAGAGAGGGGGGTAAAGCTGTTAATGAAGGTGCTGATGAGAAGAAATGAGGAGCTAATAGATAGATGGTTTGGCCTATGGGTGTTTTAGAAATGGGACAAATGAAATGAAACAGAAAGTTAACAATTAAACTGGTTATGAATAATGTATTAAATTTGTAAGATGCATGAGAATTTGTGTTATATATGTAACTTGTAAACGCGTATTTATTTATTGAAGCATTTAATTTGTTTCTGTGGGAAATGTATAAGTGAGGAAGGTTCAAAACAGTGGTGGGTGATGGGCAATTGTCATGTTGATTTTTTTAATCCCAATTAAGGCTATTGAAAAGTTTTCCATCGTTATGTGTCTTTTGGTTTGTCATTTGCTTATCTTATGTATAGTGAAGGTTAATATGATGCTTTAGTTATTATGATTCAGTTCGAGTACTATGATTTCCCAATTTGTGAGCTCATATTGCCTCATAAGGCGAGTTAAACTAATGTTGAAATACAAATATGTACATGCTGAACAGAGAAGGTTAATTATATGCGCTGGCCCCGAATTATTTATTTTTAATGTTTTTCGAGAATTTTTGCGTCAGCCTATAGCTTTTATCTTTTTTAGGCCAGCTCTTATACTTTTGCGACGCTCCTATATTCTTCCATATTTTCACGCCTCATCCCATTTTTTTCTGCTTAGCTTAAACATCATAATTATAATTTGTGGTCAAGTGACCGCTCGTGGGGAAAAAGTTTAGTGGTGAGTGAGGCTAAGCCAAAGCACAAGGAAATTTTATCGAATTACAAAATATTTTAAATGCGCTCCCTATACTTTAACCCCTCTACTTTAGCGTGAGCGCAGGACAAATATAAGCTTTTGGCCTAAAAATAATAAAATTTAAAACGCCGAAAAAAGCTGACAAGCATTTTATAGTTAATGAAAGATAATGACACCCTCAAAAGATAAAAAGCATGTTTAGAACAAGACTAAAAAAAAATTGCATAGTTTAGAGGACAACCTTTTAAATAAAATCATAGTTTAGAGGCATACGGCTAATTAACCAATAAAGAAACTTCCAATGGAAACTAAACTTAATTTGGAAAAAACAAACAAAAGTTGGTTAAATTAGCCAAGGTGTTAAAATGTCAAAGACCTCAGCAGCCTTCACGCCATGATTCAAGTCACGCAAGTTTCACAAGATACCAGATTCACCTCTTCCAAAGAATTCCTGCGACAGTGAACCTCGGAGGCCGCTAAATGGTGAATGATTTCACACTTAAAAAAGTTTATTTAGAATGAGAATACCAAATAAATGCATAAATATTTGGATCTGTAGAGCATGTACTGCAATATTAAGTATTTGGGAACTAGATTACGGAGTATTATAACACAAAAGTACTACATATATGTAAAGCTAAAAAATAGATATTTTGAGTGATTAGGGCAATTGGTAATCCCAATCTTGAAAAATTAAAAGCGGTGTAGGACTAGAGTGCCTTCAAGAATTATGCAAATGTCTGAGGACACGGACATGATTAATTTCATAAGAGAGCTTGAAGTTTTTTTCTATTAGTGTAGTCTCCTTCTTTAGGAAAACATTTATAAGGGTACATAGGTTAGCTCATGAGTTGCTCACTTCGTTACATGATTTTACTAATTCAACTTTTAACATATTATTACTATAAAATTTAGCTTAATAGTATTTGGGTTAATTTCTTAACAAAAAAGGTCTTAGGTTTTAAAGTTCTCAAATTTTACATAAGCTTCCTTTCACTTATATATTTTACCTAGTTAAGAGTATAAATTTGATGCAATATTCAAAACAAAAAATTGTAATAATCGTGATCAAGATAAAGTTGGTTATTGTGAATTTAGATTCTCATTCTTAGAGTGTAACTTCATATTCTATGTGCTTTTTAATCCTATTGTTAATGGGAAAATAATTTTTAACATATTAATAAACAGTTAACTATAGGGCCTACTCCTGTTAAACCGAACTAAATATACCCTCCATAGTCCATATATAGATATAGCTCAATCTCGGCTTATTGTCTTAAGGCCTGACCAGGGCCCAGGAGTGGACTCAAAATTCTTGAAACAAAAGACGAAGAAAAATGTGGCAAAAAACGATATCAAATATTCAGAAATCACAACAGTTCATTGATGATAAATTTCACAAAAACATTAAATTTCAGCTTCTACAACTCTAAAAGAGCAATATAATACGAAACTAAAGTTTTCTTCCTCAAATTGTTATTGCTCGTTAAGTCACTAATGAAAGGATAATTATTCAAACATTTTCAAATTATATCAATCAAATCATCGTCACATTCTTATGAATCATATATGCATAAACAGTTGAATAAGATATGGAATTGGGAAGTGGTCGGTGTTCATATTGACAATAAGAAAATAAATTTTGACCAGTAATGACTTCTAAAGAAAAATATGACAATTAAATTGACGACTGCAGAAAATAATTTGCATGTGGTTAGCAAATATAGCTAAAAAAACTTTAAAACAAGACCGTTCCATTTTTTATATACGGAGTATTTCATAGTTTTCGTTTCCAAATTCCAACAGAGGACCACGTATATACTTATTGTTTGATTTTAATTAATGTAGAGAATGGTACCGTGCTTCACACAAGCGACATTTCGGCCCGAGCCTCTATTCAAGAGTGCTTATGCTCGATTTAAGAAATGAAAGATATTATATATATCAAGCTGAAATTTCAGCCCCATTTACTTAACTTAAAATTTTAATTAAGATCTCCATATCGATGTGGTAATTTATAAATTATATTACACAGGAAAAAAATAAAAAAGAGAATGAGTAAAGAAAGCAACTCACTTGTCCTTTCACTATCGTAGAAAAACGTCTTGGATTAACTTACATACAATTCTTGTCAAAGTAACTTTAATTTCTAAATGAAAATGAGTGTTTCGTTACTCTAAGATAAATTTTTTTTATCTTCAATTGTACTCTCTCCATTCCTAAAATTTGTTTAATTGGTTTTAATATGAAATGAATAAATTTAATGTTTTAACGACAGCATATACAACTCTACGAGATCAAATTATAATATTAATAGTAAAATAGGATCAAAAACTATATTTTAACATTTTTTTACAACATATTAAAAATATTTAAAGTAAAATTTTAAAAAATCAACACATCAAAGTTAGAAAGTAGTAGAAGATATTTTTTAAGAATGTAAGGAGCACATATTAAAATTCCTACCAATACCAAGATTCCGATTCAATTTTCCATATGAGTGCCTTGGTGCTCTATTCCTCATGAGACATAATATATATTTTACTTTTTTTGTAACACTTACTCTAACTGTCTTTAGTTAGGAATTTCTTTATTCATAATTTATAATATTATATACTCGATACTATGTAATCACTCTTCATTGCTAGTTTATAAAAAAAAAAAATATATCCTAACAATCAATATAAATATTTCATATTAAAATTCCTTTAAAAATGGTGTTTTTAAGTTAAGGGAGTACATTCTTGGAAGATTAGAGAACTGTTATAGATAATGGACAATTCATACACTTAAGATACAAAAAAACATGGTTTAATACCTAAGATACTTCTAGTATGTAGATACATACGAATTCATATCAACATCGAGTCTACATATCGTCGTGACCATTTTGAACTAGAAATCTTCAAGATTCGTCCAGCGATGTCATTTTGTAGTGACAGGCCTCTGCTTTCACTTCTTTAATCTTGTCTTTAATTTTCTTTAAGTTCCCCTCCCTGGCCACTATTCTTTTCTTACAAGCCTCCTACTCAGTCTGTTTCCCTAATCACTACATTACACCCCTATTCATTTACTTTACTACCCTCCATTTTTTATTAATTATATTATTTTAACCGATCAAATTTTGCTTAGTAACAAATTGGTTGCTTTAAAGATACATTAAATACTACGTGAAGACTTTTATATTTTCAAATATATTTTTGGATTATTTCTATTTAAATTAACAATCAACCAATGATATCAAGCTTCAATTGATTCCTCAGCCCTACATTTTCTAACGACTAAACGACAACTAAAAAAAATAGAAAGAAATAATACTTTGAGTTAGATTGTTACCAAAAACATTGCGATTTCAGTATCTTCTTCATTTTCCTCTCCAACCAACAAGTTGTAGATGAAAATAACTAAGCAAGACAAATATCTAGATCACACACTAGCAAAACCATGCTCGCACATCTATTTATTTCCCACATCTCTTCTAAATTTCCATGATAACATATTCTCTCTTCCACATAATCAAATAACAACTACAAACATACACATTTTCCAATAGAATCTTATTGATATCTTATTTGGACTCCACAATCTATTCCAATATTTTAACTCAATAACATATATACTGTTATTTATAAATATTATATCCTATATTTTTAATATATATTATTTATTAATAATGTAATAATTTAGACATTTCTTCTTAAAAAATATTTTTATTTAATACAATATTTATAATAATGTTTCTTTGTCGTTTAATATTCAATATTATTGTCATTATTGTTAATAACATTTATTATTGTAATTTTTATTTGTAGGTTAGACAAGAATTAAATTATGCAAATATTAAAAAATATTTTTATTTAATTTAATTTATAATTTAGTTTTTTGTTTTAATATTAAATATTATTAATAAGTTTTATTATTTCAATTTTTATTTGGTTAGGCACAAAATAAATTATGCAATAATATATTTCCAATATTGTTAATAATTATTTTTAATAACTCGTACATGTGTACCTTACAATAACTAACGTAAATATCTCACACTCATTATTAATTATGCGCATGTTAATAATGTGAATTATATTAAAGATTAGTTATAAAATTAGAACAACAAGGTATATGCTTGAATAATTTTGGCGATAACAAGATTCGATCTTGGACCGAATTAGCTATGTACTTTCTACTTGGACAAAATTATTAAAAATGTTTTTGATGACTAAATTTATATTTTTACTTTATTTAATTAAATTAAAAATAAATAAAGTACATGAAATATTTAAATAAAGATTGTATGTATATTCAACAAAGAAAGCTAAAAAAAATGTATAAAACTATGAGTTAAATTCACTGGATGTATTCTTATACTGTCTGAAGAGATTGAGACAATTCATTGTCTCCAGTCTCCAGAAATTTAAGACAATCAAATGGGCATTGCTGTATGTCCTATTTAATTCAATTGGACAATATTGTCCATTATAAGTACGACTTGGTCTGTTTGAGATATATATTAAACTAATTAAAGCTACCAAATAGCCAAAGTAGGAATCTCCGGTAACAACAGTGCCATCAAAAACCGGCATTTTATTGATTAGTTAAGAATATGCTTTGATTTGAACAATCAAGAATGCAATTTGACCGATCAATAGTAGTTTGTCTCGTTTCTTTTCATATGTCTCCTTCAATAAATCCAAGATTAGACTGCTAAACAAAATCTCTTAACTCAATTACCAAGATTGATATTATCACTAGAAAATTAAAGATTTTGTAGACTACGTGGGGATCTCTCCAACACCCATCAACCATTTATTCATGATTTGGTAACTTGTCTCATTTAGGAATTTCCGGTTAGGTATGACTATCACTTTTGGAAATCGCAATTACCTCATGAACTTTCCTATTTAGTAAGGGCGGTAATTAATTTTTTGTCTCACACTAAAACGGAACCATAAAAGAGAAATGAAATACTCCGTAATATCTTCAAGGTATTTTTTCTTTACTTTTACATTTACATAATAATTTTCTATGACTAAATTTCAACTCTTCAATTATGAGAGTCCAAAACACAATGCAATCACACTATTTGAAATCAAATTAATACTCCCTTCAATCCATTTTAATTATCGTTTAATTTTTAAAAAATTGAACTTTGACCATCAATTATTAATTTCTAGTTCTCCTTATTCTAAAAAAAAAAAAAAATATAATTTATATATTTTGAGATTCGTTTTATGAATACTTTCATAATATAATTCTTTTTAGTCTCATATTACAGTTGGGGTGAAAGAATCAAAAATCAAAAAGCATTTATTTCTATTAATGCTGGTAAAAAGTTCAATTAAAATAGATTATGATTTTAAGAAGTGAATAAAAACTACTTCTTTTTTGATAAATAATTGATGACATTAATTAAAAGAAACTTGTCAATAGCCTTCATGTGACTATTGGCTGTACGGGCGCACTGCATGAAATCAAATTAAAAAGTATTCATGGCAATTATATATAACGCCTAAAGTTCCCCCCATCGACTCCGGCTATAAGCCTAAACAAATTAACGTATTTCTATTTTATCCTCCTAATAATTTTTATTTTATTTTAATTTTTCATAAGAATTTTCATAAGAATCGCCAATGTTACAACTTCTCCATAAACGATTTGCAATACATTATCTACTTACTGCATTACTCCTCCTCGCGAATTATAACCAAGTTAAAAATAAAGTTTCGCTTTCACGCCCTTATCTTTATTTCCACTGGTGAATCCTCTTTTTCATCTTATTTTCGGCGTTTTTTAAATTTATTTTTTTTCATTATAATTTTATTATAAAGACAATAATTTGGTAATGCTAAAGATTCCAAGACATATAACGAAGGATATTAATGCCTTCAAATTTAAAAAAAAAATAACCAACACTGCAGAACCAAAGATTCAATTTTTCCTGGGCTTCGAAGATCATCAATCATCAGTGCACCTAAGCTTGTGATAATTCCTATACCATACTTTTGAAGAAAACCATCAGTAATAATATAAATTGAATGAAAGTAAAATTCTTGGCGAGAAAAAAGTTGTAAAATTCTTGATTCCCTAAAGAAACGCAGAAAAAATGAAGCATTCGGCATCCACAACAATAATAAAAAGTTCTAAAATGCAAAAATACTGTTTTTTTTCTTGACATGGGACCTCACTCGCTCCACCTATCCTATCAAAGAAAGCTCACCAATGCTCGTCAAACACATGTTAAATATTTCTTGTCGGTACTTTTCACAGCCAAAAATATTTTATGAATATCACAACAAACTTTCATCTATAAATATCCACCCAAGGTGTCTCTTTTGACATACAAATCTGATGATCAAGAAAGATAGCCATATCAAGCTAGCTAGAGAAATACAAAGAAAAATATATTTAAAGATATGTTTATGTTCATGAAATCATCTATGTGCAAGATATCTAGGGTTGATGATGAACACCACCATCACCATCATCATCATAAGGTTGAAGATAAGAAGAAGGAGAATACTAGTAGTTCATGCAAATCTTTAACAGTTTGGAGAAAATCTCTTCTATTTAGCTGCCAAGGTTTCACTGTAATTGGTTCAGATGGAAATTTAGCATACAGAGTTGAAAGTTACATCAAACATCCCAATGAAATTATTCTCATGGATGGATCTGGCAAACCTATTCTCACTATCTGCCGTCACAAGGTAAAACTTCCATTTCTACTACGGAGTATATATTCTTCGATATAGTTTAAATTATGATATTTTTAATTGAAATATATCATAATCAAGTCTCATGTTAGTTGCTTAGTTGGTTAATCTTTTAAATTCTACTCTTGTATATATTGATTTAAGTTTTACAATTTTTTATTAAGTTTTATATCAATAGATAATTATTTTGATATGTTTTACTACTTTACGATCGATAAAACTATTAAAATGATATTTTTAGATTCAACTCATAAGTCGCATCTATAACTTAAGATATACTTCGAAATTTTCAACTTCGACAAAAAAGTTAAACTAAACATGACTATATATTTTAAGGTAAATTTCTTTGAAGTTATATATGTTCTAATATATCCAATTATGTTAAAAAAACATTTATGGATATTTATTAGAAGCTTGTTGGGCTAAGTGAAAGCTGGTTTATCTACGAAGGAGAACCTAAACACTCATCATCTTCAACATTATCATCAAGCAACAAGCCATTATGTCACGTAAGAAAACACCATAACATCTTACTACAAAACAACCTCAACATCCTTGCTTATATATATTTAGGTGTGTCTGATAAAAGACACACCTATATAATCGAAGGATCGTATTCGAATCGATCATGTAAGATATTGGATGAGAAGAGAAGAGTGGTGGCTGAGATCAAGAAAAAGCAAGACATAACCAAAGGGGTGTCTTATGGCTCAGAGGTTTTTGTGTTGATTGTTTCGCCTGGTTTCGATTGTGGACTAGCCATGGCTATCATATTGTTGTTGGATCAAATGTTTTCTTGAATTCTTTTGTTTGTTCTCATATTGTAGCCTTATTAGCTTGGTGTAACATTGTATACTTTTATCTTCCTTGTTTGCTATGTTTTTTGTTTTTTCATGAGGATCATGATACGGCCGATTTAGCTAGGTGACAATTATGTAAATTCTAGGCCAATTACTTCATGAAATCAAACAAGGTAGCTCTTAATTTATAAAGATGATATACATTCATCACTTGTAAGTGGGTGACGGGTACTTTGAATATGTAAATTAAAGTATGTATACATTTTTATTATTGTAGTTTATCAGATACAATGTAACCAATTGCAACATTATTTCTTAGAAGATTAAGCACTATTGATTTTGTCTATTCTTACACAAACCGAGTACTTGAGCTTCTTCGAACTTACCCTAATGTCAGCATTTGGTATGGAGTGAGGACAATCAGTTGAGTTTGGCACTACAAATTGATAATCAAATCCTCTGTTTTTACCTTTAGACTTGGAAATGGTGGAGAGTTGATTCATAAGGTTTCTTTTGTTACTTCGTCAACCATTTGGATTTATTATCACCCGAATATGTGATTCATGGAGTGTCCATGCTACAAGACACTATGACAATTGACAATGCTCATCTGTAATTATTAAAGCAAAGGTATCATACTACGCCATTCCATCTTACCTGATAACATTTTTTCCATTCCCCTATCAATATTCAAAGTTTCACCATATCGATCATTCCATTGGGATTAATTATTCCGCTGGGACGACCGTTAACGATCTTAAAGAGATTATTCTATAACTATTTTTTTAAATAAGTACTTTTTAAAATAAATTATTTTTAAACATGGATCTTCTTAACCTTCTTAAATAATTATCTCCAATAAAGAGTGATTTATCCCCTACTATTTCATAGCTACCACATCACTTTATTCATCTTCATATCACAAATATCCTATAATCTTTTATTACACTCTCTAATAAGAGTATATTCGAAAAGATATTTCATTTTCTATTCCTCCACATTCATTCATATACCCCACTATATATTCATTCTCTCTATTATTATTATATGCTATTAAGCGATTTTATAATTATATTTTCAAATAATAATAATAATAATAATAAATATTTTTATATTTATTTTTCAACATGAAAAATAATTAAATTTAATTTTTGTCGTTATAATTATTAAAAATAAATTATTATAGTCTTAAAATCACAACAATACATGATATTATTTAAAAAGACAAAGCAAACTTACACAATTTATTCGAAAAACACAACATTGAACACACTCAAACATTTTTAAAAGTAAACAAATAATTTGAAATCTAATTTTGGTCATTTAAAACTTTATCAAACGCGCTTCTGATTTAGATCTTCTTTCAATCGATATGTTTGACCCTATCACACTTCGTGATCTAGTATGAACGCTCCGATTCGCATCTAATAACATGCACTTCAAACTCGCAAGACGTGATTTGGCCTCGAGACACGAGCTCGGGCCGTACATTACCGACGGTTCTAATCGAGATTTTCCCAACTTCGATCAGACGATCTCGCTTCATCCTCCACAATCATATTATGTGAATAAAATGCACGCCTCAATTTTTATGCTAATCTTCAAATCCTACATTCGCTAGTTGTCGAATGATACTAAACGTGCTCGGGAGTAACTCCAAACGCATCGCCTCCACATCTTTCGATAAAGCATTCTTGGAGTGCTTTTCTAACAATCGTTTTCTCAATTGGGAAAGCCGAATTATTGACAAACACAGCTATCTTGATAGATTCCATCGCGAGATAAGTATGTCAAGTTGTAATTACAATTATCTACCTGGGCAGGCCATGAGCTCCCCCTCCCTGCCTCAATATCACAAGCACCGGGACCTATCTAACACATCGATATCGCTTAATGTACCTATAGTCATACGATGCAAACCGCTTCAAGGATTATCAAGCAGCTATGCCCTTATGTCCACTGAAATGAACCGCTCTTGCTGCCTGGGACAATTTTTCCACCGCACGCAGACAATCAATACTCCCAATCATTCCGTGAAAATCACGCTGGCCGACCAACCCGCAGAGTCTCTCCGTATCACTTCATTAGGCCTTCTCGCAAATAAGTGGTCTCAAATATGGCTACGATCCCTTCACAAAATTTTCGAGGCACTAATCAAGTAAAGATTTTCTCCAATTTTCATGTACTCATCACAAACATCCGTAGCTACCCATTAAAGCAATACGCTGCATGGTCAGCAGACACTTTTGAAGACGTGACGTAATTGCTTTCCAGACCGTCACGGCTGAACAAGAAATGTCAAGGTAAAGAGACTTGCCAATACTAAGCAAATGCTGGTCTTCGCATCCGGTATCTCCGACGAAATCGCTGGATCCTGCCAGAAGCTGCTTCTCGGCAGCAGCAGTCTCTCCACAAGCCTCTACAGTCATGTTGATCCCTATCTATGTATTTCCTCCTATGTGTTCGATTACTTGAAGCTTGCCATTCCTCTAAGCAAAAGTGATCGTTGTTCAAGTAAAGACTCTTCCAACTCATATCAAGTTGTTTGAACTTTTCAATGAATTTAACGGTGAAGTGATCCATTAATTAAGCAAAAAGAGAACTAAATATTTGAGGACGATGGAGGTGCGTCGAGATATAACTTGTATTTCGATTCAGGATATTTATAGTGTAAGATTGTCTGATTTCAAACATTCAACTTAACCAAATTTAATTAAAAGATAAGGTTCGTAAGAATATAATTCAAAACATATTACTTTGGTCGATAAATTATGACGTTATAATTATTGATGGATTTTAAATCTAATATACCAAATTGAACGAATATACGCCGTTAAATCATTTTACGGTAATGTCTTGGTTATTAATAAGTCACGCCATTGTCTGTAGGGTATGGTTTTGTCATTGATAAGTCACATTATCCGCACGGGACGGGGTTTCACATTACAAGTCATATCACTTTTATTAATAAAACACACTTTCAAACGTACAACAACATTCAGAAAAGTAAACACACCACACAAATTATTACTAAAACATTCAACATAAAACTAATGATCGAACAATTCACTTGTGAGCATGTTAAACATCTTTTCCTCCATCTCATCCCAATTATCATTTTGGTGCAAGCTACACACAACTCCATCTTCTTAATACGTGTTTTTCTGCTCGCTGGGCCAATGCTTTCCACGCCGAAATTTCACGCCTCTATTTTCTCTAAGAGCCGATATTAGCATCCATCTCGAGTACTTTTCTCAAAAGCATAATCACCGCAAACTTGATTTGGATCCGCATTTAATTTACCTTCTCTTTGTCAGTTTCCTTCCTTCTCACACAAGAACACGAACGAGGATGAGACGCCATTACCATCATTTATTTTTTCTTTGCAGCCACTACTTCCGCATGCACCAGATCCAATCATATTTGGTCGAGTACGAACCAACTTCCACTCTTCAATTAAGGTAAACCTTTTCTTAGTTTTCTGAATGAACAACTCTTCAGCTCTTGATATGTAGTCTCATCAGACCAACCACTTCTCACCATCCGGCATCAGTTTATATATACACCTACCCAAACACAAAGTCTTTTGTTGATATCACGGTAATGACTTATACAATATGTTTGAGTCCTATAACGACCAGTTGTTGAATTGTCGCTCACATAGTCCGTAATTTTTTTCAAAACTGCCTCCCTTTCGTCTCAAAGCATCTAATTCACTATCATTACTAAATTGACAATAACCCTATTAAAAAGAATTTTGTTTTCTTGGTACTCCAAATCTATATTTCGAGTTTGTTTGAGGTCAGTTCGGTTTAGTCATATCATCATCTTTTCCTGTAGATACTGACCGAAATCCCTGCACTTCAGATCCACCATCAACGGCAGCTAATTATTCTCAGCGATGGTCGGGAGCTTCGTTTTGCATATCGATGCCCAACATATTATTTCCAATTTTATCGTTGTCCATAAAGGCATATAATATCGATAATTATGTGAATATCGCATACCAAAATTAGGATTCGTGGCATAAAATTTGATTTGGGCGGCATAAAATTGGATTAAAGGGCATCATAAATTGATTTTGATTTGGTGGCATCATAAACCTGCTCAGAATCGTGACGTTCTATATTTTACTTAATTTTCCTAAGCTAACGTTCGATTTCGGCGCCATTGACAGAAATACAAAATTGGCCGATAATTATAATTTCGATTTGCATCCATTTAAACGGTATATAAATTAGCAAAAATACTGGTAAAGCCGAGAAAATAAAGATTGTTGTGTCCAAATCATACACTCCTAGTCTCTATTTATGTATTACCAAAAATAAAAAATACTGTAAAAAGAAAAATTAAAAAGTCAGAATAATAATTTAAAACGGCTAAATAAATAAAGTGGGGATAAATGATATTCCATCACCCCTGCACATATGGGTGACTGATCACAATTTTGAATTCAACTTTATCCATTCCATCCCCAATCTTCCAAATAAGTGGTAGAAAGTTAATGCCCACCCCAATTATTTTGTCGAATAATCTGTAATTATCAATAATTCCTTGAAAATAAACACAAAGATTGTCCTCTAAAATATTCTCTATTGTATTAAATACCACTTTTAAATATCGTCATCGAGACGGTTCATCAAGAAATAATTTTAAATTCTTTAACAAAAAATTTAAAACTAAATAAACAACCCCAACCCCAACCCCCTCCCCACCATGTTCATCAACCAACCACTACCACCGTAACCCCCCTACCACCATCTTCATCACCATCATCAACCACCATCGAGAAATCCTAAGCCCCCAACCTCCACCATAAAAAGATTAGAGAACATCACCAACAAAAGAATCATCATTCTCCATTCTCAACTACTCTCCCCCCTCCCAATATCATCATCATAATAGAAAAATACAAAAATCAAGTACCAGTGAATCAGTGATCCCCAAAACCAACACTAAATATCAATAAAAGTTGAATCTTTCAAACTAAATGTATAAAAATCCAATATTTTTCCTAAATTAGGCTCAATTCCTGGAAAAAAAAATAAATCAAAACATCAATAAAGTTAAATCTTTCAAACCAAAGTAGGGTAAAAATCCAATACTTTTTACTAGATTATTGTCAATTAACGAAAAAAACCAAAAAACAAAGAAATCCCATTTGGGTATTCCTCAATCATCAAAACTATTGTTGAAGTAAACATCCAAATGAAGCATATTGATAATATACTACAATCTCTAGCAAGTTCAAGATGAAAAAATCAAAATATATTAGCGCAAGGCATTATTTTTCATTAGACAATATCACATTTCGAGGCGGTCAGCGATGGCGCGCGGTCATTGTGGACGTAAGCACGGAAACGATGCTGCGGGTCGGCGCAAGGAAATAAGTGGATCGGAAAGCGGTCGATGTTCGTCATGGTACTAAAAGCCTGGAAGATAATCAAAGTGGATATGAGTTCTATTTTTTTATATTAAAAATCCATTTTTTTATAATGGTTGCTTTTTAAAATTACAAATACCCCTGCTCCAAAAAAAATATATTTTTAGAAGAATTTATTTGAAAATAATTATAGAATGACCCCATTTAAAATAATTAGTGGTCAACCAGAAGGAATAGTCAATATGATAGCCTTTTAACGCTCAACGCCGACCCGGAAAGTTTGCTACACATTGTGCAGAATTAAACGAAAAGTATTATCCGACATGCGACATTTCCTTTGTCCAAATTATTATCACGTATCTACTTATTACTTAACATTAAATAAGTGCCCCATCCCACGATCGATTTGGACCTATTTTAAGATATCCAATTCATGAATGTAGACTTAAGTTCCCCATCTCTTTATAAATACATCAGCCCAAGATAAATACACTCTGCCTACATCTTAAGCGCATCTAAACTCTTCAAATATTTTCTATAAAATCCCTCGACAGTTTCAGTCATTTAAAGGTAATGTTAACTGAATTGAAACTTCATCGCTCAAATTACCAACACCAACTAACTTATAAGACGGAAATTTACATTTATCGAATTTCTGGCCAAGCCCAGTATAACCACCCCTCAGTTTCATCATCACTGAGACAAATACGAAGCATTTAAACAACTTCACGACCAAGTGACCACTGCAGAGAATAAGGGGGACAATCCCAAAACACACCTTGGGGCCATTACTCCGCACCTCCCCGCACTAAAGAAAAAGACGTGAACTCACTATGAGACGGGAGCCATCTCCTGTATGACTCAAATAATTTAACCAAGAGAAAATTTGGCGAGTCCAAAAGCGACTCGTGGCATCATCCCTCTAAGCCCCGGAAAGATACACATCAATCGGGCGCCAAGCCATGGGAATCTACTACAAAGATTCACGACATGACCACGTAGATCGATTCAAACCACAGGAATGATTGGCGTATTAATGTTGAAATCAAGATATATTAGTTTCTATAATTACGCTCACAAGAATAATTTTGGTAACAATTCTTTTTAAGAGTTTTAGTTAAACGACATTACTTCAAACTAAGTAGTTCAATAATAGTACTGCAAATTACTAAATTCAAACCTCATGATAATATCGTGGGTTGCTATGATCATAGATTCATTTAACGTTATAATAATCATAACGGTCAATTATATTATTATACAACTACTATTATCCGGCACTGCAAGATCATATACACATACAACGACGCTGAAGCTATATTTCATGTACGAATTAAATCGCGATTGCTAGATCGAGAGTCGATCAGAATCGATTTGCATACTCGATCGAGGATTTTACACTCAATAGTATTAAATCTATATTGACGAAACCGAATGAATTAAACTTATATATAATTTATGGCTTAACTAATATATCTCACTAGTAACTCAAGGTTACTTACTCGTTTTTGCATAAGTTAGTTAACGGCTTAACGGTTAAATTTTTATTTATTAACGAAGTCGAGCTTATTTTCAAAGTAGAGGAAGTTATGTCTATATATACGAGAAAGAAAGATTAAGTCCTAATTCATCTTTTCTCCACATTTGGCCGCCCCCTCCCCTCTCCTAGCCGCCAGAAACAAAAGCAAACCACCTTGGTTTTATTGTCCAATTATTCACAAGATTCTAGTAAATCTAACCACGAGATTCAACCGCTTCGTACGGGACTAATTGAGGCATCAACCTCAAGAATACGGTGAGTTCAACCGTGAGGCTTCGAGAAAGCTGACGACATCCGGGCCGATTGTAAGTACTCTCGTATTCATACGTACATATATTGAATATATGTTTTATTGTAATTTATTTATATACATTTATTCGATCTTGGTTGTTTTTGTTTATGTTTTAAATATGAACAAGTTGCAAATTTTACCAACAGCATACGCTATACCACAAATCAAAATCAGATGCGGAAGAATCGGGTCATGGATTATAACTACGGGCGAATCACTAACGACAATATAGGCGATACCGTCACCTAGTCCCTTTCATAACCAACACGCAGAGGGACGTGATTATAACCAAGAATACTATTCTTCCACACCTCGACAATTTCTACTACCCCATCATGGACAACCTAGTAGAGAAATAAATATGATAAAGCACATGCTCGTCTCCGCAGTAGGAACAACCGTCAGGATGCCACCCGGAACCAGCAGGGGTAAACAACGTGTGCCTTATGGAGCAGGTAAACTTATCTCGCTCGGGAAGATCAGCGGATTGAAAGCCGCTGGATTCAAGCCTTCGACTTTTCTCGACGCTCTGGAAGATATCATTGTATAGCTTCGAAAAGCAACAAGAAAGACCACTTTCATCAATTTTAGTACGGGTTATACCGTTGACTGCCACGCCTCCTGTCAAAGAACGCAGGGAAACATATCAAAAGATACGATTTGCATCTTCTCCCAATTCGGATAGTGAGAATACTGAAATCTATGATGATATGTCAAGGTGCTGTTAAACAGGACAACATTTGGAGAACTTTATGAGACCCCTCGACGGTTTCGGTAGAAAAGTCAATCGCACATCAACTTAAAACGCTAGTCTGGGGTAACATCGTGAGTTCTTATGTTTACGGTCGAACGGCATCGAACCTAATCTCGACAAGACAAGCCATAATTCGACGCAAGCCCCTAAGTCCTATAATAAGATAAATAAGCAGATGTTGCCGTTCTCAATGTGTTTATTTCTGTCCGAGGATAAGAACTTACTCCTTTTCAAAAACCGGTGCTCTTCCGAGAAGAAGTTCACTGGATGGTGAATGCCCAAGTCCTCAAGAGTTGGGGCGTTTACCTGGGGGTCCCCTAAAAAGATACCGACCAATCTTGCAGCGAGCAGAACTTCGCTTATACTTACCAGATCCAAAGCGAGTAACGCCAGCGAGGCGATGAGAAAAATCATGCTCACATACCATGTGTAAGCCACGCATTCCACCTGAATTTAAGTAAAATTATCCTCATCGACAGTGCCTGCGGTCGGGCCTTGATCACTTCGGCAAAGTAGCCTGTGGCCTACCTTCAAAATCACCCAATAGTAAGAGTCACGGAACAACCCTCGAAGAGGATACTATCCAACCCCGCATGATTTTGAGGCTCACTGTGGGCAATTAAACTGGCCGAATTTTAAATCACTTTCATCCCCGAGAACTCAATCAAAGCCTGTGCGTAGCCGAATTATACATGGAATAAATGCTAGAAATCCCCCCCCAAGACACGGAGTTCGTACCGATACCTCTAACGACCCTTTACGGACCTTCTATGTGGATTTCGGGTCAAGAACTCCGAAGTGAGCAGGGTAGAATCTCGATCTGTAAGTGACCCAAGTGAGTCCCGCTGAATGCGCTCTTAAGATTCCGGCCAAAGCCACAAATAACGAGAAGAATACGTAAGCCATGGTAACATGATTATTATTAAACAAAAAAGCCTCGTATAACTGTAATCACAGAAGTTGAGGATTCCATGTTGTCATTGAACGTATCGTGAGATCATAGCTTAAAACGAGATTTCATTTAAAAATACCACGCTGGTTGCCACGACAATAGTCTTAAGATTTTACCACGTAATCTTTGGCGCAATTCTCAGGTGAAAACTAATAACATGCCGACTATAACGAAAGTAATACTGTAACTATTTCAATCTTTCTCGTTTAAAATATCACAACGCTTCGTCTGGCTGGCCCATATTGTTAATAATATTATTTAGCTGATGTTCTTCAATAAAAGTACTCCAAACTTGCTTGTATGTGATAGCATCACCAAATCTACTCAAATCAGTAAAAATAGTAATATTAGTCGGGTTTCTGTGTTTCAATAGCAGGATGCCTGTGACAATGATTCCTGTGATGATGGTTTTAGGGTGATTGATAAAGTATTCTAATGTTTTTGGTTGCAAGAGATCACAAGAGCAATGAAAAAGAGGTGTCCGATTTTGCGTTTGTCCTTTAAGTAGTTATTTTTGTGAATCTGTTGGGTGCATTCCAATTATTAATTGGAATGAAGTGTGTGAAGAAGATGATAAAGTGGTATTTGTGATATTATAATTATGTTTTCGCTTAGCTGCTCTATACCAGAGATTGTAAAAAGCATTCCTTCTGTGAATAAGCTGAGACAGATCAAATTTGTTATTTTTGAAGATAACCTCGTTTCTGAATAGCCAAATACTCCAAAGAGAACTAACAAGAAAAATAAAATCATTCATAATAGAATTATGTGTCTTGCAGAGCATGGATAAAAGCTTAGCAAGACTGTTGTAATAGTTATTGGAAGTGAAAAGGAGAGTCGGAGGCCAGAAGTTAGCCAAATTATTACAGGAGTTGAAGAGATGGAAGTTTGTTTCGTGTTCTTGCTCACAAAATCTACAATTTAAATTGATAAGGGTCGATTTTAAAGAAGCTAAATAAAGATTTTTATTTTTTGTGGTATTGGTGAAGTCCAAATTTTCCTGGGCATATTCTTGGATAATTATGTTAGAAGTATTTGACAAGTTGAAGGGATATTTTGTCATTAAAGTTATAGATATTTATAGTGGTAGGCTGATGATGATTAATGGTTGGAATATCAGAGTTAACAGAAGGTGTGATTTGTGTGATAGCTTGAATAATGAAGGTTGGGAACAAACTATGAAGTAGAGGGACGTTCCAACTGCCTAAATTATCCAAAAGATGAGAAACAAGTGTGGGAAGGGAAGGGGGTTTTGTAAGGGCTTAAAACAAAGAAGATTTTTAAAAGTTGGTAGTGGAAGTCAAAAGTCTGTCCAAAGATTAACTAATGACCCATTACCAATTTTCCAGAAAATATGAGGTTTAATAACATCAAGTCCCTTCCTAAGACTTTGCCAAACAAAAGATTCATTAGAGGTTTTAACACGATCAAATGAAGAAGAGTTGGGGAAATATTTTGCTTTTAAAACTTTATTAGTAGCGGAGTTAGGATTAGTAAAAATAGAGCAACCTTGTTTAGCTAACAAAGAAGTGTTAAAGTGCGCTAAATTTGTAAATCCTAAACCTCCATTTTCCTTGGTAAAGTGAAGAAATCCCCAATTTATCCCGTGTATCTTACTATTATTTTTGTTATTCGAAAAAGAATTTGCAAGGATCGTTTCAATTTGTGAGATAATATGGGAAGGAAATTTATAAACATACATCGGATAAATTAGGAATCCAAAAAGGAGAGATTTAATAAGAGTTAGTTTACCAGCTTGGTTTAAAAATTTATTATCCCAAGGAAGAATACGTTGTTTAATTTTATCAACAATATTATTAAAAATTACTTATTTATTTGTTGCAATATCAAAATTAATACCCAAATATCTACCAAAAGAAGTTTTAGTAGGAATATTAATGGCATTAATTATCGAATCTTTCGAATGTTGAGGGGTAAGAGGACTAAAAAACATATCTGATTTGTGGAAGTTTATCCTTTGACCAGAGCAAAGACAATACGCACTCCATTTTATAATGCTGACTTTTAATAATCAAGGCTTATCTGAATTATACGTCAAGTTTTCTTAATTTCAATTTAAAAATTAATGTTCAAGCTTATTTTTGTACTGACAACCTAAACAACATTTCTATTGGTTCACTTGTTTAAATGTGAACTTACACTCAAACTATTTATACATTCCTAATATTATAACGATTTTCTTAATATACGTAGACATTGTAAAAAAAGCTTTTATTATTATAAATGGAAGGAGGAGTTATTGAGTATGGATTGAAAGGATTTAATAGTTTTAATATCTAATTTCAGGAAAAAGATGGACAACTCATTTATAGTTCCTAAACATTTTTAACCACTCCCAACCATCATACGAGTGTGCATAACAAGCAAGAAATGACCAAACATGTTCCTTAATTTAATTGATGATGAAAATTAATTAGGTAAGCTTGAATTGATCTTCAAGGAACGAAGAGAAAAGATTTTGGAATGCCAACAAAGTAAATTCAAGACAATTGAAGTGTCTGTATGTGTGGCTGAAGATTAAAGTCAATCAACATTCCCTTACATATTAGTCAAAACTCAAAAGATTCAATGTTATTATTATACTCCGTACTATAGAGGCTCTATCTGGACTTTTTATACTGGAAAAATTATCAATATATACTTAATGCGAACGAAATACTGAACTAACAGCAGCTGCCCTTGGTTGATTTTACTGGAAATACTTCATCAAAGTCTTACTTTAATTTGTGAAAACAACTCTTTAGTGATGCATTGTTAAAGTCTTCATGAGAATCATAAAATTCTTTTTCACATTGGTCTTCAACCATTTGCAAACTTATTCTATCTTAAATTCTTAATTAGTTATATATATTAATGTCGAGGACTACGCATCAGATGAGTGAAAAATACTCAACTATACGATGTAGGACCGGTTCATGTGTTTAGTTTAATGATTTGCTTAATATAAGTAAATTTAAATTTGATATTTTGTGCCATTATTAATTTTTTTACGATCTTTGCAAATAGCTTGGTGCTTGGATAAAAGATATATATCCGGGTAGATCCAAAAATTAAAACTTGTTTGTTACCAAGTTGAATCCATTATGATTACAACCAACGATACATATATATCAAAATAATTTTGTTTAAACATCATGTTAACCAAGCCAATGTAAGCTTAATTTTGTAACTGTTATTGTAAGGAAAACATAATGTCCAATTATATTACAGTGAAGATTTTAATGAGATAAAAGTGTAAATTTGACCATTATTTGGTCAATGACCATTGTCAATGGCTATATGACAGTGTGACACTATATACTATATATATCGAGAAATCATGCAATGAGAGTAAACCAGGAAGAACGTTTACAGAGTTATGGCTAAGTTTCCGAATAGTCTCAGTCAAATCATTTTTATCGGGTCCATTACTAGTATATTTTTTCCAATTTTGACCTAAATGAAAATAATGGAAACAAATAAATGAAAATGTGAAACAGAAACATTATTTCAGGAGTATAAATAATTAATAATCGAAATAATCAACTTCATTTCACATATAGTATATCGAGTATTAACCAGACATAAACTAAAAATAATAAGAAATAAACAAATTTCTCCGATTTGTTTCGATGTTTCATCCCCACCCCTAACCAGGGGGTTTGACATACAGACTCAGTCTAGGTCAGCCAATTTAAGCTAAGAATAGTTCTAGGACTTGATTGAAGATTAAGCAACAAATAATATGACCAATAAACTCTATTGTATTAACTACGGAGTATTATGAGAACCACTATTCCTTAAGATAAGGAGCAATGGGGTTGACTGTTGAAGTTCTTGAATAAAAGAGTGATAATAAAAAGCTAAACCGTCACACCAATCCGCCTCGGCGCCTCACGATATCAGCTGGCAGCTTAATCGCAGAACGCGCTGCTTCAATCGATCGCGACTACAACTTTCTTTAACCACACTTCACGCAACTACCGGCGCTCCTCTCCGAATACTACTCTGAAAGCATCAATCATGACGTGCCTCTGATCGCGACTGTAGCTGCTTTTAATCCATATCATGTCATTCTCGCTGGTAGCTCTAAACCATTAATCGCATTTGAAGAGGCTGATTACAATGGTATCAGACTCTATTTCTTTACTTCCATTTGATCTATACCCCTAAATATAAAAGAGTGATAATAGATCATATCTTAAGAGGGAATATAATTCACCCTTAGATTTTATGACCTGATCCAACATCATACATCCAAAGCATGAATTGCCTAGCAGATTTCACCGAAGCTTATTCAAGAGGCTATTTTACTTAAATTTTAAAATTTAATTAATATTTGATATATACGTACTCAGAACTTTTATCAGAAGATGAAAATCCAAACAACGTACAAGTCTGAGACTATTCTCTAATTCACGAGATTTTCTAACTTGCCTTCCGTTATGTTCTTGCAGATGTGTCATGGTAATCAATATCTTACAATTAACTTTTGACTTTATATATATTCCAAATAAAATTTGTCAAACATATCTAGCAGACCATGTGGGACTCTTTAGAATGTTGACTTTTAACACCAAAGAATTCAATAGTTAATCGCAATCTCCAATCCCATGAAATCGCACTAGACTTTTCACAAGAATGATGAAGTAGGTGTGATTTATAAAATCTCAAAGCTTTCGGAATGATCCGAACTTTTCCACGTAATTAGTACTTCACACATTAACAAACACCAGCATTATTTCTTTATCATATTGTCAGATAATTGTAAAATTCAATATCGATAGCTGACATTAAATCGCACTTTAATCTTCACTCACACTGCACGCTTGGGCCCTCAGAACGACACACAAAAGTCGCACTTTGGGCTCTCAAATTAATATTTTCGCTTAATCTACCACTAAGCCATAGCTGATCCCTCAAGAGACAAAAACATTTCGATCCCCAAACTAACGTCACATTTAATCTCGCGATATTTACATTTAATTCAAACTTTAGCTCGTGACCAAAGTCAAGAACTTTTACGCCATTTATGATTAAACCTACGATAATACTATCAAAGAAAGACAACTCACGCTACTATCAAAAGTTATTTTGATAATTTTCTCATTATATTGTTGCACAGTCTTTTACCTGTTTGTGTTACCTATTATCCGTCAGTTATCCCGACAACCATCAATTTAACCACCGACGAATCAAATTTGTCAAATCTTGTAAACTTGTAATCCAATGAAAATCTAATCAAAATAAATTATCAACAGTAAGAATGAATGTCCCACTCATGATGTTACCGTCAGCGTAAACAATGCAAACACATTTATTATAATGGCGAAAGCAAAATTGATATAAGAACACCAATTCTATATAATGAATTGCATAAAGTGATTAAAATAAACAGATAGATATTTTATTTTATATCCCTAACAACGTTAAGCAGATTCAATCCTACAATACCACGTAACGTATTTTACTATACTTGTTATCAAATTATGACTGAAATGCAAACCAGGCCTCGTGACGATGTATCACTACACCCGCATCTATAATTATAATTCACACCTCATTCCTAAAACACCATACACTCACCATTCTCTCGCACTTTGTATAACAAGATCTCGTATTTAATGCAGAAACCTGTAAGCACAAACTCTACCGCATACTACTCGTGTGAATGTAATAACAAGCACACAATAACAAAGCATTTAAAAATATTCAGTTAACCCCACCTCTATTCTATCGGCTAATACAATAATGTGACATTTTACGATTAAGAACTCCAAATCGTTTGGACATTTATAAAATAAACCGCTTAAAAGATACTTCGTACCAATCAACCGTGATCGGATTCCAGGACATCGCTTCCCCCGAACTTCACCCGACATCTTCTCGACACCAAAATTGTTTATCGTAGGATTCTCTGGCCGAGTGTAACTCTCGACCTCATCCCCCCTACCTACACAACAAAACAAGTTAACAAGCACAAAATGGATTCAAGGCACTCTCTAACAAATCTCCACCATAACTCGAATTCTCCATGACATCGAAACCAAAACCTCCCGTAAATGCACCGATATACCTCAAGTACCGATGTGCTCAACAAGAAATGTATGTACCGAAATTACTTCAGACAGGATGTGACGTGTCCGGGGATGAACACAAGCAGCATAGACAACGCCTATACGCACCTCCACATATTGCTCCCATTACGTGGCAAATACCAAAACAGATCGCTTGGTAAAATTCAAACACCGCTGACCACCTCCCTTCGTAAAACTCTCCACCTTCACGATGTCTCGCAACTAACCACCTCAACACCAAGTAAGAACCGTCGTAAAACGTAACTAAATAGATACCAAAGTATGCCGACTTTCTATCCCACTAGTACGAAACGCAAGTCATACACCTCTTTTCCCCAAATTCCATCAGATCGAAAGCAAGGCTTCTTCCTATGATCTTCCACCTCGTTGACGAATCTCCTCTACAACGACAACCGCTATTATCAGCCTCAAAGATTGCAAATTGCATTTACACACGGTAATCCCGAGTTCTCGCAACCAAAGCACGAGCTAACTCTCCCCATTGCCTGCACACTGTAAGCGTACCCAAACCAAGAAGAGACTGTGACATCCTCAGCTACCCTACGAATGCTCAACCCAAACCCTCGTTTCACCGAGTATTCACCGGAAGCGGTCGAGAAAGGGCCTCTTCGACTACTCATCGACTCCACAATTTGTACGCCTCCACTGCTTCCCAACACCATAAGAATCGAACTGTAAAACGTACTACCAGACAACATACAAAGTACCACGCTTCACACCTTCTAATCACATCTCAACCCCTATGATCCAATTCTTCACATTTTCCAAGTTAAACTAAACCCCTTCGCCTAATAAATAAATAACCTCGAATTCGCTTAATTAATTAAAAATCGAGTAATTTGTAATTCGACGTAATATAATAAAACGATTCTGTGGAACGTATTGTTATCAAATAAATAACTTAAATTATGTGGTAAAAAATTTAATCGAAAAGTTGATTACAATTTTACGCAGCGGTTTAAAAGAATTACGCTGCTCGCTAACGGTACCGAACGGCGCCTTTTATTAATGTGACTTTTATTTTGGCTTTTCATCATCCTACAATATAAGACAAAAGGAAAAGCAAACCCTAACCCAAAAACCATCGCCTCTTTTTTTTCCATCGAAAGACTCAAAATTTTTCTCTTTTTCTCTCCCATTTCGATCCTCATCCTTTCGCTTCTAAAATTCAAGAAAAATATACCAATCTTCTCATCTCGCTCTTCCCCTGGCCGCTTTAAGGTATGAAAGTCTTCATATTTTTAAGTTTTTGAGAATTTCAAAAATTAGGATTTTACAATTTCGAATTTAATAATTAAAAATTTGTTAAATTATGATCTTTGGCTCTTAAATTGGTGGTTGTCAATGGAAAGAATTGAATTTTTGTTAATTTTAACAATTTATTTCGAAATTTTATATAATTAATTAAAGATTCAATTTTTATGTTAGATATGTTTAGATTTGAGATGTTTATGATTATAGATATAATAATAGAGTTTTTCCAGTAATATATTCATGAGAAAATAGTTATTTTCGGATTTTTAATTAATTTTATATTATAATTTCGGATTTTTGGTAGAAAATAGAAATAAATTATAATTTTGACTTTTAAAATAAAACTCATATTTTTATTGTGTTTATTACTGGATTTCAACCAACATATAATAATCTTGGAATTTTTGGGAAATGTTTACTATTTTTGTTTATTTATTAACTAGAATGAAGATTTTAATAAAAATGTGAAATTTTTATGATTGTAATTTAGAAACTGAATTTTTATATTTTTATATGGGGTATGGTTGGACTATAAATCAAATATTAGAATTTTTGGAGTTCGTTTGGTATTTATTTTGAATTATTGATGAGTAAATAACTAGTTTTGGAGTTAATTGAAATAAATTAGATTTTTATACATAAAATATGTGATGATTTTTATTAAACTATATAGTACATTTTGGACCTATGATAAAATATTAGAATTTTCGACCTATTATGATATTTACTCGATTTCTTATAAAGTATCGGCGATTCCCCTTTAAATAGTTAATTACCGATACCAATCTAATAATTACTAAGCATACATTTAAAAGTAAAAAACACCTAAGTTTGATTAAATAGATGCGAATATAATTAATGTATGACTCTAAAAGATTGATGGAAAAATGTAATCTTATTATTTTGGTGAATGACTGAACCCGGAGTAATGTTTTTGACTACCGCTATTGTAGTTTTTACGCCAAATAAGTACTAGCACGCGATTTATCTCCTTGGTGTCGTTCCTTACATTTTCATGTTGCCCGGATCGTAGACGTCATATATAAGTATCGCTTATTCATGTTGCAATACGCTAAGAAGCTATCGACATTAAATTATCGGGTGTAAGACATCATGTTAGTGAATTCCATATACATCGGCTGAGGATACCGTGATGACTCGAAATGTTTTGATTATAATACGTAAAGCATCGCAAATACGACCAAGCGATTTATTGTTTGCTGAGACGCTGGCCGCGTTAATCGCGATATTTAAATCGCCATTGGCCAAATCTTTATAGTCACGCAGGGTTCATGTAAATGGTCTTCAATCGCTGTTGTGGTCGAGTCGAGTCGTAAGATGTGTAGTGGAACAACATCCATGATTTATCGGGAGCGTTTGATACTTTATGCTATTGGGACGATTGAGATACTTTATACGCTGACCTACTTGGTCAAGTATAAAGACATTCAGGCATATGTGACTTTTCGTGTCAAGTTATAAAGATACGGCCGGGCCATTGCATTCGTAGATGCGGGCATTGCTGGGCATGCGCCGACGTCCGATCGAAATACGGTGATTTTTGTCGGGTGTTGATTTTGTGGACCTTCTGTCGCGCTTGTGGTAATACGAGAAGTATATGAAAGTTACTTTTGCCATATCATTTAACCTGCTTTACTTACGCTACATTTTCAAATCCTCAGATTCACTATGATACCCTTAAGGCTTCTAATATTGCGCCTCTCGCGGCATAATATAAACTGCCAAATACTAAGTAGGGTATCGTCAGGAAACTGCTTTTAGTATTTTTACTATCGAATCGAATCGCTAGTTTTATATATATATATATATATATATATTCCCGGATGGGTTCTACTTTCTGACTGCTCAGCGTAATTGAGTCACCACTGCGCGATAAGTTTCCACGTTAAATGCAATGACTTCTCAAAAACTCTCAAAGTTGAGTAATATTTAGAAAGGAGTCATTTCACCTTCTTGAGCTCGTTGTTTTTTTAAAGTGAAATACCTGGGTGGCTGTGGATCCTCTTAGCCATTTTATTTTCTGGCCTTTATCGAAGCTCGAGTCCTTGCTTACTCCACAAGCATTTATATTATTGACGTATTATCAACACTCCCTGCTGCTTTTAATGTCACCTATGTATCTAATATGCGATGTCAAGTTAGGTTTCGCCACGCATTTATGCCCACGCTGCATGGAACTATTTCTACTTTTAATGCTTAAACTGCTTTCAATCAGTTTTTATTTTATATCATCGCTGGGCGACGGTCTATTTTCTACTAACGGTTTAACTCGTATGGCCGACTGGGCGGGTCGCTACAAATGCATCAAAGATAAAAATTGTAGTCACGAGACACATGTCTAACCTCGTTCAATGCGTAGAATCTACCATCATGCATCTTAATCCTAACTGAAATTAATCCCAACCGTCTGGCTGTGATTGAACCATTTGCCACCGAAACATGTCACAATCCAACTACTTATGCGCTGGTAACCACTCCCTCCTTCGAGACGCATACCAATCACCGACACAATAACGAGCAATACCACTCGAGACATTTTTCTCTCTGCTCCACCTACATCTTCTGGACATACTGCATCTAACCCCACAATAGTAGCGACATCGCCTACCCCGACCCATCATCGCCCGCTTAAGAACTCTTTTCCGACGTATCATCTAACCCGACGCTAGCAACTAGTGCATCATGAACGCCCGAACTAGAACTATGTGACAATTTCCACTATGTAGGCGTAATCCAACCTCGCCCGGAGTCACATAATCTATAACTATTTCTGTCAATGAACTTTAAATTTCATACTTTCACCACCCATCTTCTTCGCTGATCCGACCTGCTCTCCGATACTCACCATATAATCCAATAAACGCACTTCATATAAGAGCATAAAAATTCTAAAGAAGGTGCTTAATTACGTAGAAAGACTAAATAAATAGACACATATTTTTACGCAGATCCCTAATAACGCGTTATTTACTAATCTATGCTAGCCGCCACAAAAACGTGATTTCAATAAATCTGGCGAACGATTACGCACTGTGCCCAACCACTCGACGCTAGATCACTACAACCAAACGAATTGCACTATAGTCTACAATATTCCCGTAACAAAATTACAAGACTCACTCATTCTCCTCGCACTTTGCATAACAAGATTCACTTAACGCAGAAACCTGTAAGCACAATTCAAATTTATATTACCTCAAAGTTAATGTATCACACCTACAGATTCAATCACAATGTATTTGGTGATTAAAGACTCAAACCAAGTCAACATGTACCCAAACCGCCTAAAAGATACTCCAGAACCACCTCAAAATCACCTGAATCGTGAATTGGTCGGAAACTGATCGGGACTTATACTGTTTCCAATCTTCTCTAAACTCCAAAATTGACCGACGTCGGGACTTGATCTACACAGCAAAACAGAGCACAAACACAAACTGAATTCAAGGCACTCTTTCTGACAACATTTCTGTTTAATTTATTCCACATTTCATGTTTAGATTGACCTAGAAGCCATTATGTTTAGTTTGCGCAAACAATGCATTGAAAGTTAGATAACTCATTCTACATTAAATATGTCATAATATACAATATACTCCGTGTGTGATTTATATGATTATGAGTACTTAAACTATTACTCATTAATTTTAAAATAAAATCAAGTAAATTTTTAACACGATACAATATATATGATTCATAATTTCGTAGTATTGCATTATAATATTACATTTTCAATAAACAATACTATATGAAGAGACAAATTACAGTTTTAGCTTCAATTCAATAGTTTAATACTTAATTTTATATATATTTGTAACACCATTGATCAATTTAGTGGATGTAACTTCAATTGTTTTCATGCATTTATATGACAGCATTAACTATGATGTTTACTTTATAGAAAATCATGATTTCTAAATTTTAATTTTGATTACACCACCAGTAGTATCGATATCGCACATCTACATTTCAATTAATTGAGCACTGCCGACTTTGGAAGCTGACACGACTTTGTCGTGATTATTTTTTTATATGCATTTATGAAAAATTGCAAAAAAAAAAATTATTATGAAAATATTTTAAAAATAAATTCGTGCATCATCAATTTTTAATTTTTTGGATTAGTGAATAAAAAAGTAATTTGTAAAAATATAGCTTAATTAAGCGTCGATTAATTTGAAATGAAGGGAGTATTGATTATGTGCACTAAAAAATCACCTCAAAACCAATATGTCAAATACTCAAAGCCATTGACCGTATATATTACGTACTATTTGTATTTGGGGAATCAACTAATAATATACCGCGAAGAGTGGGTTCCAAGAGGCAGAATGGCAAAATGGAGCATATATATGTCATTGTATTCAGCTACCTAAACCACAGAGTATACAACTGGCTGTAATTAAATGCGTAATTAAGTTTTGTTGCGTCCTCAAAATCAAAAGGACGTTTAATTGCATGAAAACAAACTTAACAATGCAAAAGGCAGATTTGATAAAGATAATAATGTCGGATATTCATAGTCAACTAACTTTATGAACAATGAAGTGCTACACGTATTAAATAGATGCCAGAATGAATTACATTGGATAATAAGTGAGAAAAATGATACTGTATTTACATATTTTAATTTTTTACATTTCAAAAATATTTGGGCAATAATAAAATAAGTTAAATATTTCCTTTGTTTTATTTGAATTACCTAGCTTACCTTGATTTTTTTCAAAAAATCAATTAAGGAACGTGGCCGGTTGGCTTACTGTATGTTATATTACAAAGTGTAATAGTTAATCCAAAATTATAAAATATATGTTAAGTAAGGGAAGTTTATTTTTGTTTATTTGGTATTATAACACTTTACGAAAAATTGAGTAGAACATATACGTATATTAGAGAATTACTCCATAATGAAAACTGAAAAGGGTATGCATATATTACAACAAAATTGGCAGACAAGAGTATTCGCAGGTTTTGAAATGTAAAAAGTAGTTTCCCAAGATTGAGAGACCAATTTAGAGACATGTTTTATTTGTCGATTAAATGTGTTGAATCGTCTAGATCAAATGTTGCTGCAGCCTCCAAGTGGAATGAAATTAATAGTGACATGGAAATCCTAGTCAATTGTATAGAACGGAAAAATTATGTAATTGGCACGTAAATTTTTCTCATTTTGTAACTTTCTTTTGACTATCTAATGTGACTGATAAGTGTTGGTAGTGGTGTCTCACTTGTTTTGCCATCCAACAATTCATCACTTTAATTTATTTTTGTGCACCCTAAAAACAAAGTTAGAATTTCAAATGTTTTATGATTGATAAATAAATCCGACAACCGAAAGACAAATTGGTCCCTCTTGTAGATTGCACGTGTAAGTTTGCACGGACATTACAACAATGAGACGCGGAGATGACGGTAGATAGACACACTCATATGAACAGAGTGTGTGTACGTGTTCACTAAAATCGTATGGAAATTATTAACACTCATATATTGATAAATTAAGATCTTTTGAATAATTTAATAAGATTTTGGATCACTTTTTCTATCAATTAATGATTTTTTTTTTTGCTAACTAATTAATGATTCGTTTTAAAATGGAACATTATGGACTCTATCTTAACATTATATATATCGTAGGTCAGGCTAGATTGACTGAGATCACTGATTAGGCGTTAAGAGTATATTAAGAGCATTAAGTAGGCAGCTCACTGCACTTCATTGTTTGTTTATGATGAAGCAGCTGAAAGCTTATTGACTACTTTCTAAACAAAAATAGTTAGGAGTTCATAAAATATAATTTTGGGTACTAATTATTAAATTTTTTTAAATGAAATAATAATTATTTTTATAAGTTATATAGTTTTTAAAAATACTTTTTAAATTAAAGTTACACGAGCATGTGTCAATTAATTCTATAAGATTTGTTAATGCTTCGAAAAGTCAAGTTCCATATGAGTAACTGTATATCATGGTCTAGTGTTATTGTGATTTGTGAGAAGATACGAAAATATAAAAGTCAGATGTAAATTGGGTAATTTTCTATCTAAATTAATGTAATTATCCTTGTATATTACGTTTCTAATTATTAAATTAATGTTACTTTTGTGTCGATAACTAGCAGTATTTATTTATATATTACTTGATTTTCTTTTAAAATTTCGTAACATGATGTACATCAATTTTTTTTAAAATAGAACTTTGAAATTATGCCACAATATGCGCGGCTTCGATGAATAGTAGTTCATGACTTTAATTATAAATAAAAAATAAAAATAAACAAATAAAATGACACTAATATCTGCATTATTAGGAATTAAAACTTCTTGTCCACGGGGCAAATAATATGTGCGTTTTTAACCCCACTGTTGATATTTGATTAGTCCATTTAGCTGCCTACCAGATCTTCAAATTAAGACTTTCAAAGAAAATTTAAAATCGTCTCCCTGACATTTCTAAGAAACTTCTCCATATCTCCAATCTCTATTCCAAAACTTGAAATTCTTTTAGTATAAATATGGCATATACATTCCATTCTTTTCAATATTCCATAACAACACCAAACAAATTTGACAACCTCTTAACAATCTTATCGTTTTTTTTGGAATACCTCAAGGTTACACTTTTGACTACATTGCTAGTCTCATCAAACGTTACAACTTCAACTCATTCTTTTTCTTGATTGCTTCATTCATTCATTTATTATTTCTAGACGAATTAATTGAAGAAGAAGATGGAACATAACAAGAAGCAACACCAACTTCTTTCAAGAATTGCAACAAATGATGGACATGGTGAAAACTCTCCGTACTTTGATGGATGGAAAGCTTATGATAGTGATCCTTATCACCCCACCAATAATCCTAATGGGGTTATTCAGATGGGATTGGCTGAAAATCAGGTAAGAAAAAAACCCATGTTCTTATCTTTTTATTTACACACAATGAGCTAATCATTTTTCATTGAAAGTCTCATGACGTGTATCTACTAGTGACATGTAACACGTTCAATATGGGATAAATATGTGACAATTTTCAGCTTGTAGACCAAAGAAGATTATTACTACAAATTTTGATTTCATATTCCATTCTGTCCCATTTCATTGTCACCTACTTATTTTTGGTCTGTTTTGTTGGCCTCTGCAGCTTTCTTTTGACTTGATTCAAGAATGGGTAGTGAAAAATCCGACAGCATCAATCTGTACAGCTGAAGGAGTGAGTGACTTCAAGGATATTGCTATCTTTCAAGATTATCATGGCTTGCCAAAATTCAGACAGGTACCCTATCTAAGACAACAAGTTTCAAATTCATTTTGTGTTCTGAAAATTTAAAAAACATCATTTTTTTTAAATCAAAAACCCATTTGTTTTTTTCAGGCAGTTGCAAGGTTTATGGAGAAAGTGAGAGGAGACAAAGTGAGTTTTGACCCTGATCGAATTGTTATGAGTGGAGGAGCAACTGGAGCCCAAGAAACTCTCGCTTTTTGTTTGGCTGATCCTGGTGAAGCTTTTTTGGTACCAACTCCTTATTATCCAGCGTAAGGATTCTACAAATATTCTCCATCTTATCTCCCCAATTTTTTTTATTCGATTTAATACATTTCCCAGCATGTAAACTAGTCCACTTACACCATATATACGAGTTTACAAGTGGTCTTAACCGTTACTGTCTCATTATATCGTGTTAGGAATAAATAATTAGAGGAGTGATTCAGTATCTTATTAATTAATCCGGAATGTATTAATATTTCCATGTGAGACTCGTCTACTTCAGATAAATAAATACAATTTTGGACTGTTTGGTACTAAAAACATTTGTGCTAATTAAGAAATGATTTCCTCTGTTTCAGTTTTGATAGAGACTTAAGGTGGAGAACAGGAGTGCAACTTTTACCCATAGTTTGTGAGAGCTCCAATGATTTTAAGCTCACTAGAGAGAAGCCATAGGCTACTTGCATGTAAAGCTCAAGAATCAACATCCAGGGTAAAGGGTTGCTTTTTTAAACAGCCTCTAATCCGTGAAATCACAGTAATGGACAGAGAAACTCTCCAGGAAGCAGCAAATTTCATCACTGAGAAAAACATTCATCTAGTTTGTGATGAAATATATGCTGCAACTGTCTTCAGCCAGCCTGGATTCATCAGCATTGCTGAAATTGTTCAAGAAAATCCTTTAAAAATTAATCCTGAGCTTGTGCACATTGTTTACAGTCTCTCGAAAGACCTCGGTTTCCCTGGATTCAGGGTGGGGATTCTGTACTCATACAATGATTCTGTAGTGAATTGTGCCCGGAAAATGTCGAGTTTCGGGTTGGTTTCGACACAGACACAGCAACTGATTGCATCAATGTTGTCAGATGAGATATTTGTGGAGAAATTCATTGCTGAGAGTTCAGAAAGGTTGTCTAAAAGGTACAACTATTTCACCAGGGGGTTATCACAAGTGGGCATTGGAAGTTTGAATAGCAATGCAGGCCTTTATTTCTGGATGGATTTAAGGAGATTGCTTAAAGAACAAACAACTGATGGAGAAATGGAACTTTGGAGAGTGATTATCAATGAAGTTAAGCTTAACGTTTCTCCAGGCTCGTCTTTTCATTGCTCTGAACCGGGTTGGTTCAGAGTCTGTTTTGCCAATATGGATGACGAAACAGTTAGAGTCGCACTAAGGAGGATCCGGAACTTTGTCCTCCAAGATAAGTCGGCGGCAAAGAAACAATGCCGCCGACGTAGTAAGCTGGAAATCAGCTTATCCTTCCGCAGAAGGGATGATATAATAATGGGGAATGTGATGTCTCCACATTCTCCAATGTCTTCACCACTTGTTCAATAAATCAAATTCATTTGCACTTAGGCATTGAATAATTGATAGTTCATATAGCAAATAAGTGTTAGGTGCATTGTTTTGTTTAGAATAATTGGCGTTTTTTATCCTTTTGGTTCATGCAAGTGAATCAATTGGGTATATTAAGCTTAATATACGCCATGATTATTAGCTATTTCCTAAGTGGTTGTTTTTGCCTCCTTTTGTTTTGTGTCAAGGAGGGTCATTGTAAGTTTTTATTGAATAAATTGTTATGGTTTTATCCATTACCCAAAAAAAGAATAAATAAGAAAGTATTTTGTGTTGATTTTTCGTTTGTTAGCCTTATGTAATTCATTTCTCAATTTTACATTGGCATAAGTTGAGGCCTTATAACATGATGTATCATGTTTATTTCTCTTATGTTAATTTTTATTTCAATAAATTAATGCTCTGTATTAAGACTAATAGGGAGCAATTATAAATTATATTCTACTCAATTTAGTGTTAACTCTGGTCAAATCCACATGTGTAAATCTACATATAACAAACTAACTTTCCACTATTATTATTAACTATAATAAGGCAAGCATGATAATCCAAAGTTTAACTAATAGACACACATTTAGCAACCCTTTCAACAAGTTTACCCCATCATGTATGTAACATTACAACTTAAGATTGACTCCTTTCGTTTACTTTTCGATTTCAAGATATATTCAATTGCCATTTCCACTTGACAGAACAATCGAAGCTGTCAGATTATGACTATTACTAATTCCTATAATCTTTTGATTTAGACCTAAGTATTTCTTTTTTATAACCTTTCAACATTGTAATATCCATAGAGGCATTATAGTATCGAAATCAGTCGTTTTCTCAGTTTATTTGTCTAAAGATTAGTTTGGTTGTTAGAATGGAAATCTTCTTTTAATTTGAATATCATTACATAAAATTGTTACTAAGAAAGACGATCAATAATGGTTCTCCATGGTCATTTGTAAATAACTCAAATATGTAACCTCGCTATACCATATAAAGTGTATCCACTATACTAAAAGTCTAAAATGCAACATCAAAAAACATAGTATAATAATACCTTTCTTTGTGTCTCACAATAATGATATGTTACATAATTTCAATATTATTGTAACATTATTTTAATTTATCTATATTTGATAACACAATTGATAAGTTACATAATTTATGACACCCAAAAATATAATGGTGAATTTCATTCACCATCCAAAATAAGTTGGATTTTTATGACACCCAAAAATGGTAAATTTCATTCACCATACATAATAAGTTTGATTTTCAATGTAGTATGTAGTAAAATACTATACAGTATTAAGAAATGACACAAGCATTTGGGTTCTCTTCTGCACTATGGACAATGTATTGTTGTGTCAAGTAAGGATTGTAACATTTGTAAGCCTTAACAAGCTCTGCAATTTGTTCTGCCTCAGTCTTATTTTTATCACCCTCTTTCTTTCCATCATCCTTCTTCTCTTCTTTTTTATCATCTTTCTTCTCTTCTTTTGCTGGCCCAACAGTTACGATTTCTGCATGCCATGATTTCCTCAATTTGCGTATCACTTGAACTGGATCAACATCACCAACCACTGTCATCTTCCTCTCATTCATGTCCACAGAAAGTGATTCAATCCCTATACCAAGAAATAACATAAATATATATTTCAAAACCACTACGATTAGACGGTATGAGGTTTCGGGTTCAAGCCCTTACAATAACAAGCACGGAAATTCAAAAAATGATCAAGAAATGAACCCATAGCCTTTTGTTATATTTTTTACCTGTTAGGGTAGAAACTGCTTTCATAGCCTTTTGCTTCTCTTTGTCACCATGGATTTCCAATTTCACTACCACTTTCTGCATCCAAAGAAACAGGACATTAATAATTTTATGAGAAGATGAAAAGTTAAAATGGGAACTTTTTCAATCAAATTAGAAGAGGGACTATGAAATCAACTAGAGGCAACTATGAGAACACCAATACTTCTCCACTCATAAATAAAATTCGAAAAATGTAATAGTTTTACGTTCGACTCTCACGAGAAACATGGATTATTAAAAACATGACTAATGAAAGTAGAATCTATTAGAGAATAAACCAATGATCATTGTTACTAACGTTAAAGAATTTTTAACATAACTTTTCCTAAACATGTATTCATCAAGAGTATAAACCTCGAATTATTCCACTAATATTATAGTAATATGATAATCATGGTTCAAACATGTTGTTCTCCCTAAGGTGGAGATTTAGAAGAAAAAAACAGTAAGTGGGATGATCAAGATGATTAATCATAATATTCAATAAATAATTAACCTCTATAAGATATATTTCAAATTCTATTGTAAGAAATGTTGCAAAATAAATAAGTGATGAAGAAGAGTAAGAAATTCTACCTTCATTTCAGAGAAGTTGAGAGCTTGACTTCTGGAGTAGACTTAAACAAATGGTAGAAGAATTTAGGAAATTTCTATGCATATAATTAACCAGGAAAATTATTAAAAATAATGAAAATAAGTAAGGGTGCATGTCTTATTATATTTGATGTGTGTATATATAAAATCAATATGTGGAGACGAAGACCAATGGGCTCGTCTATTTTAAGGTAGAAGACTTTGTCAAATGTAGAGAACACATTACACATAATACTAAATATGAAATATTAATGCCGTCTAGAGAGGGCAACCTAAGATAAATTCATTAAGGCAGAAATGTTAGAAAATGAAAATTAAAGTTGCACATTTGTATAGTTCAAATAACTAAAGATAGCTCTGAAATAAAATCGCATATATGTTCCTCTGTTTATTAAAAATTTAATTTTGGTTGTCATAGAATTGAAGAGGTTGTAGAATTTGTCCTCCTAGTCCAAAATTACACATTGATTCCTATTATTTTGTTAGGATATTTAACATTTTCATATTGTTCAATTCGACATGCATGAAATCTATTTCCAATTTACTTTGCATTAAACAATCTACTTGTACATTTTATTCTTGGAAGTCCATTTAACTTCATGAAATAGGCTAATATTCATATGTGTAGTAATTTTTTGTAATCCATCCATTGATAATCACACTTCACTTTTAAAGTTAAATTAAATTTACATTCTTGATATTTATGATACATAATTATATGTAAGTTTCTATCAAGTAATAAAACTGAGGAATGAAAATAAAAAAGTATAGCATGATTATCAATAATTGACATATCATACTTTTCTTCACATTTCCATCAATGGCATAAAATCGTGCAAAATGGTTTGGAAATGATATGCGAAATTTAGTCATTGTATTTGTACATCTTTAATTTATTAACGGCTCACTGACACCTACAAAGTACAGAGCGCATACTTATAAACTCAAAGAGACACCATCCTAAAATCAATTCGTGTTAATTAGAGACGCCTTTAAGCACTAAATTTCTCCTTATTTTTTAACATGAGATAATCACATAATGTAAATTTCGATTTTTTTTTTTTTTCTTTTTAAAAAGAACCCATCCACCCCCTTACAACGGTAATCAAACCTGCGACCCCAAGCCACCTAAGGCCTTAACCACTGCGCCATTCGACATTCTCTACATGTAAATTCTGATTTATTAGAAAACCAAATCTCACTGTACATAGTAAATCATGAGACATGGAATTCCCCTCAAGCAAACAAAGAGACTTGGTAGACTGGTTGACTCATCAAACAATAATAGTCAACCCAGAAGAGAATAATAGCTTATAGTTGTAGTTTTTTTACCAAACACTTGACTTCTCTCACTCAAGCTGAAGACAATTTGGACACGATTTGGACTTTTTGCCTCTCTATCAAACAATCAAGTAGTAATTTACGACCCAATTATCATAATCCGCAATGGTATACATAGTCCGTTAGGGGGAAGGGGTTATATTATATAGTTATATTAGTGGGCTTGAAACGATCCAAATATGGCAAATTGAAGTTTCGCCTTTAACCGGCGGCCTTATATTAATTGATAGCCCACTAAAAAAACTATTTCCCCTGCTGATTTTATGTGTTAAACCGGTGGTCACTTGATTGGCCGTTACACAATCATTGTTAACTAAAAACGATAGTATTAAATAGTTATAGGAAATTGTTCAAATGTGAAATAGATTAAATACGAAATAGACATTCACTTACTGATGCATGCATGAACCACCTATGACGTTATTGATGAACCAGTAAATTAAATGGTCTTCCATCCAACAACACTGAGAGCCACACTTAAATCAGTTTCCAATTTATCTATTATATCAACATTCAGGTGGTTAAGAAGAGGCTATATTATTGAAAAAAGTTTATAAATAGTGTTGTAAATTGTGGCTCATTAATTATGGAGACATTAGGTAGCCTCTCATTCAAGCGGATCAGAAGGCAAGTCTCAATCTTCACAATGTTTCATTAGAGGACATTCCACCACATAATTAACTACATTTTTTCAAAAAAGTATACTCATCTATCCCAAAAAAAAAATGACAAAAGTTTTGTTATTGATTATCGATAAACTTTGTGGTGTTAATTTATAATTGTACTTTGAATCCAAATATCATGTTAATACTAAATTTGTTAACAGTACTAGCTTTCTGTCATATTTGCTCCAAATATTATTAAAACATAATATAAATTGCTATATATGTAAGTCTTAGGAAAATATAGTCGACGTGCTACAAGAAAATTAAATTAGTTGCTCCCAAGTGTCTCAATCAGTCTGCATGGGCTATTGATTAATATTGATTTGGTTGTTATTCGATCGTATGTATATATATTTCCTCTAATAATAATATTATATTATGTTAGAAACGACATGATATATTATCATCCTGGTAGACAAATGAAGCAGAAGTGTGGGACAATGGTTCATGTGGGATGTTGGGGCTCTTGTACGACTAACTTGTCGCATTAAGAAGTTCATGTTAAATGTTAATCATATAGTTAAGCTCTCAAATTAAAACCTATTAAGTAGATGCATGCAATGGCCCCCTTTCTGGATTATTATCAAATATGCTTCTGTCTTTATCATCCATCTCTTTATCATTTTCACTCCATGCCATCGTGTCTCTTTTTGTCTTGGAGCTTAATCAAATGAGTGGTTCAATCGAGCATATATGATCATCTACATTTTTTTTATAATTTCATAGATTATTATTATATCAATAAATTTTTAAAAGTTAATAAGTCTTGATTTTCGTCAAACTCTTATTTATGCAATTATCTCGATTTCAACCATTTAACATGATGCATTACCTATGCGTAATAAACGAATAAATAACTTTGCTTTGGGGTCTTTTAACGCCTTCACTACTCGAAGTCAAGACTTAGCAAATGTCAGCAAACTCCCGACGCCAAGAGTCACGCCGGGACGGGCGTAGAGCGAATCAAGCCCTGCGCCAAAATCAAATGCGATCTGCCTGTAGATTTTAAATTAAAACTTATTGGGATTTGAAAATATTTATAAAATAAAAATCATCGCACAGTTTTGATTTAGCCGGTATTATTTTAGTGGTAATTTCTTTAAAAAGTAATAATAAAATAAATTAAAATGTAAAGAGTTGCCGGGCGCATCGGGCGCTTAAATTATGTAACCGCTTAAAATTATGTAACCGCTAAACTTCGCTTCTCCCCACAAGTTTCACGCCGCCTCCTCCACAATTTCCGCTTCTATTTCAAGGTTGGTTTTTTTTTTTGAATTACTTAATAATTGGGTTTTAAATTGATATGTGATTGAATGTGTTTAAATTATTGTTAGTTAGTTTAATTTTTTATTTCGAATGGATTGTTTAATTAGTTATTTCGAATTATTGTAAATTAATTTCATTTTTTTAATTACGAATTATTGTCTATTATTATTGTTAAATTAGTGTTTATAATGTGATATTGTTTGAATGTGATTGAATTGAGTTTGAATTGTTAATTAGTTTGAATGTTATTGTTAATTAGTTTGAATTGTTATTGAGTTTGAATTGAATTGTTAGTTGTGATTGTTGTGTTGTTAATTAGTTTGGATTAGTTGTGATTGATATTGTTAATTGAATTGAATTGTTGATTAATCAGAATAGTTGTTAGTCAGGATTATTTGACATAGATTAATGAATGTGATTAGTTTAATATGATTAGCTTGTTAGTGATTAGTTGAATGTGATTAGTCAACGTGATTAATTGTTAATGTTAGTCAATGTGATTAGTCAACGTGATTTAATCGAATGGATTAGTCATGATTAGTTCGATTAATTGTCAGGTTGTTATTGTTATTGTTAATTGAATTGAATTGTGATTGTTGTGATTGTTAATTAGCTTCGATTAGTTTGGAAATTAGTTTGAATGTGATTGATAGTTGTGATTAGTTTGATATCAAATGGATTGCTAGTTTGGATTAGCCGCGATTGTTAGTTTGGATTGTTAGTTCGATTAGTCAGGATTGTTAGTTTGTATTAGTTGTGACGTTAGTTTGGATTAGTTTGAAATTGTTATGATTAGTTGTGATTAATGATATAGATTAGTCGAATGATTGGGCTTGAATGTGGATTACTTGTTAGTGATTAGTCAATGCGATTAATTGTTAATGTTAGTTGAATGTGATGTTTTGTCTGATGAATTGAACGTGATTAGTTTGGATTAATTGTTGTGTTTGCTATCGTTGTTAATTGAATTGAATTGTGATTGTTGTGGATTGTTAATTAGTTTGATTGTTAATTAGTTCGATTTAGTTTGGAAATTAGCTCGAATGCGATTGTTACCAGATCGTTAGTTCGATATCAAAATGTGATCTTTAGTTCGATTAGTTGTGAATTAGTTTAGATTAGTCAGGATTGTTAGTTTGAATTAGTTTGGATTAGATTGAATTGCTAGTTAATTATACGAATTGTTAATTAGTTTCATGTTTTGCTGGGTGCAGATGACTCTCAAAGGTAGGTCCAGAAGGATAGGATGATAAAGGTAGCGTAAGGCGCGGGAGGAACCGCACCTCCCCAATCCTAAGCAGGAGAACCCGTGGCATGTATTCGCCACGCATCCGATGACTCCACTACAAAGATATGATTGCAGTGTATCTCGCTACCCACGATCTGCATTTAGGTAATAAGAGCGGGTCAGCATGTCGCCAGCTTCGCTGCGGGGCGCCTCGATGCGCAGCGGGTCACATGTCCGCCGCATAACCCCTATTCGCTTCCGACGTGGGTAGATCGCACAATTCTCCTTTGACGCCGATGCCAACATGGCGATGACCGCGAGGAAGCCGGTGATTGAGGCCGGTGGATGCAGGACGATATTTCTCTACGTACGGGGATCTGGCCGCCCGCCGAGCCTATCGCAGAAGGACAAGATTATCTGCCGATCATCAACGGTGTGTAAGTCGTTAATATATTTTTAGTTGATTGTGAAATTTATTATGCTTTTATTCATGTTGTTTATTTTTATTTTTTTTATTGTCAGATTGTGTGGAAAGCGGGTACCTAGATTTTGGAGCCAGCAGACATATCAGATCGATATTCGATTCTCAGCTTAACTATAAAGACATCTGCAAGAAGATATTGGCGAAAATATGGGAGTCATTCTTGGTAAGTACCTATTCAATTTGTTTAGATTGAAATGAATTTGTAAGTGTGTTAATTAAATTTGTACTAATCTTTTCTATATTTTTTTATCAGGGGAGGTACAAGTTTGAGAATGGCGAGGAGCTGCAGGCTGAGCAGCTATTCCATGCTGAGAACAAGAAGAAGTGGAGAAACCTGATGACCAAGGCGAAGGCGGCTGCGATCAAGGCGGCACTCCGACACCGACCCTATTTGGTTGTCGGAGAGCCTTTAGGCCGAGACGGGGCGCAACTCCTCTGGCCAGAAATGAGTGAAGCATTTGAATCATTGACGAATTCTCGAGCGTATATAACAGCCGAGTGTAATACTAATCGCCGGAGCTCGGAGGCCCACCGTAGGTCGATGTCCTCCCATCACAATGGGGAGTAAGGATGTACTCTCGGATGCAATGCAGGAGGTAATTAACTTTTTTATTTAATGTCAAGTTAATTCAATATTTTGTAGAAATTTAAATGATGTTTTTATTTTTATTTTTGTTTCGTACAGTTAAGCACTGGAAAGATCTCACGCTCAAAGTTTCTTTATGAAACCAACTTCACGGCGACAAGCGAGACCCATGAAGTTAAACCCCAGCGATCCAAGAGGCCAAAAGCAGCCGTAAGCTTGGTTTATTTCACCGCTTTTAAAATTCTAAGTTTGTTTAGAGTTTATTTGTATTGATAATAATCGCCTTAATATCGCAGTGGGAGTACAAAGAGGCTATGCTCACTCGCCATGGCCCGACTTCTTTGATTTATGGTATCCAAAGAAAGTTCAACTCTGGGCGGCAAGGAAAGCCTCCCCCATGGGGCGCGGGCCAGCGGGGCGGGAGAGTTCTTGGACCGCACTACCTTGGTGTCATGTATTGTCAGCAGTGCTTGTAGCAAGAAGACCACCACCACCTCGGTCGTGAAACAATTACACGTGGTAAAGACTGACCCAAAGATGTAACGGATTTGAATCGATTTGCGTAATGCTTACCGAATGCTGGCTGGGGCGCAAATGTCCCAACAAACCGGGTATGCTCTACCTTCGATTCCTCGGGTTACTAAGCTTCCCATCGGAACAAGCGAGTGAATCGTCTTCAAGCAGCAAAGACTACAAAATGACGGGGTTGTTGGCCCGGGGATGGGAGGCATTCCAAAGACCACCCCGACACAATCGTTGCATTAAGCCTTGCCCGTGGCGAGGCTCCCCTTACTTCGCTAAGCTTCCTTAAAGACCTCCCCATGACCCGCCAGGATCTCCTCAGATCTAATAATTACTAGCTTAGACTAGTTGATATTTTTATTGTTACATTGATACATAATTTGTTTTATTGTTACTTTGGTACATTGATATAGTTTTATTGCTTATTTTCGCTTTTAAAGACAATTGATATTTTTATCGATAGTTGATACTTTGGATACATTGATAGTTTATATTTTTATCGGGTACATTAATATTTTAATTGTTTTATTATTTAAAGATGTTTTAAGTTGATTACTTAAATATATTGTGTGCTCGAACGGTTTGATTATGTCCGCTCGTTGCGTCAGGTTGTCGAATTGTTTGCATTCGGGGCGCGGTGTCAGCGCCAACAAAGCCGGTTTTTTCTCAGAATGCATAATAAAGGTTTGATAAATAGTTGGCGCCGACGCTTATCCCGACGCTTAAGTCTACGCGTATAAAACAATAATGGGCAAGCCGGGTTGGCGCTGGCTTCATATTCTCCGCATGTTGGAGTCGGGTTAAGGCTGGATTCATATATTTTTCCACATATCGTGAGTCGGATACCGTCGTTGGGCCGGAAATTTCCAAAACGTGATCCATCTTGATATTAAGCTTTTTGAGGCTATTTAAGATCCATTACATATATGGCATTGAATAATGGTATGTAATTATTGATATAGTATTGATTACTTTGTACTACCATCAAGAACACTACATTAACTAATGTCAAGAGATATGTAACGGTTTGTGGTTTGTGAACATCGTGTTATTTAACAAATTACGTATAAAACACATTAAATCTAATATACTTATCCACACGGACGTATAACAACATACTATCGACGTTACTTCATGTCTAACGTCATTTATTACTGATGACTTTTCATTTCACGAGAACACAGTCAAGAACTAATTTGTATTGTATCTAATCATTGAGCTTAAATCATCATCTTTATGTAGCGTCAATCGCCCGCAATTATAATGTAAAAATACGATACGATTTATAAATATATGTGATGGTGGCGACGCAACCGACGCTTAATGTGATATGTTATTATAATTCAATAATAACGCCCGACGCCAACCCGACTCCATGTTCGGCAAGATATGTTGAATGTGACGAATGAAAATCCTTCATCCCACTTTCCTATTTTGAACCAATACACTCGGCCTTCCAATTTTGACATCCAAAAGGTATTGTTATCTCAACTTATTTTTTTCCGACTAAATACGCTACATTGTTGTTTTAATTGCTATTCCTTCGCTTAATTAGTCATAATACACGGTAAGAGTACGTATATAAAAGGGTATAAATTTTAATTTTAGGTAAATGTCTGAGGACCGTTTCGATGTATACAAATCGTTATCGACGCGATGACAATTGAAAAATTCATATTTGTTAAATTTGATGAAGCTTTTATGGATGTCATTAAAACTATTATTCGAAATGGTTTTTATGGATAAAGATGTCCGCTGCAGGAGGTGCTCTAAATACATTATTGCATGTAGTAGGATCGACGCTGAGTTCCATTTGATTTCTAACGGGTTTGTTCTACGACATTACACCTCATGCATTTCAAGCGGCGAATATTGTTGAACATGTTCATGATGAATGTTGGGACGCTTATTCCTCAAAAATGATGTTTATGCATGAACAAGTCGGGACGCTCTTACGCTCCCTCGACAATGTTTGGCGATGACGAGGATGTGTGGAGATCGAACTGTGATGGCACACGGTTGGAGACGGCCCAAACTTACGTGATGGTGAAATTCGGTGAATACTCTACCGAACAACAAAGTGGTATTGTAGAAGACCAGGAGCGGGTAGCCGCATTACTAATATTGGGAGGTTACAAACCAACCATGGGATGGCTGCGACCGAATTCACTAAGTTATCATTGACGACTCAATCGTTAGCCTAAAGTCGAGTCGCAAATATCGCAAGAATATTTCCAACGTTGATTTCTTAATCAAGCGACTTTCACTCCCCAAATAACGGTAACATATCGAATGATTTCTATGAAAGTAAAAAAGATTGTCGATCATATGTTCCTCCCAAAACAAAATTGACGACGTGGTTAATAATTGGGAAATTTGTTTTACAAAGAGTATGAAAGCTGGCGATAGGTGTCCTGGCTTACATGAATAAAGTTCGAGAGCAAAGAGAGACAACGCAAGCTTAAAAAGTCACGGGTTTCGATATACTTACCTCTAGCGCCGGCTTAACGCTGTATATGTCGAGGAAGACAACTTCATGACATGATATGGCACCATCGAACTCAAACAGATGATGGATGGATGACGCATCCGAGGACGACGCGCAACAAGTGGAGCACCTCGACGTATCATATCCAGAATTTTCATCGGAGCCGAGAAATGTTCGTATTTGGCTCATGTTCTCACGGTTTCACCTTGGCAAGTTCGGATTAATGTTTCTGGCCGCTGATCATTTGTGTGTATAATTTACCACCGATCGTGTACCTAAGTGAGCTATACTTGTTCTTATCCCCACTATACCGGGCCAAATAATCCCGATGTATATCGATGCTTTTCCTGCACTCTCGACGACGAAATAAGCTGCGGAATACCGTATTGAGACATTTCGATGCATCTAATGATTTAATTTCAACACAGAGCTGCTTTGATGCTGATCGCATTAGCGATTTTCTCGCATACGGATGTTATCCGACGGAGCACGCATGGTAAGCTAGCATGTCCATACCGCATGAGAATACCAAGTCTTTTCGCCTACGCGTGAGGTCGGAAGCATCATGGGTTTTGACTGTCACCGCCCTTTCCTACCTGCTGGCCATCGGTTTAGGAGGGACAGACATGCATTTCTGAGAAATCAAACGTGTCATACACAGCAAGAAGAGCGACTTGATGGCAATGAATCAGACGACGGTTACTTTGTTGGGATCCCGATGTCTTTGGGAAAAACAAACAAACGTAACATGTGACACCGGGTATAACACGAGCAATAACCGGTGCAAAGAAGAGTATATTCGAGCCGAAGTTATCGGTCGACTTAACAAAATCACACAATATCGATTTATGCACACAGAGAAAACAATGTCGTAAAATGCATTACATACGGTAACGGATGTCGCAGAAAACTAAAGCATTAAATGAAATGGGCAAAGGATCGACATGGCGACTCATTGTTGTAGACCCGACATGCATACGGCAGAATATAGAAGTGGTGCAAAACCAAGAGTTTAATTTATATACTTTAAACCACCGAGCAAAAAGCGTTTATGAAATGGTTGTCCCACATAGCTAATCTCGAATGGATACTCAAACATCGCTGTGATAAGTAGGACTGTGGAACTTACTAGGGTCGAAAGTCACAACATGCATATTATTGTGCAAACATTACTTTACCATAGGAACTGCCACGCCCCGACGATGACATATGGAAACCATTATAGAGCGCGCTTTTTCTTTCGTGGATATTTCAAGAGTAACTCTTAATGAACATGTACAACAAAATTGGGCATAACATTTGCTGTGATAATTTGCAAGATGGAGAGGCTATTTCCACTGCATTTTTCTGATGTAACGGGAGCACCTACCAATACATTTGTCATATGAAGCTTTTCATGGAGGTCATGCACATGATGATGTACCCTTTTGAGTCGTGAGTATTTCACTTTATTTCAATTTTATAATATGTTATATGTTTAATCATTTAACTAATATATATTACAAATGTTTGTAGCTTTTTAGGAGGGTTGAAGAAAATGGTGAGACAAAAGGCACGTGTTGAAGGGTCAATATGTGAGGCATATTTGGTCAAAGAGGTTTCGAACTTCTGTTCCATGTACTTCGAGGAAGGAATAGAAACTAACTTAAATCGGCCTAGGAGGCACGATGTACCAAATCAACCGGAAGACCCAACACGTTTGCCGTTGTTTCGTTATCCAGGACGTGGCACGTTTGTGGTGAAACATAGATACTGGATGGAGAATGAAGAATACACCACAGCTCATGCGTATATTCTTTGCAACACACCTGAAGTACAAGAACATCTCCAGTAAGTGTGTATTTAAAATTTAAATTGACATTTGGTACATAATATAGTTGTTAACTAAAAAAATAACGTTTCCTCCTAGGTACTACCATGAATACCTTGACGAGTCGATCCCGAAGTCGACGGCGAACAAAGAAATCGAGACGTGGACTAACAATTTCGTGAATGGTTTCAAGCGTATGATGATACGACACCAAAATGCTCTCCTCTATACAATTTCATTAGGCCCCGCTCCAGAAATCAAAAGGTACAAAGGCTACTACATCAACGGGTACTACTTTGACATCAGACAGGGTGATGGTAATAGAACCACTTACAACAGCCGAGCTCAGGTCGTTGTCCCCGCCACGGAGCGAAGACAACGCTGACTACTACGGGGCGCGATTGAGGAGATTGGGAGTCGACATACGGCTACACCCACTTAATAAAGTCAGGCTCTTCAAGTGTTTCGGGTTTGATACTGTTGTTGACGCAGTGCATCAGTTAGACTGATGGTTCAAATCAAACACACAACCAAATGGGTTTTAAAGATGATCCGCTTATTCCCAGCATCGTGAGGCACAACAAGTATACTATCTTCGTTATGTTCTAACCGCATAAAGCAGCTGCATATCGCAAACGAAACGAATGCCAGGTTTGTGCTATCGACCATATGCACGTGGATTTGTCCGCTTTGAATATTTCAAAGATGTCTTCAAGAAGAACACAACCTCCGCCTGCTTCAGAGATCAAACCTACGACAAGCTTAATATTATCAATAGGGGTTTCGTTATTATCGAGTAAGAAAGCAAGATGTTACGAAATGTGGATAGCTCTTACCGAATACGCAGAGACGGACTACCTCACGAGACGATGACTCAGAAAGCGTAACTATTTCGGAAAGTATTAACACTCAAGAAACGAAAAGATCATCGAATGAAGATTAGAGTAAAAAAATGTTTTAATTTACAACTTTTATAATAATTGACAATTATGTATTAAACCACGTATTGAAATGCAAATTTATGTGTTGTTGTATTTTGTGTTTGTTGTGCACGATATTGAGTTCCTGCAATGACACATCTGTTTCTATTCTCATATGACATAAATGCAAGTGGGTTTTGCTTTGTAACCGCATCTTTTTTTAAATAGCTTGGCCGTTGGCCGGGTCAAGGCCGGTATCGCTAAACTTTCCAAATTTAGAGTCGAAGTTGGCGCCGTGCACGGGCGCTCTGCTTTTGAAAATTTCGGGGATTCCCTAATTCCCCGTTTTTTACGAGGGAAATTCAAATTATGAAAAGTTGGCGGTTCGCGATCGGCAAGACAGACCGTAACCAGTTCTTTAAATATCACACATACATATCCAATTCATTTCATTCTCTTTTTCTAGGTATTATTTCTGTCTTTCTCTCTATTTTAATTCATTCCAATTATTTCTCATCTCTACCATAATCATTTGTATAATTTCTAACTTTGTTTAATTTTAATTTCTAGGTAACTTCAAAGAGGTAATTTGTTCCATAATTATTTGTATTATTACTAACTTTGTTTAATTTCATTTTGTAGGTGACTTCATCTTGTTCTTCAATTTTAAATTAATAGTTTCTAATATTTTATATTATATTTTTTTTATAGAGAAATGGTTGAATTTATGAAGAAATTCTTCTAATAAAGTAATTAATACCCTTGTTTTTTGTGTTATTTGTTAATATTGTTAATAAATAAAGTTTGATAATGAAATTAAACATTGGATGTTGATAATGATAATGATATGTGTTTTTCGATTAATAACAAAGTTTTATATATTTTTGGATTATATGTGAAAGATAGATGATAAATGTGTGACTTCTAAATGTAAGGCTTTTATAAAACGAGCAATGACAAATTCTTCATTGATTAATTAGTTTTGATAATGACAAATGTATGGTTTTTATATATTTTTTTGGATATTTTGTTGTCATTGGTGATTGTATTAATTTGGGAATACATGACAATGGATCGAATAGTATATCGCGATCCTTGATGCCGCAATACATTTTGCAAGATTCCCGATGGCTTTTTTTTTTTCACCGAAACGCAGTAACTAGCCTCCTGTTACTGGCTGACGGGCGCTCTTATTCAAATAAATAAATCAAGAACTAGCCTCGGGATGGCGTCGGGATACAAATAAAAAATTTATTACTAACCTCGATTAGCTGCCGGTATGAGACGGGCCAAATTAAATAAAAAGAAATCAAATAAATCCTCTTTGGAGTCGGTTTGGCATCGGAAAAATTAAATAAAAATAAATTAAGTAAAAGTTAGCGCTGGGTTAGTCGGAAAAAATTAAATCAAAAAATAAATTAATTACAAATGTTGAGTCGGGTTTGGCGCCGTAAAGCCCGGCCTAAATCGGGCTTAGCTGCCGCAGACGGCATCTGAATTTAAATTAAATTTAAAATATAAAGTCGAGTTTCGATTCTAACCCGACGCTTAAAGTTTTGTTAGCTTCGATTACGCCGTATCTTCTCCGGTTCCGTAGAATACGATTTCCAAAAGATTGATTTTTCCAAAAAAAAGGCAGTTAGTATGTCATTTTGTATGTACTACTACTAAATTAAACAATTTAAGTTCATCATTAACAGATTGATTATTCCAATAAGTTTGTCATTAAGCGAGGACAGTTACTGACAGACATTCATCTTTTAAGCCTTCCCGGTAAAAACAGGAGGCCTTTGGTGCTGGTTAAGCTTAATGGCAGGCAATTTCTGAAATTAAGGATAGTTTTTAGTATAGGTTCTACTGTAACATGTTAATATATGTTGATTAGGATGTGATTAGGACAGTGGAGACTTATCAAATTAAAGACGGCTGGCATCAGAGTATAAAGTTAGTGTGTTATTAAAAGTTTGTTTTATTAAGATTTTTAAATGATTTGTTTTGTACTTTTATAATTGTTATAAGTTTTTTTTAGCTATTTCTGCTTATTAAATGGGCGAGACGCTGATGCATTTACATATAATCAACAATTTTTCAAATATTTAATATATTTTTACGTTTAATTCGAAATCATTCTAAAATTTGCTTAAAACTTACACTCCTTCGAATTTTTTAATTAATATTTTATTTTTGAAATGATACTTGATTTAATAACTCTTTAAATATAAGATGAAAAATTACGATAAAATACAATGATTAAATATTTTTTTAAAGATCATTAGTATCAATTTTATAGCACGACTACCGGGTTACTTTTTGTGGATAATATTTATTTTGTTTTCTATGACATTTTATTAGTAATATTAATTAAATTAGTAATATATATTATTATTAATACATATTCAACAAAAATAATAAATTTTATAAACTTAAATATTTTATGTCAATCAAGTATGTAATACAGTAATATTCTTTAGTAAAATATTAGTAATATAATATTAACATCCAAAACTACATTGTTCGAATACTAATCAATCAAATACAATTATACTACTTAATAGATAATTAGTTTCAAAAGCATTTAAAGCATCTTCAATTTAAACATCTCATCTCTTTCCTCCAACTAAGAAAAAGAAAATAATATTTTTTACATGACACACATTAACATTATGTTATGTATCTTCGACATTTTTATCAAATTAACGTAACACGTTATCTATAATAATAATATTAAGAAAATGATTTGTATTCCACTTATATGTTTTACTTTATGATTTTGTTAACACATAAAGTTGGAAGAGAATGAAGAAAATTTGTTACGACATGGCTATGTCAAACAATTTGGGATATTCAATGTGCTTCAATTTTGTACATGGAGCGAGTGGAAATAATTTATTGGGAGTCCTAATACTCATATAATATACTTATCGTTTATTTGTTAACCTAAACTAAAATTATTAGTATTAACATCTATTGTGATTGAAAGAAATAATTAATAATAATTATCAATAATAATAATAATAACAATAATAATAATAATAATAATAATAACGTTACCAAAAGTACATAAAGATATGCCACATATTAATTTGTCACCTACATATTAATTTGTCGCCTACAAATTGTGTCAAATATCCACCTAAGCGACATTCAGAATCATATCCATAAAGCGTAACATTTGTAATCGGATCGGAAGAAAGATATATCAACTATACCAAATCGAGATGTCTATAGAGAGATACAAATATTACTTTAACAATTTGATGTCCTTTAACTAAATATATTGACGAATTGATTATCAATATAGTATCATCGAATTATTTGCTTTTATGTAGGTTAAATTGGTATGATTTAAAAGTAGTACTTAAATTTCGTTGATCTCAATATATAAATTCATATTCATATGAAATTAAATAATAATATTAATAATTCTACACAAAGGATATGATTATTTTAACTAATAACATATTATAATAATAACAACAATAGTCTACATAATAATAATAATAATATTAATAATAATTCTAGAAAAAGTATATGATTACTTAACTAACACTTATTATAATAATAATAACAATATGTCTACATAAAATATATTATTATTTAATAGTATTTAATTCTATGTTAACTCATGAGTTATCAATCAAGATGGAATTATTAATCAAAAAGGATAATATTTGCTGGCTTAACTTTAGATTTTTAGAGAGAAGCGGTAATTTAGTAATTAATAATGTAAAAAAGAAAGAAACGAAAGAAATACAACCCTTGTTCGCCAAGATTTATATATGTTGTTGATTATAGGTCAATTTAAAAGTATATATATATTATTATAATTGTGAATTTTTATGTTATTTCATTATTATAAAGTTTGAAGCACGTGGTGAATACGCTAACTAATATACTCAAGTGACATATTTCAGCATTTAGTAACTTTGAAAGCCAGAATCGACTCGGCATCGAATCGTAATATACAAAACAAATTTTATTAAGATTCTTAATAGCGACATCAGAACCGATAATTAATTTATGGCAATTTGCGAGCGATTCCTGCAACTACAAGAACGTGCAAGAACTTTTGAAAAAGCACTAAGCAGCAAAAAGAGTGAAAAGTAACCAATGCAATAATGTATGAGTAAGTGTAATATAAAGAAGAATTTTTATTATTTATGATAGTGGGTACAAAATAAAATCTCACTTTTATAAAAAATTCTTAGTGTACGTATTTTATCAAATCAAGAGGACGACCGTTCAAACTACGAATCCCTAAGCATTTGTCAAGCGATTCAGGAGATGTTTGCTTCGACTAACTTGATTTGATCTCGATAAGTCAATTCTTGGCTTGATTTGGATTTGATTTGGAAATAGATTCGAGCTTTGAGCTCGAATTTGATTTCGATTTTGATTCGACTTGGATTTGATGTAAGTTCTACCTAGTTGTGATACGTGTCCCCAGACATGGACTCTCAGACGGCCTCAACTGATACGGTCCGAGTCAGAGCCTTTAGCAACGATTCCCGCCAGTTCTGGCTATATGCATTTCGATTCGGTTTTGACTCGATTCGACTACTTTGACTGGCTTTGAACTTATCGCAAGCCGCTTGCGCCGCTGACTTGCTTTCAGTACCGCCTTTGCTGGACTTCAGAGTTAGATAAGCTACAACCTTCAGCTGGACTTTGGATTTATTACCTGGGATACCACCTTGCGGGCGGAGCTACTGGTATGCCGTCATTTTGGATGGAACTTAGTTGTCTGGAGCATGACACTTGATTTGGAGATAGACTCGAAGTTTCGAGCTGCATGGTTGATGTGAATCGTTGTCAAACAAATTGCTGGTTTACTTACGCTTACAATCCAAGAAATAAGGTTGTCAGTGATATTTAATCTTACATGACTTAAATGGTGATTTTGGCCTCACTTGGGACTTCCGATTTAAGTTTTGAAGTAGCTGCTACTTCTAAATTTTTACTTTCATAAATGCCTTAAGCAAATTGTCACGTAGTAGACGATTAAGATGGGGCGAACTTTCCCAACCTTGTCGACGAGACATCAACTGGGGATAAGGCTTTTAAGCAAATATTTCCGCCTAATCCAAATTTGTTTATATATGTGGACCGAACACTCAGCTGCCTTTATATATGATTTCACGAATCAAACCCGAGATTTATCGATATTCATCCAAGTTTTTGAATAATCGGAGCTACCTAAATTTTAATCCCGAATATTCGAAGTCAGTTTTCGTAAACTTTTTTAAATTCTCATCAAATTTTATCAAATTTAAAAGATTATTACATTTGTGCACAATCCTTGACTCCCAATATCAAGCTTGAAAGTAAGGAAATAATTTACTGGTTTAACCTTAAGTTTTTTTTAGAAGTAGTCTAAAATTAAGTCACCGCGGTGTGGTTTAAATTGATTCCCAATATCATGCTTGAAATGCACTCAAATCTTCATAAATTTCAAAATATATACTGCACATTTGCACGCCATGCGACTAAATTAAAAAAAACGCGAAACCATCACACTAACGACCTCGTCCGTGATTCGGAATTTCGCGGTGTTGTAAATCGCGATGCGGCCTCAACCCAGCAATCCAGCAGCCTTCCTTTAAACCACTCTCAATAAGATTCTCGCCACTGGCGCGACTTAACCCACACCGTATTAAAACGCTTTAACGCTTCAAGATTTTAAGACTTTTCTCTTTTAAAAGTTGAGCTATGTCTAGCACCATGTGACTAAACTAGATATAACAAACTAGAACTTAGTTCGTTCTACTATCTGCACCAAATCTCCCATTAGCTCGTTGAATGGAGATGGATCCATGATGAGTGATCAGCCTCTTCTGAGAACGATTGATCAAGAATATAGACAATCTAAATTAATCTACCGATGGCTAATTTAATTTTTGGTAATGTATGGGAAGTAGGACCAAAATGTCTTGGATCTGCAAGACAATTCAAGATTGGGGTCAAGCTAAAGCATTGTTGCGTGGAAGCTTGAGATCTCACCATCCAGTTAGGCTCATATAATGCCACGCCTAAAACAGACGACTAACTTTATTTCATCCTCAACCCCCCACCCCCTCCATGTTCTTTGGCTGGTTGGCCAGGGTTCTCAACTCACACCCTTGGTCGACATGCATTTCACTTTTTCTTCTTATTTCCTTTCTTTTGTTTTTTATTCTACACTTATGTTTTTTGTAGCATTCTTTGCACATGCGTTACGGTATGGCGTTCATGCAGCATCATAAATAGATAGGACGTTTAATTAATTAATTTCGTTCAAGCAGCAACAAAAATATTGTATCTCATTATTTATCGGATCCTTACTCTGTTTGTTACATCTTACGTCAATGTTAATTATCGGTTCACGTATGCTAGCTTGGCATGATGAGAATGAATTAGTGAAAGGATGAAAAATAGGTTAATGATTCGTAACGAGACTTCAATTCGCTTATAGTATAAATTTAAATAAAGTAGAAGAAAAATAAAAAATAAATAAATAAAGTATTTTAATTAAAGCAAAATGTAAAAAGTATGTAAATTAAATGGGAAATTTCATAACTCTGGCCGTATGTTTCTATGTGAGATAATATGTTAATGGACACAAAAGAAGGAAATAGTGAAATACACATACATTTAACAGTGGATATTAACTTGTTAGGCTTATTTCAGTTGGGGTGTCCTTCTAATAAGAATAACATAGAAATATTAAACTTTCATTGAATTGAACTTATAATAACTAATCAACTATTGTTGGGTACTAATAGTGATGCGACAAGTTTTCTGAAGCTCGTTAGTTCACTGAAGTGTTTGTCTCGCTTGAAATCTACAAGGCCACTATCTCGAATTTCTTCACCGCCGGTGACGCGAGCCGACATTGGCTGCTTCGCAGAAGGGCCGATATATCATGCCTCGCCCACAAAGGATCCTCGAGGAGCCAGAAAGTATCCCACGCGATACTGAAAAGCTAATACGTCAGCGACCACAAACACTACGATCAAGCTATGATGCTGTAAGATTTAAGAAGAAGATAAATGTAATTTTTGAACAAAACGACATTACTCCCTTCACTCTGTTGAAACAGACAGATTTATGGGGAGTGATCCGAAGCACTTCTACCTATCAAATAGTCGAGAGTCACATAAAGGTCCTATTGTGCATGATCTCCAAGGAGACCTGGCTGACTGCTTCATAGACTAGACAATTATTTTTCTATCCATCAATAAAATATTTACATCAAATAGTACATATATATTTCCTATTTTAATATGAATAGTTTTTGTAAATCATCTAAAGGAAATCAGGCAATCATAGATGTGATATACTAATATATATCATTCTTTAATACTAATTAGTTTTTTTCTTCTCTTTTTTTGTCTTTAATCATTGTCACACAGATTAAAAAAAGAACTAAAAAAGATATTAAAACGTAATCTAATAATCATTTAAAACTATATTATCATTTGGCTGACAATATTTAAAGAATCAAAAAGACATCGAACGTAGTGAATACACTTTTTACGCTTATAACGATAAATACTAAACAAAAATTTGTGACTATAACTATAAATAAAAATGTAGTGCCGATTATTTAATATTTCAAAAATATCTGATGATATCAACATAATATATCAAGATCCTAATAACTTCTAGTTTCATCTCAATATATACCTCTTTTCCTACCTTATTGTATCAAAACTATCATGATCCACAAGGACAGACGACCTATATACTTTCTTCATGCCACTCAAGCTTTTTACTTTTCACTTTTATAAATAACTGACCGTAAATATTTTTTTACGTTTTATAATACTACGAAAAATATATCAATTGAAAGAATTTAATTTTTATTTTTTATTGATATATATTTTTAAAATATTATAAAATACAAACAAAATATCTACCATCAAAAGTTCAAATTGGCTTTTAAAAGTAAAAAGAAATCTAATAAATTCTCATGGGATTGAGGAAGATTGGGTAGGGTATTCACATTAAAAAAAATATCTCAAATGGTTAAGACTTTAACATTATAGAACGTCTCCAGTTCAAAACTTGTTCCAAGCAAATATTTTTTTTTGTTGTTTTTGTTCTCTTATATTCTCTTTAAAATGAATAATTATGTAAAATTTTATATTTTGAATGATATAATAAATACCTCATATTAAAAAAAAAAAAAAGGGAGCAAGAGAATACCGTACCATTCAGGATAAATCATACGGAGTACAGTATTTTTATTCATGCGTGCTAATCCTTGTTATTGTTAGATTTCGTTTTCACTTGATAATACTTCATGCATAAGATACATTTATCCTAATAAGTATAGAGCATCTACGTTCGATAGAGGATCAATAATCTCAGGCAATACATGCGTTATTAACTTAATTGAGTTTTGCACTGAAGGGTCAATAATCTCAGGCAATACTTACATTATTAACTTAATTGAGTTTTGCACTATCATTTTCATAAAAGCATTGCTTAATATGAGGATAAAATCAAAGTGTCCATGTTTTCATACACTTATTTTTCTTGCTATTTTTAAAAAGTCAAGAAAGCAAGAGCAATATTATGCCAATACATCAATGGTAGGTGATAACGACTCATTACCCTACATAATCCCTATAATAAAGCACAAGAAAGGGAAATGAAGGAGGTAACAGTGGCGTTATTAATAAACATATAGTTCCAAGATCTTCCAATGACATTAAATGCCAACTGTAATCAATGGAGGCAAGGGCGGGACACCCATCCAATAACATTAATATGTTGATACAACGACATACCTTCGCTTTTTTTACTGCCGCTTTACCATCTCGCATATGTTTAAAAATAAAAATAAAAAAAAAATACATTAAAAATATGTAATCTATTAAATCAATCAAACAAATCATCGCATGGTTGCTTATTTTAATGTAAAGTTAGCCAAAAAAATACATCAAAATATAAAAATAATGATATTTTTTATACTAAAACGATAATTATAAAAAAAATTTTTTACTAAAATGACAATTATAAAAAAATGTAGGGAGAATAATAATAATGGTGATGATGATGATGATGATGATGATAATACATTGCTCCAAGAATCAATCCACTAGCTGGATAGGATAAAAAGCAAGCTGCCTAACCTGATGAAGCTTCTTTTTCTGATGATTACTCCTCAGTCCTCATCATTCCTCAATGTCTTGGGTTATTTAGTGTTTATACATGGAGTTTTAGGGAAGATTTTATAGTTTTGTATTGAGGGACAATTTCCAGTACTATAATAGAACGGTTGTTATTATTCTATATTTGAATTGATTTTTAGATGAACTCCATGAATTTTCTAAATGGTATCTTAATTAGTTCCTTGATTAATTAATGTCGATCAGTATGTATATATATATAATATATATATATACACTTGTTATATTAGATGATGACTAGATAGATTACACGTGTAGTATTAATAAGATATTGAGTAGTAAAATCTCACATCGATAACAACACCCTACATTTCAAAGTGAACTAAGAAATGAGACGCCAAGGACGCACGTCCTACAATCACGCCTCCCAAATATTTTAGATATGTTTTATGTTTAATTTCGAAATCATTCGAAAATCGCAGAACTCGACTTCATATTTTTTTTTGATTTAAAATTTTATTTTTCAAGCGTAAACTTTGATCATGAATAATTCTTTAAATATATTATGAAAAATTACAATAGAATATGATGATTATAATTTTTTTTTATAAAATCAGTAGTATCAATTTTATAGCTCTATTAATATTTTATTTTTTGTGGATAGTAAATGTTTTATTTTTTAGTACATTTTATTTCAAGTATAATTTTATTAATATTACTTAAACTATTAATATATATTCTTAATACATATTCAACAAAAAATAATGATTTTTATAAACTTAAATATTATATGTCAATCATGTAATAACGCTTTTTACTAAAACATATAAATTTAATAATAAGATTAACATCCAAAAATATATTATGTAAATAATCAATCAAATAAAAATATACAATTACACTTGAGGAAGGGATAATTAGAAGTTCCAACAAACACATTATCTATAATGATAATATTAATGAAATGATCGCGCATCTGGCTGACAATTTAAACTTTATTTGTAATGAAAGGTCATTAAAATACGAAGCCATTATGATAAATATTTACAATTCAATATCGCTTCTTTAAGCATCACAATCAGGACTAATTTAATAACTAATTTAATATAGAACTATCACAATTTTATAATCATGTTGTAAAAAAAGATTTTATATTCAACTAATTTATTTTGTATTGTAAATTTATCTTACGATAATATCATAGCAGTTTTTACAACTCTCGAACCGATCGCGATGTAATATTAAAAAAACTACAGTATTGCTAAAATGACCCACTCCAGACGACATAACTACTTTTAAATCAATATTCAATCCTAACACTTATTTTGAGTCAGATTTTACAAATCCATATAGTTATTTTTTTTTGGCAATTTCGCTTTTGTTATTACTTTTCAAATTATATGTAGGAGAATAAAGTTATTATTGATATGGTTTTACATATACTTATGAAAATAAAATTTTATTGTTTTTGTATTATTGATATGTTATTATTTTAATTTTGCATTCTTCATTCTTTTTTAAAGAGTTCAATAAGGGATCTTCACTTAAATTCTTGATATTTTAGTAAGACAAGAAGTGTATTTTCATTACATTGTACTTCACTATTTTTTCTTTAATGAGATTAATAAAAATAATTATTTCTTCGATATTGAATATATATCCATCATGATCACAGAAAATATTTCTTCGATATTGAAGGGTCAATCTTTTATTGGTGTTGGTGGTGTTGGAAAGCCACAACAATAATAAAATTTGAAACCTAATTGACCATTTTTGTTTGGCCCTGGTTTGTCAGAATGACTTCATTATAATCTCCTACTTAAATAATGATAAGATACTAAAAAATAATATTTCAAGAAATAGTGGTGCCATTATTATTGTTATATTTTTAATATTATTACTCTTTATGTGGAATATATATATATATATATATATATATATATATATATATATATATATATATATATATATTGTATATTTTTAGAGAAGTGTAGTTTTAATGATTAAATATTAAATTGACAGCTTATTTGAATATAATATTTTTATCAAAATGTAGTAAATCTATATAAAGAGCAAAAACAAACGAATATCTATATAAGAGGAAATAAATAAATAATGTATTATTATATATAATAATAATAATAATAATAATAATAATAATAATAATAATAATACTAATAATAATGTTGCATTAAAGCGTAGACAAAAAGAAAATAATAATAAAAGGAGTTAAAAAATGCATTAATGCGAGATTTGTGGTAAAGGGCTTTTTAGCTAATGAGTATTATTGTTTGAAGTAGGATGTCGTGGATGGCAATGAGTATTATTAACGTGGTATGACAAGAGAATTATTTTTTACTCAAATAGTATATATATGAAGAAATTAGTAGTATGTATGACATATATGAAGAGAGTCTGATGATTAATATTAATTTAATATTATCCGTTTATTTCTATGAAGAACATTTGATGATTAATATTTATTAAATAGGACATATATGAAGAAAATTATGTCTACTAATATTAATTTAATGTTATTTATTTATGTCTACGAAGAAAATTTAGTGATTAATATCAGTTAAATAGGACATAAATAAAGAAAAATGTGTTAAATATTAGTTTAATAGGAGTATTAGTATTCTTTTCATAATATATCTCATCAAACTATATTTTGTCGGGACAAAGACGTCGAATCCTCGTTATTTCACGATAAATAAATTATAAATATTAATTAGTTACTTGAGTTGACTTATCTCAATACGATCGGCGCAGATATTTCAAGTCATCCATCAAGATCGGCTCAAGATTTAGTCTTAAAGGAAGTTGTGATCTTTGTGCTAAATTCTATCTAATCTACTTTTTTGGGAATAATTAAGAGTGTTTGTCTTAAAAAATATTTTTAATACTACACGCTCTTTTAAAAGATAAATTAATCGTTGAATTGGTATAGAATTATTTTTAAGTTTGATTCGAAATTAAACCATTTTAACTTCAAGTGATACGACCAGGTCACGAAAAAGATTGAACTTAAAAATGTGGTTAATTGGAAAATCAAACCCTAAAATGAAGTCCTTTATTTTGGTTGAAAACCCGCCATCTGGGACATATTTGGTGGGACTCGGGAGCAACTCCCGAACAAGTCCTTGAGCCTTCAGTCTCCGTCTGACTAGGCTTTTCGACTTGATTGTGATTCTGAGCAAGTCCCGAAAAGTCCCTAAGCCCTCGCCTTTGGACGAAGCTTTCCTGGGGACTTAGTTGGGGATCTTCACCAAGTCCCGAAACAAGCCCCGACTACCTGCTTGCATCAGCCATTGGGCGTTAGTTTGACTTGTTCGACATGGTAAAGTCCCTACATAAGTCCCGATACGCCTCTTCGTAACTTATAAAAAGCCAACTAAAGCAACTTTTAACCTACCTCTTTCAATACCTTTTGCACGTTTTTCAAGAGTATTTTCTAAGCATTTCCAAAGCAAAAAGGCACTCGAAAGTATTCCACGAATTAGATTGATAGAGTTTCATAGCGTAACATTAAAATCTTTATTAGATTATTTGTGTTAGCCAAACTCGGTAGTCACTGTTCTTAATCGGGGAGATTAAGAGGTTGAAATCCTCAAAGCGTGGCTTTGGGTTTCTAGCATAGGATTGCTAGGAGTCATATTATCAACATTGAGTCGCTTGTTTGTACGAACTCGGAGTTTTTTCCACAGCGCGATCTTTACCAAATCCAGTGTCGAAAGGCAGGGTCGAAAGACTTAGTGGAAACCGGTCGCTTAAAATCGCTGAAATATTTCTCTTTTCCCTTGTCCTTTCATTTCATTTACTACATATTAATTATATTGTTGTTTTTCATTTTCCGCTATTTACAATATAATTGTTTGTTAATTTTATTATTCTTACTTGTGTGGGGTAGTTCATTAATTATTGCAATTTAAATTTGATAAAATTTGTAATTCAATATTAAAATATGAAAAATTCAAAAAGATAAGATAACTTTATTCACCCCTCTACGATAAGATTCCGCATAAACATATTTTTGACTAAGTGTGAAATAGAAGGGTAATTTAGTCATTAATAGTGTGAAATAGGAAGAAACGGAAAAAACACAATTCTTATTCACACTTTTATATATGTTAATGATAGTGATATTAGTGATTATAATTTAATGGGATATTCTCTATTATCAATTTATTTATTATGGTTAAATCTCATAAATTTTTACTCCGTAATAAAATCTTGAATGAGTGATGCAATAGGAGAATATGTATAGTGGAAGCTCCAGTCCCAGTACTACTGATGCCGTATTAGGTCGTTAATTCTTTTCATTTCTCTAGTCTTATTTCTTCCGGTCCCATAAATTTGATGAGCATTGATTCACCATTTCTTGATATAATTCCTTTGCATTAATACATGAATTCCCTTTTTCTTCAATCATATTTTATTGTTGCATAGATAAATTAAAATTGTAGTATAATCGTTGAGTAAGTGTAGCCTTTTTATATTTCTTGATCAATATACAATCAAGAGATTTCTTTTAACCAACGACATATGAAGAACTTTTTGTTTTCCTTTTTCACTAGAAGGCAAAAGAAAATTCAAACCACAAATGAAGATGGCCCGTTAGCACAAGTATTTCTCTTTTTTCTTTAGTGCTTTTTCAAAAAGAATGATGCATCTTTATATTTCTACTTTAAATGAGAACCCTACTCGATTTGTTATAGTGGTACTATGAGAACAATAATCATAAGTATTTATGAAAACTAGGAATAAGTATGTGGAGTATTTTGTATGTTGTACTTTAAAAGAAATCAATGTACAATACAAACTATTAATCACATCAATATATATAATTCTAATATTAAATGGGGAGTACCATCTATGATGAATCAAATTCAAATCCAATTTTAATATTCAAATACTCATTGAAGATCTAAATTCGAAGAGATTCCATTCACATACGGTTTGATTCTACCTTTTAGGAAATAAGTATTCTAATATTGGATGGTCTAAAATCAGTTTAAACATAGGGTCTCGACGTATTCTTGTTTAAGAATGAAAATATTAAGAGTTCATGAATTTTATATAAAATCAATTAGTATTAAAAGGAGAGGTCTAAGTATATTTTAATATGAAACTGGATATCTTATATCCTTAAGTACGTGTAATTCGGTCTACTTAGATCATAACTGGGTGTCCGATCCATTTCGGACCATATCAACTGAGTGAGGTTACACGTGTAATTTATCAACACATTGACCATATACTTACTTCCATGAGATTCCATCCTAAAACCAATTAATATAAAAAGAGCGGTTCAATATTTTATTAGTTATTTTTCATTGTATTAATTTTTCAATGTGGGATGAGTAGTTTAGAGAAAAAGGATTGATGTGAAATGTAATTGTTTGAGCTTTCTTCAATTGTTAGTCGTGAAATGTAATTTTTCTTTTGTAATTGTTGAAAAATTAAATGCAATTTTCTTATGCAAGGCAGTAAGAGTATAGTTAAATCAACGAAATACCTCCACCCACTGACTGGATCGGAGAGTAATGTCTTCAAATTACAACGTTGATTTAATTCCGCATTTGTTGTAACATGGTCATCAGTAGTACTAATCCAATGGAAACTCCCAACTGTTTAGTAGTCAACAATGTCTTCCAATTAAAACATTGATTTAACTCCACATCTGTTGTAACATGGTCATCAGTAGTGCTAATCCAATCCGTACGACAACACTTCTACAACAACGTATGGGACATCTCTAATTTAATACACTGCCTCAAATTCAATTTAGTTAAAGTTTTTTCTTTTTTAGTGTATCAATTTTTTACCATTAATGACTTCTTAATTATATTATAAAAAATCAAGAAAATTATGGCAAAACCAATATATCAAATTCATATATTTACTATTCTCTCCGTTTTCCTTTACTTGTCTTTTTAAACTTATTTTTTGTTTTAAAATACTTGTCCTTCTAGTATAAAAAAATATATTTCTATATTTTTAATGTAATTTTTTATTATTTTTTCTTATTAAATTATCAATCAACCAATTATATGGGCTTAATTCAATCGATATTTTATATTAATGTACTTTTAATTAATTTTTATTTTTCTTAATTTATGTATAAATAAATCAAAAACAAGTAAAAAATAAAAAAAGAAATAAAATAATAAATATAAAATTAATTGATGATCAAAATTGATACGTAAAGATGAAAACATTGTATTGTATAAAATTATTAAAATAAACACTCTGTCAGCATCCAACTGTTTGCCATTTTCCTCTCCTTTTACTCCACCACCACCTATATAATATCCCCCTCCCTCCTCTCTTCCACTTCCCCCTTCATACACTTCATTACCAAAAAGCTAAGCAACCCTTTAAACCAAAATGGGTTTTCCAGTAGGTTACACTGATCTTTTCTTGCCAAAACTCTTACTACAAGCACTAACTTTCCTCAGTTTCTTGAGAAAAACCATCACCATTTTGCTCAACTTTCTTGGACTAGGAGACTTCTTGGAGCCTGAAATGTCAATCCAACAAGAACCAACTTCAGAAAACCACTCGGTTGGAGCAATCTTGATAAGGGAAATGCTTCCAGTTATGAAATTTTCCAGCTTGATTGACCCACCTGAGAGCTGTGCTGTTTGCTTATATGAATTTGATTCAAATGATGATGTCCGTACATTAATGAATTGTAGGCATATTTTTCATAGGTGTTGTGTGGATCGTTGGTTGTTTCATGATCAGAAGACTTGTCCACTTTGTAGGGCACCATTTATTTCAGAGGATATGCAGGAAACTTTTAATGAAAGGTTGTGGGTGGCGTCTGGGATTTCTGAGTTTTATGGGGACTATTCTGCAATTACTCCGGGTTTGTAGTGAGTCATTGGTTTTAGATTATTAGTGGGGATTGGGGGTGAATTGTAAATAGTATAATTATGTGGGGAATTGGAGATAAAGAAATGGGAAACTTATGGGGGTGAAAATGTTCATTTTGCGGTATGGAAATGGAGTTTAAGTGTTACACTATAGTCAAATTAGCCCCCTTTGTTATTGGATCTCAAAATAGATTACAAATGTTTTGATCAACCAATTAGCTAGAAATTGTTGTTACTGATGTATTTAAACTTGTAACTTCAAATATTATTCCCGGACTTATTACCAAAAATTTATTTGTTACGGTGTATTACTCTATATTATCCTATTGGTTAAAATTATGATAATTGTTTTTAAAATTATCATTTAAAAGTATTAATTTTCTAAAGCGTGTCACAGTGCTTATTTTTACTTATGGCAAGTTTATATTAAAGCTTTACATTAAGACTACTATACGTCAGATTCGTTCTTTATTTTTGAAATACTGATTGAATGCTTAAAAATTTATCCAAAAATATTTGGAAAGTATAATATTGAATGATAGAAACATCGCTATCAGTTGATAATCTAAAAGATAAAATATCAGGTAACTAATTGGATATTTAAAAATATTGAATAAAATGTACTCATGCATATGAATCAAATAAGATAATAATACATGTATGTATAATGTGTTTAAATTATAAATTAATTTATTTATTTTTTATATAATAAAAGACGGTAACATTGGGATTGATTCTAGTAGAGTAAATCTCGTTTGTGCATTATCTTGCACTACCGATTATGTCGGATCTTGCTTCCCTATATTAGGTTGTCTTTCTGATTCTACATTATTTGATATATATCAGTAATAAAATACTCCTCAATCGTGTCGGTCGTTTTCATGTTTTTGCTCCTTGAACTTGTTACTGTAGATATTGCAAAATTGGTTTAGTAGTGTACTAGCATTGTCAAGCCAGGTGCAAACCTTCATGGACCTCTCAATTTATACGGAAGCAACAAATTTAAATCTGGATAAAAATAAATTACTTATAGATTATTAGTATGATTGTTTATATGAATAATAATACAGTATCCAATTTAATTTATTTAATTGTCATGTTTAAACATCTGATTCGAACTCATTGTGATAGAGAAACGGAAATGTCATACAAAAGTATACATATTTCTTTTTTTAATATCAATTTAAATTAAATTAAAAAAATCCAACTTAAACTAAATTGAAAAACTTCAATACAAATAGTCCATGTAGCATACCATCTGACAAGTAAAAACTAACCAAACAAAAAGTATAATTTGCATAAGCTAAAGAACTAATGTACTCACTAATTTATACTATCACTTTTAATTTAAATGAATGAATTGTAATCTTAAAATTAAGTTGACTATTTTTATTGAATACAAAATAATTCTTCTTAAAATTGGAATCTAAGGAATAGATGGTGTCAACTCTCCCGTCATATCAAACTACAATGAGGTTCCTATTCATCATTCAGAAGAATTTAACAGGTTCCACCAGCACCAAGTATAGGGCACATCCAAGACTTGAGCATAATAAGCTCTTGCCACAATCCACTTGTCTAGATCTAACAAGCTATGTGACTATGGTCAAGACTCAAGAAGTAGAGGACATATTTTTTGCCATTTGTGAGTTGCAAATGCCTCACGGCCCTTACTTCAACATTTCAATTTTTACTCAGTGTGGCAACACCATAAATAATTGTACTTTAGGACCTATTCAATCATCCTCCCTGTGAGCATGATCAATGAGCAGTTGATGCACTGAATTTTATGGAACATGATGATTGGTATTTGTGATATTTTCAAATTTATTACCACTACTTTTACAGCCCTAATTGATTGACTTTCCAAGTTTTCCTAGATAAATGTCCATTAAACTGTCTTTGACAGTATAAAAAAGGAAATTGATTTTCAAGTGAATGTTCTAAATATTAAAGATGACTTATGGTTTCAGGTTGAAATAAGAAACCGTTTAAATAAATACGAATAGAGGAAATCCTGTTTAAAATGTGTCTTGTTGAATGATTCTTCAATGATTATATTAAATAATACACTCGTTATTGAATCGAGAATGTTTTTAGTAGTAGTACGAGTTCAGAGAGAATACATTTCTCCTTATGATCAAATGTTTATATTCATGTGTATATGTCGTGAATGGATTGACATGATTATTTAGATTTTAAAGCCCAATCTTTAGTCGATATCTTGTTAGTGAATATGAATGTTTGTCAATTTTTATGAAAGAAGTTACTTATTCTTCCCCCTGAATGTCCTTTATTGTGAGTAATTTACACCATACCTCTCTATAAACTTTAAAATGAACATCATACCTTCTTCTAAACTTAAAGCCAAGACGATACCTTCTTATAAATTTAAATATTGCACCACACTCTCCACATTGCTAACTTCGTGCTAAAAGCTTAATCCGAATTGTTAAAACAACTATGATTTGTATTTTTCTTTTAAAGTCTAACATTATTAATGAATCAATTATATAGCATTATAAAAGAATATATAAATACATGATTTCTCTTGAAGAAAAAAATGATTTATTTACAAGGTTTAATATTGTCAAAGAATCATAAGGTTGTATATTTAAAAAGAAAAATATAAAATAATAGACATTACTAAAATGTAAATAAAATTTAAAACCAAAAATTATTAATAATTAACATAGTACAAAGCAAGATCGAGAGACATAATACACTAAAAATATATAGCCATTAAAATAATTGAATATTTCATTTGATTTTATAAAGTTAAATATCAGATCCAATTCATTTCCAATTGTTATTTTATATTTTAGCATAAAGCTTTTTTATCATGAATTATTATTTGAAGTAATTATTTTAATAAATATAAAAATTGATATAATTAGATTTGTTCATCAATTTTTAATTTATAATAATATAGCTCTAACTTATTCATGATATCAAAATATCAACTAAAAATAACTTTGAGATTATAAGTTATTTATCATTTAATAAAAGACTTTAAAGAAAATCAAAGTCAATGTATTTCTGTTTTCCATTATTAGGCAACCGAAGTGCACTCTCCGTTAACTTTAACACCAGTTAACACCAAAGAAAGCAAAATATTTAAGTTTATAAGGGGAATCATGCACTTTTAAAGTTTTACATTGGTACGGGTTCTCATTTTAAATTTGGTGGAGGTACGGGTGCAAATTACCCCCCTTTTATTGTTGGTAATCCTCTGTTCATGACATCCAAAGTGGCAACATCTTACCGAATCTAACAAAGATTACACACATACGAACTCAAACGGTCCAATGACTACAAATACGACATAGTAAAAAACGAGAACATATCTAAAAACTAAAACCGGTCCCCGACCATCAAAGAATTATTGCACGGAAAACCAATTTCTTCCAACCAAGCATAGGTAAAAAGTAAGAAAAACTTCCGACGGCAAACCAATTCCGTAGCCAACCCCCAAAAAAATCATCATCGGCTCTAGAAAAACACATAGCTTTCAGTTTATCACCGAAATTGTGCTTATCACCACCTTTCAGCTTGAAGAGATACATATAAAGAGTAGATATGAAGATGGTCCAAAAATCAACTTTGTCAATTTCTATCTGGCAATATCTACAGCCTCCAAGCGCGCCCACAAAACTTGCTAAACATGGATCTCTACAACTCAAACAAGAAGGTGCAAACTCTTATCTCAACATCTGCTAACAAATTTGACCACCTGTGGTTGAAATCAATGAGAATTGATTCCATTTATTATGTCCGCTGCGACAATTGCGGTATCAATTCATTTACCATTGGGTTAAATGCGATTATCAAAACTTAAATTGCTCAACTTAAGAATCAGATATTACTGTGATCTAAGAAAAGTGCAAAAGGGTTGTGAATATCACGAGGACCAGGAGCATGAAAATAAGGTGATGGAGATTTGGAATACCTCAAACGAAGAGAACTTGCTCAAAAGCATCTGAAGCACCCTTCAATCTACCAATATCAGAAGAACAAAATCTCTACCCTCCACCCGCAATCACAAACCTATGGGTCTAATAATTCAAATCAAATCCTTTTTTTGCAAAATCGTGAATTTGTTACAATTAAAAGTTAATAATTTTCTATTTTATTTCAAAATATTCCCCGAATCTTCGTGAACCGAAATTATTATCCTTTAGGAAGAAAAATTCAAGTAAAATTATGAGACTTGATTCTAGAATTATTCATTTCCCTAACTGATAGTAATAATGCTCCTCGATTTTAGAGGAAATAAGTTTTCATGTGAGGATAATATATCTACAAGGATTAGTAAGGATAATCTTCAAGATTTAGTTACTAAAAAAATTGAGATAAAAGATAAAATTCTGTTTACTAGTCTTGAAAGACAAATTATCGATATCGGTGCTTTCAATTGTTAGTGAAGGCGTCACTACTGTGAGAAGTGCATTTCTAAATAAATGTAATTTAGAGGAAATTAATGTAGTTGTTAATAGTTTAGACCACTCAATGAAGAAAGGTATAGTGTCTTAGTCACAAAATAAAAATAATGAGAAGATAATCAGATGTATATTCATAGCGAAAGGCAAGTTAGAAACTTGAAAGATCCCGAAAGGTATCGAAGACAAGTGATGGAACGATTATGATCTAAACAAAATACATCCAATTCCTTTGTACCGCTCAAATAAGTTTGAAACCAAAACGCACAAAATATGATATAAATGGATCTTCAAGAGGATCGGTGAGCTCTATATTAAAAAGATCAAACGCCACGGTGACAACTAATCAAACTAACGGCCTAGCCGAGGTAATACCAACAAATAAATTCTCTAAATTTTTGGGGTCAGAAGATATTTCTCGACTCGGATCGCCCTCCACTTTACCCTTTTACTTTTAAATTTTGTAATTACTCTTTACTTATGCACAATAGTTGCTACAAGACTTTCTCCTCCGTTAAGAATTTTGGTGGTTGTTCCATAACAACTCCAACATCCGCCGAGGAATCAAGAAATCCTTGGATGTTAAGCTTCTTAAGAACTTGAATTTAACCAACAAACTTGACCTTTGTTTTCTTCAAACAATTTTCCCTAAAATCAAAAGTTGATTACTTTAATGTCTTTGAGTTTTGCTATTATATATAGCGTCGCTGGTGACCGTAATGATCTGGGGAACCGGCCCGGAACCGCCCGGTCTACCCGGGTCCGAAAGTCCATCCGAAAATGGACGGATCCGTCCAGATCCAACATTCGATCCGGTATCCGAAACCGATCCGACGAATTAAAACCGGATCCTGATCCGCAATTTAATATTAAAAAACTAAAACCTATTCATTATATCGGATTCGGAACCGGATATCGAATACTATCGGATCCCGGATGGTCACCGGATCCGTCCGTCCGAATCCTTGACCCAAATTCAGTTTTGTTCGTTCCAAATTTACCGAAACTGTGAACCGGTCCTGCCCGGATCCGAAACCGTCCGTAACAAGACTAATTACATATGGTATAGATCCTATAGGTAATAGTGGTGGACTTTGGTTAGGTATTGCTTCAAATATTAATCACACTTTGTTATTTGCTAGTAAACACTTAATTGTTTTAGAAATAATTACAAAATCAGAACTCCTACGAAATGGTATTTGGGGATATTTATACGACACCTTTCATCTAAATTCACGATTTGAAACTTGGCTTTTAAAAAATAGTTTTGTCTAACTTATATATATAACCTCTATTATTATAAGTGCGATTTTAATCAAATTTCATTCCAACATGATAAATTTCCTAGACCTCCCTCTTACATTGCCTGCTCAAACTTCCTTCTAGATTTCTTAAATAAACTTAATCTCACTATTTTAAAGCACATTGGAAATGAATTTTCTTGGATTGAAATTAGAAATAATATTAATTTTTTTGAAAAACTAGACAGTAAATAATAAGTAATTTCGATCAGAACTGCATATTCCCCCGGAGCATTGCTCTAAAGGTTTACCTATTCAAGATTTTGATCATGGACCAATTATAGTATCTACTAAATCTTATTGTAAAAAAAAACTCTTTCAAACTTGAATCTTTTTTATCAATCTTTCCCCGAATTTAATGTTATTCTTGAAAAAAAATGTAAACTCCTTTTCTTAATTGTTTCATTCTTTTATTCAAAATTAAACTCTTTTAAAAAAGATATAAAAACTTTGAATTTCACTGTGATAGTAAATATTCACCTTCAAATTAAATCCATTCAATCTTCCTTAACTTTCTTCCAAAAATAATCCACATCACCCTCTCATACTACTACTGAATATGAATTAAGCATTACCATCTCTTTTTAATAAATTGCGGAAGAATTTTTTTGGCACCAACGTACAGATTTAAATTGGATTAACAATGGTGATATTAACACTAAGTTTTATCATGCATATGTACAAACTAGAACACGTACAAATAATATCCTAGAACTTTTTAATTTCAATGATATTCTCATCACCAAACATCTAGATTTACATAATCATTGTCCGCGAGTTTTTTTACCATCTCTATAACCCTTCCTTAACTTCCTCTAATTCTTTTAATTCTAACCAAAACTTTTCAACTATAAATAACATCACTTCTCAGTTAACTACTGCTCAAAATTTAGAACTAAATAAAAAATTCACTGCTTCAGAAGTACAATTAGCACTTTTTCAAATGAACCCCTCAAAATCACCTGGTCCTGATGGATTTCAAGCATGTTTTTTTTTAAAATAATTGGGATCTTCTTAGTAATGATATCATTAATACTACACTTGATTTTTTAAATCGGGCATTATTCTTAAAGAAATTAATAAACTTTTATTACTCTTATCCCTAAAAAACCAAACCCCTTACATATTATTGATTTTAGACCTATTAGTCTTTGTAATGTTATATATAAAATATCTTCCAAAATGCTAGTTAATCGTCTCAAACCTTTTCTTTCACAACTTATTTCACCTTATCAAAACGGGTTTCCATACACAATAGTGCCGAAATCAATGAGAATCGCAACTCTTTTATTGCGCCCGCTAAGTACAATTGTGGTATCAATTCATTTACCGGGTCGGGTTAAATGTAATTACCGGAACTTGTGTTCACCTTAGTGGGTTGTATATTACCAGCGCTGGTTCTCATGATAATTTAAGGGGTTGGGCGAGCCATCATGTATCTACTATTAATCGTTATAATAATTTAATCGTCAATTATTATTATTATACAACTTTACTATTATCTCGAGCTCTGGCGTCACACACATACAATGAATAATATTTCATGAATGAAATTAAACGAGACTTCAGATATCGAGAAATGTATTTCTCAATATTTATATTTGTCAAATATATATTGCTGATTTAACATCAATCGGCTTAAACTCTCGCGTTTTTAATCAATTAAGCAATTGAGATCGATGAATAACTTGATAAGTTATTCGATAGTGACTCGTTAGTATTTTAATCGAATTTGTTAAGTTAATTAAAATAACAACTCACTAGTAACTCATTATTTTAATTGAGGCTCATAACGGTTCAATTAAGTTAACGAAGTTAAACTGAGTCTCTTTAACGAAGTCGCTTAACGAAGTAATTGGGATTCTCGTATTTAAGAGGGATTAGGTTTTCATGACCATAGCATCATAAAAACCTTCACCCTCTCTTTTCAAAAGATAGCCGCCTCTTCCTTGAAGAATCGAAGAATTTTCTTCCAATTCTCATTTCATCCTTTCAAACCTAGCAAGTCTAAGTTCTCTGCCTGCTTCATCCTAAGTAGCGCACCAGGCGACATCTTTCGGTAAGCCGAATAAGCATCGAGAGGACTGAGGGGCAATCACGCGAGGCTGCGGAGAATTGGGTTCAACTTCGCTCCGCTGCAGAATGTGAAGAATTCTCGTGATTCATACATTTGTATTTTATGCTTAGATTAATTTACATTATTTTGAGAATTGGATGTAAGGAATTGGTGTTCATCACGATTAAATTCATACTAGATTCTAACAAATAGATCAATCTCATGACAATATTATTTTAGCTCAAGAACTACTAATTTCATACGAACTTCTAAAAAAATGGCCTAGCAACAATATGAGTAAAGTTTTGATCGCCTCTTCGTCTTTCTTTTGGCAACTTTAAAAACTTAATTTTCCTATATCGTGATTAATATCATTACTCAATATCTTAAGCAACTTTTCAATATTCTCATATCGTTAATGGTCATGTTACTACTCCATTTCATCCCTCTCATGGTTCAAATCAAGGAGAGATTCTTTATCTCCTATCCTTTCCCTTTGTACGTAAGATCTTTCCCTTATTCACTACAAAGTATTAATAATCTTAAAGCATCGACACTCTAGAAATAGTCCAAAATTAGCTTCATCTCCCTTTTTTAGTTTACTTGGTAGTTATTTTTTCTTAAACTTGACAAAAATTCAGTTACCTCCTTTAAAAAAATAATTGAAAATTATTGTTTGGAGTCTGGCCAACAAATAAATTTTAATAAATCTCAAATTTTCTTTAGTCGAGCAACTTCAAAAGAAAAAAATAACAGACACTACTTTCTCTTCCTTTTTCAGAATCTAATACTTTGGGAAATATTTAGGTATTTCTCGCTGACATCAAGCCACCATAAATCCCAAATTTAATCTTACATTGACAAAATTAACTTAAAATTCAATCGTTGAGTTCTAAATTTTCAATCGGGCAAAAATTACCCTTATTACATCTGGCCCTTATTGGCATGTTCAAGTATCCAATGTCAATCTATAAATTTCATGTCAATATAATCAATAAGATTGAACAAATTTTGCTAATTTTCTTTGGAAATTTTTTCACATACTAAATCTATTGATAAACTGTCATTTTACAATTACCTACTAATTCTCGTGGCCTAGGTTTTAAAATTTTACAAGACTTAATCTAGCCCTTTTAGCTAAAACTTGTTTCAATCTCTCATCGTTAAAAACCAAACACTCTCGCCCATTTTATCTATCAAATCCAAATACTTTCCTAATAATTAATTTCTTTTGACACCACCTAAACAACACCCCTCCTCGAGCGCTGAAAGCCTTTATGAAGGTTTTAAACACATTAAACCTTCCATTTATCGATTCCACATTCGACTTCAAATTCACCCAATTAAAAGACAAATTGTTACTTCTCCTTCACACCGCCTCTCAAACAAATTTTAACCCTATCTTATCCTAACCCAACTCCATCAAACCTTCAACTTGTCCATGACCTTACAATTAATGGATTAGATTGGAATATACCTTTATTTATCTCACTTTTCCTCCTTTAATACAATAATCACCAAAATTTCACTAATGGAAGCCTCAAACTCTAATCGATACCTAATCATAAACATACCACACCTACAACTAAGTCTATCTATAATCATATATTTGATAATCATCAAAATAACATTCAAACACCTACCAATTTTTCTTACCTCCCCAAACACATTTGGAAACATCTTTGAAAACTTCATATTCCACAAAAAATTAAAATCTTCCTCTAGAAATTGCTCCTTAATCGATTACCTACATTAGTTAACATATCTCATAAAAAAAAACTCATTACAACAAATTGTGTTTTTTGTGGACATGACCAAGAAATGATTGATCATCTCTTCCGTTCATGCCCTATAATTTCACCTCTTTGGATTTCTTACAATTCTTTTCATTTTAAATCACCAAACATAAACATAATTAATATCTTAAGTCATTTCCTCAAAAAAAATTGGAAACTCCCACATCCAAATTATCAACACACTTTTTTCCTTGTTAGTAACATTTGGACAATTTGGACTTGCAGAAACAATGTCATTTTTAACCAATTCACTTATACACCTCAACAATTTACTAGCATTAGGAATAATTTATCTTCTAAATGAAAAAAAGCACAAGTTATCAAATATTTCCACTCATACCATATCACAAAACCAAATCACACCACCAATACTTTCATTCCACTACATACCATCAACACAAATATCACAAATTTTCCCTCCTCATTCTACATGATCTACCGTACTTTACATTACAAACCATTACCTCATATTCAATCATGTTGCCTTAAACACACTAACAACATTCTATTTAGTAAAACATCAACATACAATCCATACACTCACAACCAAACACATATATACCTTCATTACACAACCATATAATGGAAGCACTCATACTGAGTAGTGAGTATACTCTTAGCAATTCCTACATCACCTCATACTATATATTTTGTTTTGGATCTTTCTCTATCACAGGTTATATCTAGCTCACTAGCATGTATACAAGCAATGGAAGAATGGACTAAGTTTTTTAATATGGAAGTACAAGGAAGAAGCAACGTTTTCCTACAGCTCACAACTATAGCTAGTTTCAGCGAACTGTCATAGTTTTCCATCGAGCTTTTGATCCAGATCTATTGCAATCTAGCTGTTTTATCTTTTTCCATAAGTTGTATTATACTGTATTTTGTCACTTTTGTATATTAATACAAGTAACTATTTAAAAAAACCGGTCCTGACTGGCAAGCCTATATACAAAGCCAAGCAATAACTCGCAAAATGTGATTTTACTATTTTTTGAACGTCTTCACGATCGTTCAAGGTAAAGATTACGCTAGTCGTTCGTAATGTACGTGGACAACTGAAGCGGTTGTTCGTAATGTTGGATAAAACGACCTCTCTCATACTTGAAATAAATAACAAACGACCAACATAGTTGTGAATATTGTACATCAACGTCTCTAGTGGTCGTTCATGTGTACATTAAACCAAGAACGTAACCGTTAATGGAGTAGGACTAAAAGTACACTAAAACAGTAAACCAATTATGTAAAATGTCTATTTTGCCCCTAAATAAAACATCCTCACACACTACACATTTACAAATAGGGGGTGCTGAAATAGTAGTTTCACATGACTTTGTTTACTGTCTGGGATGTGATTTTAGCAACCGTGTCGTTAAGGGCAAAATAGTAAATCCACACATTAAAATCGAGTACGCATACCACCCCAATAGTCTTGCAACTCAACTGTGATTTCCGATCTCTCTAATCTTCATTCATTTTTCCCGATAATCAACGGCTCAGATCAATTAAGGAGGAGCAATGAGCGGCCACGATTCAAAGTACTTTTCCACTACTAAAAAGGGCGAAATCCCGAACTTAATTCTCAGTACAAGGTCCAAAATACCCCTTATCAATTTATTTTTTGTTTAATTAATTGTTAGATATTTATTTAGTTATCATTTAGTGTTGATTAGGTTTTATTAGATCTGATACTGTTTTAGTCGTAGTAGAAAATATAGAGTTGCATTTCACTAAACTAGATGCTGCTTAATGGATTTGCGCGAAAAGATGCAGTCAACAAGGTTATTGCTGCAATGACTGTGGGAAAAGATGTTTCATCGCTCAAAAAACTTGTTTATTTATATCTCATTAATTATGCTAAAACAAGAACTAATTTGGGGATTTCCAAAAAAGGAAAATATTCGTAAGAAAGAGGGGTGGGGGGAGTATTATATTATCCTAGACTCATAGTGACATGCTGTTAAGTTCATAAGGTGATTAACAATATCTTGTTTTGCAACATCTGTTGTCTAATATGATTTCTTTGCATGCAATATCTTTGGCCTATAACTTGTTTTGCAATAATTTTTTGTTTATATAGTTTTTACATTCATTACAACATTCTGGTTTATTATATTTACAATTGTGAGCTTATCCTGAAGGATTCACAAGATCCAAATCCTTTAATTCGAGCTTTGGCTGTACGCACAATGGGGTGCATTCGTGTAGACAAAATCACAGAGTACCTGTGTGATCCCCTTCAGCGTTGTCTTAAGGTAGATATTTGATATTGTTGCCGTCATATGTAATTCTATTGATAAGATGGAACATGTTCTAAGCAATTTTGTTCTTTATATCTTACTTCAAATAGGACGATGATCCATATGTTCGCAAGACAGCAGCTATATGTGTTGCTAAACTCTATGATATAAATGCTGAGCTGGTTGAGGACAGGGGTTTTCTGGAAGCCCTCAAGGATTTAATATCGGACAATAACCCCATGGTTGTTGCAAATGCTGTTGCAGCCCTCTCAGAAATTCAAGAAAGCGGAAGCAGATCTATCTTTGAAGTCACCAGCAATACATTAGCAAAGCTCCTTACTGCCTTAAATGAGTGTACAGAGTGAGTTAATGGATTTTCATTATCTTATTTTCCTATCTCACATTGTATACAATATGTAGAAAATGCCAGGCTTATGAACTTATGTTGTGCTTGTGGGTTTCCTGCCACATGTCGTTGCTTCTATGAAGATGCCTAAGTTTTTTTAACATAACTTACTTAATGATTAACTGAGGTAGAAATGACCACCCCGTACATTCTCTGGATTCAGGAAGGAATGTTATTTGAAAGATAAATTGTTATCTATACTTCAAATGGCTAGTTATATGGCTTGTTACTTCATACACTTCCCATAATCATCATCTTAGGGGGGTTGTGTTTTTGCACTTTGAGACCATGTTTACCTTTCTTTTTGTCTACTTCTTCATTTATTTATTTAGTCCCCTGGGTGTTCAGTTCATAATGTTCTGATAATCTAGAAACTTAGGTGGGGTCAGGTTTTTATATTGGACTGTCTTTCAAAGTATAAGGCAGCTGATGCCCGTGAAGCTGAAAATATAGTAGAGCGAGTGACTCCACGTCTACAGCATGCAAATTGTGCTGTTGTTCTTTCAGCTGTTAAGGTGAAGCTTCTGTTTTACTGTTCTATTCTGCTTCTTTGGTTTTGGTGGGTTTTCATATCATCTTCTGGATTGGCAGCATCATCTACTCCTGTACCATAGGGAATTTCACCTTTAATAATTTAACCACATTTTCTATTTCGTTGATGGTCACAGATGATTCTTCAGCAAATGGAACTAATTACTAGCACTGATGTAGTGCGAAATCTATGCAAGAAAATGGCCCCACCACTTGTCACATTGCTTTCGGCCGAACCTGAGATTCAATATGTTGCATTAAGGAACATAAACCTGATTGTACAGAAAAGGCCCACAATCCTTGCACATGAAATTAAGGTGATTGTCCCATACTTGAGAGCACATTTCTGAGCACCACAGCTCTGTTTATTCATTCAATTTTGTGACGCCCAGGACAAGGCTTCATACCCTTTCTTTGTTTGAAGGTGTTCTTCTGCAAGTACAATGACCCAATATATGTTAAGATGGAGAAGCTAGAGATCATGATAAAGCTGGCCTCAGACCGGAACGTAGACCAGGTTATTAGCTGCCATGTTGTTTGACTTTAGCATCTGTTGCTTGCAAATGATTATCCTATCATTCTTCATTTACAACCACAGATCCTTTTGGAGTTCAAAGAATATGCCACAGAGGTTGATGTCGACTTTGTCAGGAAAGCTGTTCGTGCAATTGGCCGCTGTGCCATCAAGTTGGAGAGGGCAGCTGAACGGTGTATTAGTGTGCTGCTTGAGTTGATCAAGATTAAAGTAAATTATGTCGTTCAAGAAGCAATTATAGTCATAAAAGACATATTCAGGAGATATCCAAATACTTATGTTCTCCTGGCCACTCGATCATTGTCTTTAACCTTTTCATAGTTATGTTTAATTTATAAAATTAATATTCTGTTCTGCCTGCACGCACACTTATGAGTCCATCATTGCTACACTTTGCGAGAGCTTGGACACATTAGACGAGCCAGAGGCAAAGGTACTTGACACCGAAAGATGACAAAAATTACCAAGCAAATAGTTCTGGAAGTCTTTATGTAAATTCTTACATTTCAATTACAGGCATCTATGATCTGGATTATCGGTGAATATGCTGAAAGAATTGACAATGCTGATGAACTATTGGAAAGCTTTTTGGAAACTTTCCCTGAGGAACCTGCTCAAGTGCAGCTGCAGCTGCTGACAGCAACTGTCAAGCTTTTCCTAAAGAAACCAACTGAAGGCCCACAACAGATGATTCAGGTTATATCCTAGAATAGCATATTCCATGCTCCCAAGATAACTACTAAGTATTTTTTGTTTATTGTTATTTTTTGCAATATTACACATACAATGTACCATTTCTGTTACTTTCGTGGCTATTGCAAATGTTTTATGGCTCCAAATGTAAGGTTGGTTGTGCAAATGAACTTGTAGGTTGTGCTGAATAATGCCACTGTGGAGACTGACAATCCAGATTTGAGAGATCGTGCATATATCTATTGGCGTCTTCTTTCCACTGATCCTGAGGTCTGTACTAATTATGCCTATATTCTCTCTATCAATATTATTTTATTTAGATTTTGACTTTGCATTTTCTGCTGTAACTCTTGTCCTTTCTGTGAGCCTCTTGTTAGTTCCATCAATCAGATGTATAATAAGAACTTTCAGTATCCTTAAATCTTATTATCATTTTTTGGTTGCTCAACTTCGATTATCTTCATGTTTATGAGGACCTTGATTGAATTAATGGAGAGATTTGATGGAGCTAGTATGATTGAGTTCTTGTTTTCTGTTGGTAACTGTGTTATCTATGTTTGGTTTACTTGTCATTGTCCAGGCAGCAAAGGATGTCGTGTTAGCTGAAAAGCCAGTGATCAGTGATGATTCAAACCTACTTGATCCTTCTCTTCTCGATGAGCTTCTAGCAAACATTGCTACATTGTCTTCTGTCTATCACAAGCCTCCTGAAGCCTTTGTGACTCGTGTCAAGACAACTCAGAAAACCGATGAGGATGAGTATCCTGATGGAGGTGAAACGGCCTATTCTGCATCTCCTTCACAGGGAGCTGATAGTGGTACTTCCCCTCGAACTGCCAGTTCTGCTCAATACCCCGGAAGGCAACCTGTTTCTGCTCCAGGGGCTGTCGCAGCTCCGGCACCTGTTCCAGACTTGCTTGATTTAATGGGTGATGGTAATAATGCTGTTGAGGCTGTTGATCAACCAGCAACTCCTTCTGGGTAAGTAATGAATTTTTTCCAGCTAGCGGGTCAAATAGCTTGGTAAATACGCAATTCATTCACTTGCCTGTTATTTGGAAAAGGGAAAAAATATGGCATTCTAGTTAACCTTTATATTTCCACCGTGATTGCAGGCCCCCGATGCCTGTTGTTTTACCTGCATCGACTGGCCAAGGGTTGCAAATCAATGCACAGTTGATACGAAGAGATGGCCAGATTTTTTATAGCATGCTATTTGAGAACAACTCCGCTATTCCACTTGATGGATTTATGATTCAATTTAACAAGAATACGTTTGGACTTGCTTCTGGAGGCCCACTCGTGGTATATAGCACTAACTTTGCATTCCCCGCAACACACACAAATTGCTCTTTGTTGCCTCATTTTTGTACAAATTATATGCAAAAAATAATATTGATGTTTTCGCCTTTTTGTCCAGGTTCCTCAGCTCCAACCAGGAACATCTGTTAGCACCCTTCTCCCAATGGTTACCTTCCAAAATATAGCACCTGGACCCCCGAACACAGTTTTGCAGGTTGCTGTGAAAAATAATCAACAGCCCGTCTGGTACTTCAGCGATAAAATCTCTGTGTCAGTGTTCCTGTCAGAGGATGGGAAAATGGAACGGTCCACTTTCCTCGAGGTAAAATATTTGTTTGTTTGTATGTTTTCCTACGAGTAATTAAGGATATTAGTGCACATTAGAGTTCATTAAAATTTAAACAGTGCAGGTATAGCATATCACCTCCATACAGGTTCTCATACTTAGCAACAATATTTAATGTGTGATTTGTATAGCATTTCGGATCCTTCTGACTTCATACAAGCTATGCTTGCTAACTTAGTTGTATTTCAGCCTCTGTTCTTATGGCCTTGTTTTTACTCTACTTGATATCAACTGTATAATTTGTTGGCAGAAGTACTTAATTACCCAAAATAAGATATGGTTTATGTGAACTCATCAAATAAATAATGTGTTATACTTCCATTTCGTATCTTAGCTCATTGTTGGATCACTACAAATCTAATTTGTTACTGTAGTTGTTAACGAGTAAGCAGTAAAGAGTGACTGTCAACTTTTCCTCTTGCAGACATGGAAATCACTGCCCGATTCCAATGAAGTCTTGAAGGACTTTCCCGGGATTGTCATAAATAGCGTCGAAGCAACTCTTGACACTCTAGCGGCATCCAACATGTTCTTTATCGCCAAGCGGAAACATGCAAACCAGGACGTGCTGTATCTTTCCGCCAAACTTCCCAGAGGAATCCCATTGTTGATTGAGCTTACAGCAGTTGTTGGTGTCCCTGGTTTGAAGTGTGCACTCAAAACACCTAGCCCTGAGATGGCTCCTCTTTACTTCGAATCCCTTGAGAATCTCCTCAAGAGTTGACAGACTTGGTAATTATCATGTCTTTCCTTGTTCTTTTTTCTTTTTTCAGCTTTTCCTTTTTCGCTTCAGGTTTTTATTTTTTTTATTTTATAAATTAGAGAACAGCATTCCATTTACTAAAATACAGTGATTTATCATTTTGGTGATTGATTATTCTTGGATTTCATCAATTACATCCTTTGTATAGTTTATTCATAATTTTGTATTTAAAATATAAAAACAAATAGTAATATTTTTTTTTCGAATCATAAAGTCTAGGTTGGGAAGAACTTGTTATTGCATTCATTAGGAATAAGATATTACAAAATAACGAATTATTTCCTCCGTTTCAAAATAGATGATTGTTTAGATGAAAAATATTAAAGGATTATGAAAAGTTATATTGGAAATTGTAAAAAGTTACATTGAAAATATAAAAAGTTACATTGGAGTTGTAAAAAGATATATTGAAGTTGTAAATAATTAATTATTGTGAAAAAAATAAATTTTTCTAGACAATCAATTATTGTGAAGCATTAGGAAGTATTGATATGATAGTTTAACTTGATCAATTGTTTAATTGTTTTATTACTTACTCTGTCTATATTTAAATGATCATTTAGTAAAAAATTATATTCTCATTATAAGTGATTGTTTCATTTATCAATACAATTTTTTGCATTAAAGTTTGTTTTGTCTCTTAATATGGAGTTTTTTTTTTTGTCTCTTAATATGGAGTATTTTTTCTATTGATAAATTTTGTTTCCTTAAAGTTTAAAAATTGTACAATCAATGATTATCTTAATAAATTAATTTTGTTCTAAACAATTACTCCTAAATAAATAGAGATGGAGGGAATAATATATACTCCCTCCATTCGTATTTTTAAGTATCATTTATTTTTAAATAAAGTTTAATAAAATTTGAATTCATCTTACAAATTTAATTTTTTATTTAAAAAGAAAATTCTATCAGGAAAAGTATTCTTAGAATTAGGAATGAAAATAATTAGTAGCAATGAGTTATCCTATGCTACAGTTAGTAGGTATAATAATTGTTAGAAAAAATCAATTTCTTGATATAATGATATGAATAGATTGAATCCAAAAAAAAAATGATATGAATAGATGAGGCACATAGATAGCAGTGCAGACGAAAAGTAATTGTTAGCCATGTGGGTAGGTGGGTCATAGCCTTACATTTTTGTTTTTTAATCCAAAATTCTTTGGAATTTTTTTTTAAAAATTACCACTTTAGACTCTGAAATTGTGTGTGAATTCTTTTTCTTTTCCTTATGCTGTCCAGCTGCCTGGATAATTGACCGGACTCCAAATAAAGTTTCAAATTTCTTTCATGGCCCCCATCCTTCTTGCCTACAACCCACCCACCCCCCTCCTGAATAATTCTTTGCCCTACTGAGTACACTAAATGTCCCCATCCGTATGTACCTCTATTACTTCATCCCTCTTTTATCTCATTACCAAATTGGTTTGCTTGTTTATCTTGCTAGTGACTTTTACATTAGTTTACTCTTGGAGATATGTGTATTGATTGAAAGAAACATTTCTACCAAATGGTGTATATGTAAGAATAAATTTAAAATAATTTGGAACAAAAATGAATGAACTAATCAAGTAAGACCTAAAGTATGAGACTCATGTCGATAATTTTAGGCTAAAATTCATAGATTGCCACTACATAATGAACATAGTTTGACACAATTTATTTGAAGTGCTTGTTTGGTACTCCATCTATTTTGACATAATGAACATGACATATTTTAACCCAATTTATACCCACATCACTTTTCGATGTTCAATTCAAGTTTTACATACATATAATTTAAGTGCTATGATCATTATAAAGATAATTGCACATTCTTGGAGTCTAAAAAATGGCAAAGACTTAATTTCGGAAATTCTATAAATACAATGGTAGTCTATATAGTTACAAAATAATTGTACAAATAGTTTCCAAAATATGTATTGATGTTATGATAGTCTTCGTGTTATGTACTATTCCCTCCAATCCAAAATGATCGATGTGGAGTTTTGACCATCAATTACTCTTAAACTATAATTTCAAAAATTATAAGAAAATAATATTATGAAATTACTTTTAAAGAAATTTAATTATAAATTTTATATTTAGAATAATGAATAATTAATAATTGATAGTAAAAATTACATCACCGATTTACTAACAACCGATTATTTTGGATTTGAGGGAATATTACTAAAGAGCAAAACGAGCATTTGTGCAGAGTGTTTGGAAATTCTAAGGACTATCATTATTATAGTCATACTTGTGAATTAAGTCTCCATATTTGTCAAATCTGAATGAGAATAGAATTAACTCGAGCATTATATACATTGTCCTTTAATTTAGCTCCCATTGACGGCTCGGCTTGATAGACAATGATGGTTTTTGGGGATTTGGTTAAGATAAGGTTTAATGAGGTTTGGGAAGATCTGAGCCGTCCATATTACCTGTCGGAGATAAGCATGACAATTGGTTTCAATCCGTGGGGCCCCCTAATGGTAAGACTACATACTCGTATGATTCATAATTTATTAATCCTAATCCCACAAATAGATTAAGGATGAATGAATTTGAACAATTAACTACACTAGACTAGATATCGGTGCATAGTTCAAGCACATGTGATTGATCGTGATTTATAATAATAATTTTTTAATTGCTAATATAATATATTTAGTTTATAAAAGGAATACCAACTTAAAAGCATATAAATAATTACCAAAATTCGTCGATATGTGGTAGTTGCTCGGCTTTCTGCTCCAGCGTCATCTTGTTAGCGGTCGAATGATGAGTTATAAATTACAATCTGAATTCAACTATATTAAATACATTCAGCCAAATGCATATCTTACCGAGAATATTTGATGTTTTGATCTTCGAGTGAAGTAGCGATAAAAACTTATATTTGAACTTTCATGGAAATACATGGTGATTTTATTGGTTCTCGTAACTAACACTTTGTATAAAGAGTATTGGTAGTTATGCACTTTGTATAAGGTATTGGTAGTTATGCATTTTGGTAGTTATCTTAATTGCTTACATGTAGATCAATGTGAGAGTGGTGGGTTTTTTTCGGGGTTATGCTTAGAGGGATATATTTATTGTCCAATGAAGTATGTGAGTGATGTGGAAACTTTGGGTTTAGGCATTATATATAGGATAGATATGAAGTTATGAACTATTTCTTCTGTTTCAAAATAAATAATTGTTTAGATGAAAACTATTTTATTAATGTATAGTGAAAAGTTGCATTGGGTGTATTATTCTTAATTTTGCCCCAATATATTTAAAATTACAACTAAGGTGTTATTAAAAATAATTGTAAAAATACCCCAATAAATCTATACTATATATAAAGCCTAAGGAACTTAATTATTTAGTGAAACCTAAATGCATAATGAAGCATGTCATGTATCAATCATCAATTAAGTGGAAGTTACTTTTAATTCATGGTGATTGTTTTTAATTTGACACATGGGCTTCTTATATATATGTTTGCTGGTGTTACCAAATATGTTATAATTTGATAAATTTTTCAATTAAAATTAGTTAATATTTTAAAATTATTACTCTTTTAATTTTTATTTTATAATTATTACGATGCACAAGCATTATTGTACCCAAATAACTAGTTGAGTTAACGGTCAAACTTGGCGGTCAATGGACAAAATGAGTTTAAATAGGTGATTAGGGGCTTGTAATGGGTGGAATTGGACATGCGAATTACAGAGTGGGCAAAAATGATTATTGACAATTACTCAATGAGCGCCAAGGCCTTTTGCCCATTTTATAATCTTTTGAATTTGTAAGTTTTTTCCTCATTATTGCCTTAGAGTCTCATTAGTACCCAACTTCAACATTTTACTAGAATTAAGTATTCATAATTGATGGTTTTATGGATTGAATATTTAAATTATAAAAAATCAATTTTATAATATTTGTTGAAATTGACATCATTAAAGAAGGATAATATTGTCCTTCAAGAAAAAATTGATTTGGATATATAATTAAGAAGGATAATATGACTCATTGTGTTGATATACTAACAATAACAAAAAAACAAATAAAAAAACATGAGAGCGAAAGAGAGGAAACCTAAAAAAATGTGAAATGACGCAGTAAGTGAGTTACCCCCTGCAGTGAAGTTGTCAGTTGGTCGTATCAAACTGCCAAAAATATTTTATTTGATCATCAATATCTTAACAACAGACAATAGCTTAGCCACTCATCCTTAGGCACTAGCCATGGATCCATAATTTCACCGCCTTTACCTTTCCCATTTATATACTTCCTCCGTTCGAGAATATAATAATTTTTTCGTTTTCGTATTAGCTTTAATTAAATTATGCAGTGAAAATTTATAAAAAATTTACTTTTTTATAAATATATTTAAAAATAAATTTATTAATATCAAATTTATATTTATAAATTAAAGAATAAGTAATTGATAATCGAAATTGAATATGCAAAAATAAGCAGTATAATTTGAATTGAAATTAGTCGCAGTATCATTTTCTATCAAATAATAGTTGATTATGAGGTCCAAAAAAAGTAGTTCGTCCATGTAGCTCCAACATTCTTGATAGAACATACGTTGATCTAGAGGTTACATACCAAGAGGCCAAGGTTTGATGCTTATGAAGAACTTAATTTACTAAAATATGAATTTAGACTTTTTGAGATTTAATTTGTCATTATTTTTACTACTAGACTATTCCAGTATGTCCATACAATCAAATAATAGTGGAGTATGTTGTTTAATTAGTTAGCTTCGATTCATAGGTGAAGTTCAATGATTTTTTATTCCTATGATTATCGATTTAAAAAGGGTTAATGACGCGTTCGATCGCGCGTGTTTAAAAAGTATTACAGTTGAGGTCGTTAAAATCGAAATGGATGTTAAGTTTGACTTTTGAGACAATAATGATAGGGAGGTAAGCTTGTCAACTTAGAAATTAATAATCTCATCCAAATATTTGCCCCAAAAATTTTAATAGAATTAAAAATTATCTTAAAAAATAAGTGTTGAACAATTTGACCCTTGGCCAATTTTATTAAAAGTCAAATTTAAGCTTGAATTTTGGCCCAGATGACCAAGTGAGACACTTTCTGAAACATGTGTGATCGAGTAGGTCATTTTAAAATATGTGTGATCGAATGGTGAACGTTGTGAAACATGTATGATCGAACGTGTCATTAGCCCATTTGAAAATGTCCGTTTACTTATATTATAAAAATAGATCCAAATAATAAAATATGAGTTTGATAATGTCACTTTATTTGTAATATAAAACTGAATCTAAATAATAAAAATACGACATTAAGAAAAAAATATTAAAATCGTGTTTGTAACACTCCCTCTAGTAAAAAAGATTTCGATATTTAACCGTCAAAATTAGCTATTTTATTGCTTTAAATGACAAGTAATTAATATATTTTTTCTAAAATAATATTAAACATATATATATTTAAATTTAAAATTGAAAAATTAAACCATCAAATTTTACAACTGAACTATATTTTTTAAATGTAAGGTAAATAAATATGAGTAAAATAATATAACCCCACCCCCTAGAAAAAGTATGAAATGGATAGATTCTAAAAATTATAATAGGAGGTTAAAATGATTAAAAATGAAAAAATTATAACTTTTTCTAATTCCCTAAAATAGATTGGGGTCACATAAAATTATTCACTCACCTTATTAACCCCTAAATTTATATTTTTCCTATTTTGCATTATTTTTTACTTCCCTCATTTTTCCTCATTTTCAATTATATAAAAAATAAAAATAAAAAAAATAAATTTCTTTCATCATATTTAAATATAAGCTAAAAAGATATTTCATTCAACACTCATATATAATATATTATTTTATAATTTTTAAAATTTTATTGAGATGTTTGAAATAATCATTTTTCAAGTTTGGAGTGTAATATAGAATATGTTAAAGAACATACATAAAATGTTGATCCAAAAAAAAAAAATTGACCGTTTTGAGTGAATTTTAAGAAAAAATTTTAAAGGAGATGATCCAATACTATAACGATTCTTGAAGTCCTACATGAAGATACGATAAATGAACTAATCGTGGATACGTATCAATTAATCAATAACTAAAAAATTTATTTTAATCAAATTCGAACCCATCCCCAAAAAGATAGGACGAGTGGGTTCCTCTCTCACACACAAGAGCTTGTTGTTTTATATTTCTCCATGGCAGTTGGTAAACATTTAATGTATGCATAATATATCTACTTCTTTCTTTCCGTTTATTCATCTCTCTCTCTCCCTCTCTCTCTCTCCATAACAGTAACATATTCTTCTATACTAGACTTTCTTCACTTTAATCAATCCACTTTTTTTTTTACTCTTTTGGGTTTTTTCTTACTCAATTTTTGGTGCTTAAAGATCGTTTTTTATGCATTATAACACATAAAGAAGTGCATATGACAATACCCTTTTGGCTATTCATTCAATTTTAGTTCCCTTTTTAGTTTTCTTAGCTTTTTTTCTTCTCAAATAACTTATTTTTATGCATTATAACACATAAAGAAGTGAATATTAAAATACCCTTTTGGTTATTCATTCAATTTTAATTCACCTTTTATGTTTCTGGTGCTGTGCTTATTTAGTCCGTACTTATAGGTGTTTATTCAGCCATAACAAACTTGTACGGACATTAACCTTATCCTCTTTATCAAATTCTTTATTTTGTTCATTATAGTATATATTTTAAATATAACTTCTTACACAAAGTTGGATTCTTTTTATTCATTTATGTACATGTTTTTTTAGTACAAACTTTTAGGTGGATCATATGGTAATAACTTAGTTGTTTAAATGCTATTTCTTGTTTTTAAGAGTTTAGAATATGAATTAGGCCATTTGCGTGCAATTGAGTAGAAGATTCTTGCATACAAACAATATGACCATATGTGTATTAAATTATTTTGGCTTTATTATAAGTAGGTGGGTAAGTTTAATTTCAATAAAAGATCACATCTTTGTCGTTTTGAAGACCTAAGTGCATTGATTGGTTGCTTGAAATAGATAGATGTATATCTGCATATTTTATATGATATTAAATGGTCTAGTCGATCTAGCACCTTTATTTGGAATCTTATTGTGCGTAAGAGGTTGGAATTATTGTAATATTAATTATCAGAAAAATATGATATTCTATTCCTTTTAATATATATGTTTGTGTATTGGAGGATGATTAAAAGCATGCTTCATTTATTGGATTCAAGTTGAACCCGTGAATTTCCAGAGATATTCACTTCTTTATTGAATCACTGCATTCAACATTCCCTTTATGTAGAATACTATTCTATTTGTCAATATAAAGAAATACTATGTTATCTCTCCTCTCCATGCCTAATAATGATTCAATGCTACTATTTGCAGGTTTTTTATTGAGAAAGGTGCAGTGGATTTAGTGAAGTGGGGTGGAAAAAAATATAGAGTAGTAAAGTCAAGTTGAAGTGGAATTGGAAGAATCAATTAAGAACTAAGATATGAGTTATTATAGTTTTGGAATTTATTTGGTTTGTTTGATATCAACTCAGCATGTAGAAGGGTAGTGTATATTGTAGGTAGAAAATATTAGATTTAGCTGATAAGGGTGAAAGATATTGTATTCATATAACCGATTCTGCTTAGTGGGATAAGGGTTGGTTTGGCCTAGCGGATTTCTTGAAATAAATTGTGGGTATTATTTGGAGGGGTGAGAGAAATGATGGGGACTGAGGTGTGTTCTTCTAGGATGTTTTCGCCTTTTCGGGAGGAGAGTGGTGATGAGGAGTTGTCTCTTTTGCCTAGGCATACAAAGGTTGTTGTCACAGGAAACAATAGAACAAAGAGTGTGTTGGTTGGTTTGCAAGGAGTAGTCAAGAAAGCTGTTGGACTTGGTGGGTGGCATTGGCTGGTATGTAATTTAGATACCATTTCTATATTAGATTTATTAATGTGTGGAGATTATGCAATAATGATGTATTCTTAGATTTTCATTTATGATATCTTTCCATAAATTTTCCAAATGTGACATATCCATCAAGGTGTTAAAAGATTTACTAACTTCTCGTGATATTATATAAAAGAAGATAAATGGAGTTTCTTGAAGTGAGATATCAGGGAAATATACATACATTACCTCATTTGGTGCCCTTTCGAATTGAGTTATTTTGGTTCCCATGTTGGTTCTCTTTGATGCTACAGGTTTTGAAAAATGGAGTTGAAGTGAAGCTGCAAAGGAATGCTTTGAGTGTTTTGGAACCACCAACTGGGAATGAAGAAGACGATGACTATGATTTTGATGATTCTAGTAGTGGCTCGGACATTGGTGAAAAGTTTAGCTTCCACTTATGTAAGTTGAAGCCCTCTTATAATGATTCTGTTGATTTTGTTATTTGAGACGAGATTTTTTATGCTTCATCTTTGGCAGCCTGCAATGGTCACTACAGTAAACTTTGCAAGCCAAGAGTTCGATACACAAAGCCATGGGTCGATTCAGCATCCACAAAGTCTATGAATCGCAGAAATTTCATAGGCATTCAATCTAATAGTCGGGTATCCTGCATGGTAAGCTAATAAAAATTTGTCGAGGTTGCCTTGTAAAGGTTTGCATATAAGGTTTTAAGTTGTAACAAGACTTATATTCTTCCATCAGTTAGTGTTGTAATCAGTTTTGTTATCCATCGCCATTAGTGTTTAAGGCTTTCCGTGGTTTCTCATTTTGATCTTGCTCATGTTCTCTCCTTATTGCTGTTTTGATCAACCAGAAAGTGAACCTTTCAAGACTAGGAACTAGATCATTATTGAGATATTGCCGAAACTTCAACCTTGTAAGTTTTACTGCTGATCTTTAAATCTGTCAAGTGGCAAAACATTTCCATGTAATTTTCCGTTGATCTTAAATAAAACATATTCAGGAAAGTATTGGTCCTAACCTCACCAATGACCAACTGGTCCATGCAGTGCAGCAGCATTTTTCATCGCAGGTACCACTCTCCTGTTTCATCACTACACACTTTTTTGCAAGAATACCTCCTATAGTTTAGTTTCCAGTCTTGCAACCTCTTATTTATTGTTTGTGCTCCCTTAAATCACATTTCACCTATCGAAATTTAATATGTATTTATATATCTGCCTCCAATGTGTGTCACCGATCTCAACAGCAACTGGATGAGGTTGAAGTAATTGTGGAGTTTATCCGGGCAGCAAAGCGACTCAAATCATCTAGGCACTAAAGAGAATAGAACCTGATGGTACGCATATAGAGATGTGTTGGGAAGAGATCCAGATGAATGAATAGTAGGATAGTAAGATGCTTGTATAATATGCATACAGTACGTAAATATGATTCCTAAAGTTTCCTGTTGTAGTATAGTAGTAGTAGTATTAACCTCTAATGGAGGCTGGGAGCTGATTTGGTAGATATATCCCACGCCTCTCGGATCCTAACTTTTTACTTTGGCATCACTTGGTGTACACTCTTGAATCTTGATCTAAATCTTACTAATCCCACTCCAATGGTATCCCATTTCTTACTGTCATTTTAGCATTGCAAAACTATCTGTGTTTGTTTCATACTACTAGTGTTGGTTGCAAAACAAGAAAGCTCTAACCCTTGCTTGATTTGATTGTTTGATATTTAAAACAACATGCTCTGTCAAAAGTCTAACATTAGGATATGATAGAAATTGTGTTTTTTGTTATGTTAATGTTAATAATATGTATTTAGAATCTAGATAATTATTCCACTTTCCATCAAAAGTCTGACATGCTTGATTAATATTATAAGTTCTATCATGAGTTGGGGGTTTTTCTTGATTCTTTTATTAAGTCAAACTGGCTTGACATGATAATTTATAAGATAATTGACTTGACTTCAGTTTGATTTGTAACTCATACCCAATTCTTTGTTATTTTATCAAATAATATGAAACCAAATACCATTATAAATTATCATTTGTGAATTGGATTAGTGAGATGCCATTGAGGTAAAGGCATAGGGTCCTTGTTGGGGAAAGTTGGCTGATTTTGAAATGGAAAGTGACCATCAGGAAAATGTTGAAATAGAGTAATGTGATGATCTTGTTTAAGATCTTGTGGGTTGACTCATGTTTGTCCTCTTTAAAGAAAATTCACATGCCAGAGTGCCTATTAGTTGTCACATTTATGCTGCATAATGAGTGGCCTATGTTAATGTTTTTACTGGGATGGAGACTTCTGAGAAGACTAGGCATAATCATTGTAAACCAACCAGAATAAAAAATCAAAAATCAATTGTAACAGGTATAATAGCATGGTGATTCACCATTTTCGTTTATTTCTTGATTATGACAGTTCTCAATCTCTCCATTCCTAATTGTAAATGAGATACAAATTTTACACAATTTAATAGGAGTAACGTAACAAATGTCTCACAAATTTAAATTTTCCTTATTCATCCTTTTTAAACATGACAAAAAGATCGATAAAATTGTCTCTCTTTGCTAGTTATTTCGTTTAATACATTTAAATACATTGTCTACCTCGCCGTTACATATATATTTACCACCTCTTGTTATGTTATAACTTGTCTTGTGTATGATGTATCGTATTCTGGCTTAGGCACTCAGAAAGGAAATAGATGATTCTCGTTATGGACATAAAAGTTGTCTTTATCTTATTTCAACCAACTAAAGGAAATTATACTTATTTCATTTCATTTAGGCGAACAACGCACATAAATTATGCAGTTTAACTTTTCACATTTATTAAATCATAGACATCCAATTTTGGTCTGGCCTTTATACTGTTTCAAATATCCATATTACCTAAAAAAGGCCCACTAACGGACCCTAACTTTGTCATGATCTTAAACCTTTTGAGCCCAGGTTCTCTTCCAAACATGCTCAGACCTTTGAAGAGAAAATTGGCAAAATGTCACATGTTTGACCGGATTTTTAACTTGAAGCACTATATTAATTTTTTTGCATAAATATCACACCTTCTATGCTAATTATCTAAAATATTTCTTAAAATTAGAGATCATTTGTTAATCTTAAATACGTCCACTTTTGAACTATACTTGCTAGGGTTTTGCAATTTTTGGAAGGGAAGGGTACTTGATTAGGAAAGAGGATGAATTAGTGGAGGAGGAAGAAGAAGAGAGGAGGAAGAGGAAGGGTAGAAGAGAGGAGGGATGGGGTGAGCTGAGGGGTAGGGGTGGGGATGTGGTGAAGATGAAGAAATAATCTCTAATTTTAAGGGATATTTTAAGATGGTAGTATGAAATTGTATGCATCACATTATACACGCACCAACATTAAAATGAGCAGACGAAATTGCTATTTTACCCCACTGGCGAATTTTAGATTGCTTGTATAAAACAAAGCGAATTTTCACATTCTTGTGGGAGAAAGCAATGAATTTTTCGAACAACACATGCAAAAACAAAAGCGAATTAAAACAATACTAAGACTAAACCTGAAGTCAATTCGTTTTATTATTAAACAAACATTTGATTTATTAGCTTGTTTAATTCGAACCACCTGACGACAAATTGCTCTTTCCTTCTGGCTTGTAAAGCGTAAATTGGTAGTTTGTCATGGTAAGTAAGCCCCGAAGCTAAAATAGTGAAGTGAATCATAAGTTAAATAATGTTATCATATTTAACTGACAATTAAAAAATAGTGAAGTGAATCATAAGTTGAATAATGTTATCATATTTAAACACCAATTAACATATTTGAGAAATATTAGCACAAATTTCGAAATACACAACATTAATTATTAATTATTGAAGTATCGAAATTGAAATTATTAACAATAATTATCAACATTCCGACTAATTATAAAAAAAATCGAAATTATGAAAATTAAAAGTATTAACATTCGAAATTATAATTAATAATACACAATTCATAATTGACGAAGGTAGTCTGATATAAATGCTTGATTGAAATGATTACGTGGATTTATAAGCAAATAGATAATTGACATGATATATAAACATGAAGAGAATTACGCTTGTTGGTATACAAACATGTGGCTAATTAAACTTGTTTTAAAGCAATCATTTGGAAAAAATCCGTCGATGTAATTTAAAATTTACCAATATCTGGGTACTTCTAAAATTTACCATATTTCATATTTTACCATTTTTTTACCATATTTATATCTCATAATCTAAAATTAACCATATTTTTATAATATTAACATATAACCTAAAATTTTATCATATTTCATAATTTCATAATATTTCATAATTTGTGTTTATAACCTAAAATTTCATAATAATTTCATAATTTTATAATTTCATGATATTTCATAATCTAAAATTTCATAATTTCTGTAAATTTCATAATTTCATAATATTTCATAATTTTATAATTTCATATTTCATAATAATTTCATAATTTCATAATATTTCATAATTTTATTGTTTTAATCGTAATTTTAATCATAATCTCGTATTTTATTGTTTAATCATATTTTATAATTGTTCGATATGTCATTATTTCTGATTTCTCATAATATAAAATTAACCATATTTTATAATATTAACATATTTTATCATAACCTAAAATTTTATCATATTTCATAATTTCATCATAATTTTATCATAATCTCGTATTTAAATTTGTTAATATAATTTCGGCATATTTCATAATTTTATCATAATTTGACCATATCTACATTATATTTCATAAATTCACAATGCCAATAATTTCCAAATATATAATTCATAAATTGATACTATTAAATACACGATTCATTACATTTTCTCTCGATTTAATACAATTCATTCATTACACTTTAATAAATAAACATTATGCGCCAATCATTGCTTAATTTGCTTGTTTGCATAACAAGCTATAAAATAATTCGGTTGTCATATAACGAACAAATCTTTGAGATTAGCTTGTTTGCTAATTGGCATCTTTATTAGGTTGTTTGTTTGGGCGTAAGCGAGAAGTCGATCATCTTTATTCTGATAAGCGAATTTGCATGTGTTGTTAAGATAACGGCGTGGTATTAGGCTTTGTTGTTATAAGCTTATGATACCAAATTGAATACATAAACTCTTAAATAAAATTAATTCACATAAGAATGACTTAAATAATTAATTCACGTAGAAATATTAAATAATTTATTACATAAGAATGAATTAAATATATCTACATACGAAGATAAAATAAATAACTAATTACATAAAAATAAATAATTAATTAATTGAATGAATTAAATAGTAATTCCATAAGAAGAAATTAAATAATTAATTACATTAGAAATAAAATTGAACATAATTGAGAAATATTAACAACAATTAGAGAAATATTAACAATAATTTGACAATTAAATATCTCAATTAATACATATAATTTCAATAATTTCATAATATTTAAGACATAATCTCAATTCAACATGAAAAAGAAAGTTTATTAACATAATAATTTCGAAATATTTAAGACATAATCAGTTAATAACAATTTCAAAAATCAATTTTGGAATTAACAATAATTTGATAATTAATACATAATTTCATAAATCCGAACCTAACAAATAATTGTCGTGCTTGTTGTCTAATAATCATTTCTCTAATTCGCTTGTTTAACAATAATCATGGCTCGAATTCGGTTGTTTACTAACAACCATGATAAATAAACATTGCACTAACAATCATGGGATCAATTCGCTAGTATTATCATTTTATATATTAATTATTCAACTATTACGTAATTAATTATTTAATTCATTCTTATGTAATTAAATATTTAGTGCGCTATATAATTAATTCATTCTTATGCAATTAATTATTTAATATTTCTTATATAATTAATTATTTAATTCATTCTTATGTAATTAAATATTTAATTGCCTTATGTAATTAATTCATTCTTATGCAATTAATTATTTAATATTTCTTATATACTTAATTATTTAATTCATTCTTATGTAATTAAATATTTAATTATCTTATGTTATTAATTTATTTTATTCATTCTTATGTAATTAATTATTTAATATTTATGTAATTAACTATTTCATATTTCTTATGTAATTAATTATTTAATTCATTCTTTGTGTTTACATAAACAAACAAGTTAATATCATGCTTATTATCTGGCTCTTGCCAAAGTAAATTTGCTTATTATTAGCCAATAAGCATGCCAATGAATACATTTATTGTATAATAAGCGGCTTAATCAATTTGGTTGTATATTTATAAGCGAATTGGTAGTTTATTTATAAGCATTGGAAAAATTAAGCATTGCAGCAGCAAGCATGGGCATGGGCCGACATTGCAATGGCGTAGTAAACTCGAACCGACATTGCCAAGCATGAGAATGAAACCGACATTGAAAAGGTAAATAATTCGTTTAGCGTTCGCGTGTTCTTGTTTTTTTAGTGTGTGTATATTGTTGTGCATGCAAAAAATTTAACATTGTGCTCCAAGTTAAATATCCGGTCAAATGTGTGATATTTTATCAATTTTCTCCACCCCAGTATAACATTTGACCCTGCCCAGTTTTGAAGAATTGTCTAGCCAATTACCAAATGTTTCATTTTCTTTCAGAAGTAAAACTAATTGAAATAATTGAATGATTTAGTAATTATTTGCGTTCTGAATATTAAAGTTAAAGGGTTTAAATCTTATTGGAATTAAAAATTATTATAATATTAATTATAAAAAAATACTTAAAATAATTGCACTATTTTCACATTATTTAGTTATTTATTTATTTATTTAATATTGAATAAATTTAAAAAATTTGAAAATTAGAATTAAGTAATATACTTCAATTATTTGTGGTATGCTTTCTACCGTATATCGAATAATCTTTTTGATATTAAATTCTTTCTTTAATTATATTATTAAAAATTAAAAAATTAATAGTATAGTAATTTAAAAATGAATCCAATTAAACCAAATTTTATATTTTTTTAAAAATAATTAATAATTGATGATTAAAATTGATTTAACGTCCAAGCGATAATTAAATAAATTGGAGAGAGTACAATAGAAGAAAAGTTATAAGTTCAGATAAATGCTAACCAAATTATCCTGCCACACAAACCTTAGACTTATCTAGTTTTGTACTTTTGTTGACATCTTTTATATTACATTTTTTATAAATCGTCATTATAATTTATAAAAATTAAATAGCACATAAATTCGTTATAAGTAAATATTTATTAGATACAGTGAGTATTACCTTTTATATTGCATTAATGACTAGTCAAACAACATAATTAATTTAAAAAAAAATTATATTTAAATAAATGTTCATATTACACTTTTAATTTTTTCAAAAATTATATTGAGATTTATCTACAACCATCTTTTCTATGACATTAATATTAGTCAAACAATACAATCAATACGGAATAAATCTTTATGCTCAAATAAATATATTTTTTACACTTAACTTTTCAAAAATAATATTTAGACTTATCTACAAGCATAAAAATATGAATCGTAATATTTTATGAATACTATCTTTTGAAATTTGTAGAAAACAAATAATGTATGCTATATTAAAATCAAAATTAAAATCAATTGAATAATGTGTTTGGATAATTTTAACTTTGCAAATTTATCTCGAAAAATTAAATTTAACGTTCATTATAACGGAATAATTAAAATGTGATATATATACAAACATAGGTGCATTGCCCTATTTTGTGTGACTAGTTAAAGACTACTCACAACTTTCATCACTCCCCATATTTTGTCTCAACAATTTCTACAAATTAATTTAATAAAAATTCAGCAATTAATCAGCAACCATGTCTTCTCCAAGCAAACGTAGAGAGATGGATTTGATGAAACTGTAAGTTTTTTTTAATAATAAAAAATGGAACTTTTTTACTGAAAAGTGATTTTTTTTTTAATAATTTTGAGGAGTTATTTTTTGATGTTTTAATCATAAAAATTGTAACTTTTTAATTGAAAATTTGATTCTTTTTATTGGGCTTTTGATAATTTTGAGTAGTTTTTTTTTCATGTTTTAATAATAAAAATTGGAACTTTTTTATTGAAAATTTGATTCTTTTATTGGGGTTTTGATAATTTTGAGTAGTTTTTTTAATGTTTTAATCATAAAAATTGTAACTTTTTGATTGATTGTTTGATTCTTTTATTCGAGTTTTTGATAATTTTGAGTAGTTATTTTTTGATGTTTGAATAATAAAAATTGGAATTTATGAATTGAAAAATTAATTCTTTTTACTGGGGGTTTGATAATTTTGTGTGATTGTTTTTTTGTTGTTGTTGTGAACTGAATAGGATGATGAGTGACTACAAAGTGGAGATGATCAATGATGGCATGCAGGAATTTTATGTGGAATTTCATGGACCCAAAGAAAGTAAATAGTTTTTTGCTTTGCTGAAATTATTTAATCAACTTTATGGTCTAATTGTTTATTGAGATTTGAATTTGAGCTGAGTTTGGTTTAATATTCAGTTCTCGATGCAATTTTTGTTCTTTAGGTGTTGTTCTGATTGGTATATTATGATTGAGCTGATATATGCTAGATTGGTATCATATTGTTCTAGTTGTGTGACCTTAAAGTTGGCTGATTTGTGAAGGGGTAGATTGAATTTGTTGGTTTGAGTTATCAATCAATTATAAGCAAGTGTAGAAAATGAGAGGAAGTGGAGTTTAAGTAATGTGTAGAATTGTTTTTTTAGAATAATTCTCTAATACAAATATTGGTCGGTGTGCTTGGATGATTGCGGAATGCGGATTGGTGTGGTTATCCGTGAGAAAGTTGATGTTTTCCCATTTATTCTACTTTGGTGGATTGTGGTAGGTCCTTATTTGGGTGGCGTGTGGAAGATAAGGGTGGAGCTACCTGATGCTTATCCATATAAGTCTCCATCAATTGGTTTCGTCAATAAGATTTACCATCCAAATGTTGACGAGATGTGAGTTTATTATAAAATGATGTAATTCTGTAGTGAAGTCGGTTGGTGAATATTTTTCAAATCAACGCGCTACTTTCTTCTTGTTATTTTCACAGGTCAGGCTCGGTTTGTCTGGATGTCATCAATCAGACATGGAGTCCGATGTTTGGTAACTCATCTCTTTTATTACTTTGATGAGCATTTTCTTTGCAGTTCACACATTCCAGTTTGTGTTATTACTTGAAGGGTGATACTTACCATTGTCTCCGTTCTCACTTATACACGCTTACCTTTTTTACCAGATCTAGTAAATGTGTTTGAAGTGTTTCTACCTCAACTTCTCTTGTACCCAAACGCGTCTGATCCATTGAATGGAGAAGCTGCTGCTCTGATCATGCGTGATAGAACTGCTTATGATGAAAGAGTGAAAGGTAAGACACTAGAAGCTGTCAATGAATTATGTATATGATATAAGCATTTAGCCAATACATAAAGTAAATATATCATATCACGATTCTTGGGTACATGATAAGCCGCCATAAGAGTTTTGAGTGATTGTTTTTAGCTTGATTACTTTAACCAACTTTACGGATCTCCCATATTAAAATCGACATTCTTACTGAGTTCAGCTCTTACCATTTTAAGTTGCCAGGAAGCCTCTGCTTGTTATAATGTGTTATGTGGCATTGTTATGCAAATCAGCAATTTAAATAGTATGAATATCTCTAGGCTTTTAGATTTCAAAGCTATCTATCGTCAGCTCATTTGGGATGGTATTCCTAGCTATTTCTCAATAAGAAACTCTTGGGAAAATCTACATTGCAAAAAGGTACATCACTTATCGACGAGATTAAAATGGATCTTCTATAATTGATTGTTAAAGAGTCCATAAGAGGGGTCTTCGATAGTCATCGAATTACTACTATACTTTGTAAGTGTTGTTTTGATCATGCTTAAATTGTTTGATATGCAATGCGCTTCATCTCATGCATAGTTACAGCAACTGAGAACCTTGCCTTGCTTTTCCGTTTTCTTAATTTGCAGCATCTTAAGAAGACTGACAAATAACGTTTGAGATGGTTGACTAGACCTTGTGCTTTACATTGAACTTAACAAGAGAAGTTGGGTATAAGGTTTTGACATGAGCAAGGTTATCCAAGAAAACAAAATTCTACATGTGCCCCGCTTCAAATTTAATAGTGAATCAATTAGTTGACGATAGTCAAATCTAAGTGAGTTCTTCATATACGATACAGAGAGGGAAACACTATTTATTCTACGAATGATATACAAAGGATATCTTCATCTCTTGCAGTTTACTTGAGACTTCAGATCCCTTCACATTGGATTGAATGATTTATTTATAACATTGAAATGGTATTGACCCTCCTCTCACGTATGAGGATTTGCCATTCTTCCACTTTTGTTTTTGCTCTATACCATGGGCATACTGCATGTCCTCTGTATCGGGGATACCAATGTCGAACCTTTAAGATTGATTTGAGCCATAGCTTGTCATCGTTTTGATTTATGAATCTGTTTGTGGTGACTTTCTTTAGAATATTGTGAAAAGTATGCCAAGCCGGAAGATGCAGGAGCTGCCCCTGAAGAAAAATCTAGTGACGAGGAGCTGAGCGAAGATGAATATGCCTCCAGCGACGAGGAAGTTGTCGGAAAAGCTGATCCCTGAAGTAGCCATACAACATCCTTGTACTTAAATCTATATGTACATTATATCTTAGCTCTTACAATAGATTGATGTCTCCTGTTTGCTGCATTGTATTCTGTTGCTTCTGTTATTCACTTTGAACTTTAACTGGTTGATATTAATTTGTACTGTCTTAATTTGTACACACATTAGTTTGCTACTAGCTTTGCAAATTGCACATTGATCTTATTAAATGGTTTGTTGAATTTAGATCCCTCATCTATATGTAGCCATTCACATGTCAGTGACGGCCTGTCGAAACCTGTCGAGTTTTCTGTGCTGAGTCAAGTTTTCGAGTCGAATCATGTCGAGTTCTCCTCAGACAACTTCAAACTATCCAACCTCAAAATTGAAATTTCTCTACTTTAGTACCAAGAAAGATTGAATCTTTTCAAATTCTAAAGTTTGGTTTTCGAGTTTCAATATAATTTTCTGAATCTAGTTTGATTTAATTTGAACTGTATATCAACCTTCTCCCCAACACAAATGCCATTTTTATCACACTGTGATTCACATTAAAAAATTGAAAGAATTTAATCAACATTCCCCTAGATTAAAGTTTCCTAGCTTAATTTTTACTCCCTCCAATCCAAAATAATTGTCTTTCTTATATATCGAGATAAATCTTTAATCTTCAATTACTCTTTAATTATATTGTAAAAAATAAAAATTTAATATTATGAAGAAGTATTTTAAAAGGCGAATCTAATTATATAAATTTATATTTTTAAAATAATGAATAATTAATAATTGGCCAGTCAAAGTTCAAATTTCAAAAAAAGTCAAACCTCAATTACTTTGAATTGAAGGGAGTAAATTTTATCCTAACTTTGATTCATTCCGAAATATGACCTAGTTACTAATATTTTCAATTGATTTTTCAACTTACTTACACTCCGAGCACAACGCAAATGAATGTCATGTAGTACATCAAACTGTATGTTGGCATTGAATTATATATTATACTTTTAAATATGTTTTCCACCTGTTTTTTGAATTTAATTACCCCTTGACATTTTTCTTTATTTTTGGATTCTCATAAATATTTTTATATATAGATTAACTAAGGGAAGTTGATTCACAATAATTAACTCCTAAAATAATTAAGGCTAATTCTCATTTTATCTCCTGAACTATTGTGTTGGTTTCTATGTGGTCGCAGTATCCCGATTTGTTTTAGTGCAGTCGCAAAGCATTGCTCGTTTGAGCGTAGTTCTAGCTATTTTTTCGTTTCGGGTTGGTCACTCACTTGATTTTTCTGACCAAAACACATTTTCGGTACAAAATAAGCTATTTTGCTGACGATGCTTAAAGTATATAGAGTAATATTTTCATCAATTAAAGCAGTCGCACAATTTCTTATTTACCATACCTACTCTGCCCTTTCCCGCTACTCAATGAACTTCATCGCAAACTTTCACAGCCCTCTGCCATACCCGTTTTTAACACAAAAAGTATAGAGCGCGTTAATACCCGAAAATGTGTTTGTTATGTAAAATCGGGTGAATGATAGCGCGAAGCGAAAAATAATTTAAGGGCCAGCGCTTTGAAATGATAAATAGTTTAAGGGCCAGGGCGCAACAATTGATAGTTCGGGAGGTCATAAAACAGCGCGATAGTTCAGGCGGCAAAATAAGAATTAGCCAATAATTAATCATCAAACTTAGAATAATTGAAGAGAATGAAATATTCGATCGTATTTCACGCATACCAAGTTAAAAGTATTCAAACAAATTTTTTAAATATTTTGTCGATTATATTTACATTGATTAATAATTAAATTTTACCATCATCTAAATTCATTCCAATTTAAATGAACCAATAAAGTATATATTTTCAATTTGTAACCCTGATTGGTGAGGTCACTCACCTTATATATTTAAATATCTCCTTAGTCCTATATACATATACCACATTTCCACAATTCATACTCACATATATATCGAGTGATACATACATTTAGCAGTTAAACTTTTTTAATTGTATTACACCGTGATTCTCATTGACAAATTAAAAGTACTTAATCAATATTTCTTAACATTCATCTCGTTTATCTTTTTCTGAATTAATTTTTAAGTTTTTACCATATATAGCTTGGTCCATCACAATCTAAATATATCATTAGTATAATATTACTCCGTATGTAGTTAGTATAAAATATCTTCATTCAGACATTCAACATGCGTACACGGTACACTCCCAACACATTACAAAGGAATGTCATGCAATATATCAAATAAAATATTTTTTGTAATATTTAATTATATATTTATACTTTTAAATACGTTTTGGTCGGTCTTTAGAATTTAATTATTACCCCTTGACATTTATCATTAGTTTTGTTTCTTTTGGGATGAATCTTTTCATTAACTCCGTTTGTGTTCTAATAAATGGTTTCACATCTAGATTTGTCTAGGAAATTAGAATCACCATAGTAAATCCTTAAATAATTAATCTTCAAATAAAACTTGAGCTAATCAAAGTGAATGAAAAAATTAATTGTGTTTCACAATGATTCATATCTAAGTAGTTAAAAAGTATAGGAACAATATTTTAAAATATTTATCTTAATGATCTTTACATGGATTAATTATTAAGTTTTATCGTCTACTCTTTTCACGACAATATAAACGTATCATTAAAATAAATTTTTGTTATTAGTAACCGTAATTGGTAGGGCCACTCACAATATTTTATATATCATATTTATATTTACCCCTATAAATATATGCATATACCACCCACCGTTAATACTCACTCATACATAAACAAAGTGATATATTTAGTGTTGTTTTCTAATTCTTAAATTGTGTTTATTTGTGTAACAAAGGTGAGATTTTCTTAAATTCTTTTTATTTTTTCAACTTGAATTACGTTTTCCATTGGGGTTTTATGTGATTCTGGGTTGGTTTTGGTTCTTAGGTGTATAAAATATTGATTTTTGAGTCTTTGAGCGATGAAAAGTGTATTTTGATTGGCTAATGATTTTTACACTCCAAAATTTAATTATGACACTTTACTTTTTTGTTATTTTTCATTAATTTTTATATTAAAGTGGAGTGTCATTATCACATAATAAAGTATAAAAATCATTGAATTTTTAATTTTTGTTTTATGAAATTTTCAGTTGACCATGATTGCTTTTTATTGCCTTCAGATTTCAATTGAATAAAAGTTTGTCTTTTGGTTTTTTTAGGTAAATGTGCGTGAGGTTTATTTATTTATTTATTTTGCATTTGGTGCATGTATGCAACTATGCATGATGAGTTTTATACTTTTGTTAAAATGACATTTTTTCCAAGTGAAATTTGTTATATATTGATGATGATAATCATGTTGAATTTCACTTGAAGTGGCGTTTATGGGGTCATACAATTTTCACTTTTGAGGTTAATTTTTCTACATTTTCTAATTTTATTATTTGAAGAGAATGAAATAAAGTTTCATTCTTTAATTGTATATACTTCTTTTTTGTGTTTTGGTCAACTAAAGAAAGATTTGTACTTGAATGTTTTTAATGATCATATCTAAATGAACCTTTTTTCCTATGTTGTATGAAACTTTAAAGTATCACAAGGATTTGATCAACTCCAAATTAATGAAATATTTAATTATGTTTTACCCGGTCAAGTCTACTAATTAAAAAGTACGGAGTATTTGAAAAACATTTTAAAAAATTATTTACCTTTACATAGATTAATTATTAATTTATCCTCATATGTTTTCACATCAATATAAATGCATCCTTAAAATAGTTTCTTTCTTTAATTTTTATATACTTGTTTTTACACTTTTGGTGAACTAATGAAAGATTTGTACTTGAATGTTTTTAATTATGACCATATTTGAGTTGAACCTTTTCTCGACGTTGCTTGCATGCATGGAACTTTAAAGTATCACAAACATTTGATCAGCTCCACTTCAACAATAATTACTACAAGATACCAAAATTATACTTTCAATTCATTGTGAAGTGGGTCTTTAAATGAGGTTATGAGGCAAAATATAATAAGTGAAATAAGGTGAGAGGATTGTGTTGAATAATCAAAACGGGGTTTTGTAATAAAAGTTCAATTTTGATGTGGATCATGTAACTAGCATCACATAACTAAATAGATTTTACTTTTTTAACAACCAGGCATGTAACCCCTATTTTACATGCAGATTATTTAGTACTCCGTATTGCATTCCTTCTTGAGTTATGATTGATTAAGGTGTCAAAAAGGAAGTTATAATGTTTTGCATTATAGACATTTAATGGCTTGGAATTGATTCTGGTTTCTCTGTTTGTGAGCATATGCATGAGTTTTTAATCAATGACATCTTTGAATTTTCATTAGTAATCCTCCCGCCTCCTAACTTGTTTCCTTCTTGCTCTCGTTTTAAGGAGTAAACATGCGTTTTTGGTTCAAGTCTTCGAAAAAAGAGAAGTTACAGATTATATCCGAGGAGAAGGGTGGAAGGCCCGGTACCTCTTTGAGACATTACACTGATACCGGTTTAGAAGACACTAACAATTATAGTGTAAAATATAATCCATTACCCTCCCTTCAAGCTTCTCGTTTTCGGTGTTCTTCTGGGAGGTCACTTGCTCAATCAGTTCCACCTCAGGGAGGGCTCCCCCACACCACCCATCTTGTTGACTCCAGCATTGGCAGATCAAAGAGAGCTGGTCAAGAGAGGGGCTTCCCTCCTACATTGCCAGGCTCCTTTTTCGAACCTGATCACACAGTTGACACACCTGATGGCAAATACATCGATATGCAATTCAGGACTGTTTCCGCGACAAACTGTCCATCCAGGTTAGTTCACTAATATAAAATGCTCGCGATGTCTATTTAATCCGATGTTTAGATGAAAAAAATCAAGGAATATGTACTCGAAACTTTAGCTCCTGTTTATGTTACTGACTACAAAGTGTCGAATTATTGTAGTTCGAGGTTGAAGAAGAAGTCACCAATTCCCTCCAGGAAAAAATCAAGAAGGGTCATGAGATCATCTAGTAGTCCAAATGTGCTTAACATGCATACTACTCCTCCAATGCCTACTTCTTTTAATGCACCTAACCTCTCAGTATCAACTCATTTGGTTACGCCAGGAAGAGCAGTTCAGAAGGAGCCATTAATAAAATATGGGTTTGGCTCAAGAGAGTCACATGCAAACACATTTCTTCCAAGGTCTGGACAATCCTCAACTCCTGGTTCAAGTCATATTTATGGACAGAGACAAGAACCAAGCTATAGGCTGCCCCTTCCTCCAGTACCAGCATCTAGTTCTGCCCCTGGGTCGCCATCATATTCGACAAGAGCAAATTCCCAGGTTCTGCATAGTGCGGTTGAAGCAGATAACAATCCAAGTCCTGGACCACGGTGGAAGAAAGGACGACTAATTGGCAATGGTACATTTGGCCATGTCTACCTCGGTTTTAACAGGTGAGTAATATCTCGTGTCCACTAGGCTAAAAATGGTGGTTATGCCAATAGTTAAACACACGGGACAGGACGGGACCGAGACCCGGACCTAGCCTTAACATAACACGTGAAACACCTGGTTAATGTCTCAGGTCAATTAACTCTCAAAGGGATCACATTCGAGGCTTTTCTTCCTATGTCTTTAATAATCTTGATTATTGTAGATTGTAATATTAATGCTTTTGATTTAGTGAAAGTGGTGACATGTGTGCTATGAAGGAGGTAACAATATATGCAGGCGACAGAAGGTCCAGGGAAAGTGCAGAGCAGCTTGGTCAGGTGAGTTCTTCCTAATATGCTTGTTGTACAAATTAAATAACCTATGTTTTATAGAGAAAATCATTTTTTCATGGATTTTAGAGAGAAACTGTTGTTGAACCAATTACATAAGCCTAACTCTAAAAGATATTATATGTTAACTTTTCAGGAAATCGCGCTTCTAAGTCAGCTCAATCACCCAAATATTGTGCAATACTATGGCACAGATATGGTAACTTCTGTTGTCTTCAATATTAATTCTTGATTTGAAGCACACCTTATAAATCACCTTGTATGCTTTGGCATATTCAATGTGGTGGGTCCTCTTTCAAACTAACATTACTTGACTAGATAGATAATCATGTTCTTTAAATTAACTATGGATCTGTTAATTTGAGCAGGTGGCTGATAATCTATACATATACCTTGAGTATGTATCTGGAGGTTCCATCCACAGAGTTCTTCGAGAATACGGGCCACTGGGCGATGGAGCTCTTCGAAATTTTACCAGGCAAATTTTGTCTGGTCTTGCATATCTGCACGCTAAAAACACCGTGCATAGGTAAGTAGTTGGTGGGGATCACTCTTAGACTCTTGAGTCATCATTCCCATTTTTATATCAGCAAGATAAATATGCTTACTGGTCAATGCTGTAACTTATGGCCAGAGACGTGAAAGGAGCGAATATACTCCTGCAGGCTGGTGGTTGTGTAAAGCTGGCGGATTTTGGGATGGCAAAGCATGTAAGAAATTCTCATGATTTATAACACTAAAGATGCAGAGATTGACCATGTCTAAGAAGTAATTAGGATGTCCGATGTAGATAATCTGAAAGCCGGTAGCCTAAGACCGATCTTAAGAGACAAATATACAACCCAAAACTGAATTTCAAAACCAGTAGGCCACACATGCTCAAGTTCATTCTCTTTTAAAATTAAGTAACAAGGTTTTCAAAGAGAAGTTGCAGACGTTAGTCAACGTGGTTAAGCACTTGGATTATTTATACATACCTTCACCAGTAATTTTCTGTTCTCATTTTGGTTGCAGATCTCTGGGGAGAGTAGTCCGATGTCATTTAAGGGTAGTCCTTACTGGATTGCTCCTGAGGTTTGTATAGATATGACATCTGAAATTATCAATCCTGTGCATGCTCATCTGATAACATTTCATCTTGGTCATGATTTCAGGTTATAAAGCACGACAATGCTGATGTCTCTGTTGATATATGGAGCCTCGGATGTACAGTCTTAGAGATGGCTACCGGAAGTCCACCTTGGAGCCAATACGAAGGGGTCAGCACAATTTCATGTAGCAACAATTTTACTAAAGAATATTAATACATCCACACTGATAAATTTTTGTTCGTCCTGAACAGGTTGCTGCTTTGTTTAAGATTGCTAACAGCAATGAACTCCCCCTTATCCCCGATGAGCTCTCAGAGGAAGGCAAGGATTTCGTTAGAAAATGCTTACAGCGTGATCCATCACAGCGGCCTACCGCTGCCCAGCTCCTGGAGCATCCATTTGTGAAATTCTTGACTCCCCTGGAAAGGCATATTCCGAGTCCTGAACCTGTTGAAGCAAAGCACCTTGCTACAATCTCAGTAAGATCTTAAGTCTAGATGTATCATCACTTGCTAGCTCTCTTTTATGTGAACTTAGATCTACAATAATCTTTGATGTTCCTAGGGTAATCCACAAAGCAGAAATCCAAATCTGGATTCAGGAGCTATCCACGAAACAAGGGGTTCGAGAAATGTTACACCAATCAGGTTTCTCTCTCTCCACCACCACCCCCTTTTATATAAACACGGAAATCCAAAGCAACGTATATTTTAATTGTCTGCTTCATTCAAAGAAGAAAATGTATATGCCTGATTAATGTTTCTTGCACGAGTTTAGATGCTGCATAAGGACTATATTAATAACAGTATCCTATCTCCAATAATATCTGATATATATTTGGGATCTTGAATTCGTTAAATGCAGTTTTCCATAAAATGACTGATATCATCATAACAATTATAATTGCCTATTTTGGTTGGTATATGAGATTGCGCAGCAATAGTTTTATAATCTAAATTAGATATAAAACAACTTCCATGTTTGTCATCCATGTTAATACAGAGATCAGGCAAAACTAAATAGTTGTTATCTTGAGGCTCAAAACTTATCTCAGCCTGAGGTGTCATTAATATTTTCTTTGTTCTTCCATATTTTCACTTAAGAAAGGAATATGTTCTTAATTATCGAGCTCGTGCACCACTAATGCCTTTTTTACCTGTCAAACTTTTTTGTATTTCGCAGAAATTCTCGAAATACGTGTGCACCAAGAATGACGCCCATTTTAACCCCCCGTGGTGCATCTGAGTCATCCATACCTATTGGTGCTGGTATGGTAAGGCCATCTCATCATCGTCGAGCACCAGAGCATATAATTGAAAGATTGAGTTCTCCCATTTCAAGTCCCAAAGCTGCATCTGGTTCATTGGAACATCTGGCTGCAAGCAATGTGTCTTCTCCATTTTATTCCAAAATTTCTGCAATGAATATACATGGGGATCAGGTATCAACGTCAAGGCAAGGAAACAGCTCCTCTTCAAGTGCTAACACCTACTATCAAGACGTGAACCCTGATATGATTCGACAAGTTCCTCAAGCTCCTCTCAGCCAACAGGCTACTCCCTCTTCTGTCCAAAGGGACCGAACTGGAACTAATGCCCCTGGAGACCCAACAGATTCAGAATTAGCTCATCGGGTGTCTCAGCAGCTACCGGGGGAACATGTGAAGTTCAATTACCCAGCATAGAGCGAATAACCTACATCACAGTGCTAGATCGCAACTGTATTGTTAGTGTAGCCCCCTTCCATTTGCTAACTCTTGGAAATTTACAAGTACTCCTAGTTGTGTAGCTGTAAAGTGTAAACTAAAAGTAAAAGAGAAGATTCAAAGCAGCAATACATTCAATATAGTATAAAATCTAAAGCTCAATCAGACGGATGTTAAAATTGCAAATAAATGCATGTTTCATTACTTATGTGACCTCATGTGTGGTATTGATATGAGTGAGTCTGATATGGAATTTGGACTTAAGTTGTCAAAATAATATCTGATATTATTTCACAGATAATGTATAAAGAAATGAGAATGACAATTATTTTGTCTCATCAAATCAAACTTGACACTCTAATTAGGTCTGGTAAAAGAACAAATTCAAGAGAAAAATATTGTTCATTCAAGAAACAGTAGGAAACAGAGTTCTACATAGAAGCACAACACACAAATAATTTACACACCACTTATGTATCAATAGACTGGATTACACTTGCAAAAGACGATAAGGCGGTCCTGGAATATATAAAGGCATACATTGTTTTAATTCTAAAAAAGGACGAAAATTGAAGCCCTTCGTCTTCTCTTAAGACCTGCTCTTGAATGGCATGGCTCTTATGACAATCACGTGGTACATTGCGGCAAGTGCAGCTCCGATGAAGGGGCCAACCCAGAAGATCCACTGGAAAATAAGCAAAGGAAAATCACATTCTGTTACCACTCGCATCAAGGTCTTAGCTTTCGCTATCAAGTACTAAATCATAATGCAATACACTTACGTGGTCGTCCCAGGCGTGATCCTTGTTGTAGATGATGGCAGCTCCAAGACTACGGGCTGGGTTGATGCCGGTTCCAGTAATAGGGATGGTGGCCAAGTGAACCAAGAACACTGCAAATCCGATGGGGAGAGGAGCCAAAAGCTGCAGACATATCAAGTAGTTCAATAACTAATTTGCCAATTCAAACAAAAGTTATGTTATCCCCAAATTGATGTAATAGTAGACAAGAGATTAGAGGACATGGACAACTATTTTGAGTCCACATAATAGGTCCACAACACCTAACAGCACATGCAAACATCATACCAAACACACATAATAGAATCCAAGGAACTACACAACTTTTCTGCTTCCCCAAGATAAAGTTAAGAAAAGCACTCATTACTAGAGCACCCATAACTTTAATTTCAAAATCATTTTTTTTCAATTTAGGTCCACAACACCTAACAGCACATGCAAGCATCATACCAATTACCAAACACATATTAGTAGTCATTCAAGAACTACACAACTTTTCTACTTTCCCAAGATAGAGTTAAGAAAAGATGCTCCTTAGGGGGAGTCATAGGGGTCGTTGCTCCCCTAATTTAAAAAAAAAAATAGGCCTTTACTATTGAAAAATAAAAATTTACTATACATTTTTCCCAAAAATATTTGGTTCCTCCCATTAAATTTTTACAATGTTCCTTATTTTTCTTGTATTCACATCGTGGTGAACCCTACATAAAAACTTTGGTCCCTCCACATGCCACCCTTCACTTTTATTACAAAATAAAATAATTAGAAGATAAGAACTAGGCTGTAAATTAAAGTGAAAGAGATTAGATAGAGATTACATACAGGAACATGTGAGTCTCTAGCATTTCTCTTGGCATCAGTAGCAGAGAAGACAGTGTAGACAAGGACAAAAGTGCCAACAATCCTCCACACAAAGGGCCACTGCCATATAAGGTGTAAAACCACTGGTTAACAACATTTGCTCCACCACCATGTGCCTGATAAGGACCCTTCATGAACCCCTTCACAATACCAGCACCACATACAGCTCCAAGACACTGCATCACCATGTAGAACACTGCTCTTGTCAAGGAAAGTTTCCTTGCCAAGAACAACCCAAAGGTCACAGCTGGGTTGATGTGCCCTCCTATTTCACCATTCAATAAACAAAACATTAATATATACTCAAAAGTTACCATCTGAATGACTTCAAAGTCTTCAATACAGATCAATTCAAGCCTATCTAGCTGAACTCGGAGGGAACAAAGTAAACTACTCTCCTTCATTTTTATTTTTTAAAATTCGATCCTTGTTATTGCAATTACTCAAACTCAGAACTTTTCCACTATGAGTAATATCTCGTAATCACTAGCCGGGCCTAAGCTAATGGCTTGAGTAATATCTCGTAATCACTAGCCTAGCCTAATCTAAGAGCCTTAAATTACTCTTTTTCAAAAGAACAATTAAATTTACCTATAAGAAATAACAACATGAATATGGTACTAAACTTCTGATGCTACTTATCTTAAGACCAATAAAGAATGTCAAATTGGGCACTCAGGACTAGAATGTAAGAAAACAAAGTAAAGAAACTAATCTTTAAACAACTTATGAAGAATTGAAGATATCCCACAGAAAAGACCCAAAATTTATCAAAAATAGCGTTTTTCTTCAATAATTGAACCTTAACTTTCATAAAGACAACCACAACATGCAAATATCACTCGACTTCTGCTGCTACAGAGCTGGGAAAATACCAAGAATACCACATTTTGATAAAATATTTTATTTTCTATAATTTCTTTTTTTTTAATTACTTAGTACTCCTATCTAACAAAGTATTTAATTAATATCTAAATAGCATCCAACAAGTAGCTATATGGTATCTTATTGCCAAAAAAAAGTAGCCATGTGGTATCTAATTTGCTTGACAAATTTTTGCTCAAAAAGTTATATGAGTGGTATGGTATATAATGCAAATTTTAACAAAAATTGTGGTATAAATTAATTTTTGATGTTAAAAGATGGTGTTCATGATGTTAAAAGATTTGGAAACCCATGAAACTTGATTTCGATCGAGTGTATTTTACAAGTAAAAGAGTCGTCGTTCTAAAATCAATTGATTCATAAATCGAAGAGTCATTCTTCTAAAACTAATTTGTGTTAGTTGTATTATGTTTTGTATAAAATAATGAATTTTTTATTGCTATTTTGCAATATGAAATATGAAATATTCACGTGTGAACTCTTGTTCAATATAATAAAATGTACAATGATAAATTAAAAGAAAAGAAAAGGAACCAACCTGAAATCCCAGCAGTACAATAAACAAGAGCAAAAATCATCCCTCCAAAAGCCCATGCAATCCCTTGAATACCCACTGAAGCACACTTATTATCTGCCCTATTTACCCCCATAACAGTCAAAACAGTTATATACAAGAAAAGCAGAGTGGCCATGAACTCTGCAATTCCAGCTCTGTAAAATGACCATGAGGATAACTCCCCTGGCTCAAAAAAGGGTGCTGGTGGTGGCTCCTTGTAGTCCTTGTCAGTTGTTTGTGCTGATGTCCCTAAAGGCTGCTTCTCTGTGTACTTGTTTGCACCTAGCTTCACATCTTCTTCCTTGTTTTCTGCCATTTTTTAACCAAGAAAATGAAGTGAGAGTTGTGGAATGACAATACTAGGTGGAGTATGGGGCTGTTTTATAGGTGACTGCATGACATGGAATTTTGGTTTATTAAATTGTGACACCGTGTACAAAAAGACCCTAACAGAAATTCTTGTCACTTTCATTTTGTAAATTTATAAGATTATTATTTATAGAGTAGTCGAGCCTGTATATCTGCTGCTTGTGAAGAGGTTAGGGAATTAATTTGATATACTTGTTCTAGTTTATACTGATTGAGACAATAATAAAATTTGATGCTTGTGAAATTTTGGTTTATTAAATTTGTGGGGTCTTATAATATTTTTTGAATATTTTCGAAATTTGATTTTTACGTTTTATCGATTGATAATTATACTTCAATTTCAATCTTAAATAAAATTTATAATCTTGATATTTATTATTGTTGGAATTCTAATAATCATGAAAACCCAACAATTACTTCCTCCATCCTAAAAAAAAGTTGAAACCGTCAAATCACCCAGCCACTTGAGATCACGAAATTTCCTTGAAAATTAAATGTCATAAAATGTGCCTCATTGGCAATTGCGAGCACAACTAAAGCTACTTGATACGAGATCACCCCAATTGCTTGCGTGACTAGAACCACAACATTCTGTTCTTTGGCTTATGACTCTCGCTCACTAGATTGAGTTATGTCCCCGGACTCTTCCTCCTTCGTATTATAGATGTTTGAGTGTTTGACAATACATACATTTAAGAAAATGTAAATTTCTACATTACCAATAATTTTACCTTCATTGACTCATCTTATAATAGTTTAGTTAAAGTAGGAACCAAATAAGACATTTTAATATTGAAAAAACATTCCTATCATTTAGGGGTGAAAGGAATAATAATTCATAGTTTGATACAAATTTTTATAAAGTAAAATGTTAAGTGATAATAAGTAATTGGAGTATGATTATCAATAATTGAGGTACAAAATATCATTAGTTTTATTTTATAATTTATAATTACTTAAATTGCTAACACTTTTTTATTTTATTTTTAAATTATTGCATTGATTGATCATAGTTTACCTAATCATATGATTGAGTAGAATGTGGGCAGCTAAGCTCTATATGACTGCAAAACAAATAAATTATAATAATGTTTATATGAAATGATAATTATAGAGGTTATGAGTTACGAAGTATATTATACTTATTAGACAAATATTACATGTATTTCAATTTATAAGATAGATTTGACTAATTTTTAGAAAGAAAAACTTAATTTTGATTGTTAATTTATTTATTTATAACTGACATCTAAATTTTAACATGTAAGTGTGTTTTATAACTTCAAACGTAACTATTTAGTACAACAAATATTTTTTTTATAGTTAAAATTATACGGAGGTAATAATTTTTGACAAAATCAAGTAGTTCTAGTTCAATCTTTAGACTATACGATTATCTCCTGTTAATCTTATTTGATTGAGTGGTCTAGCACGAGGGATTAGCCGTTCTAGCTAGGGACAGTTGTGGTCCAATAATAGTGATAGGCACGAGATACAGCAGGGTCCTTGGCCCCAAGGGCAACGGCTATAATAATGGAGAGAATGAAATGAATCCCTTTAATTATTGTTGACTATAGGTTAATTCCACTCCAAGAAGAACATAACACAAACACGCAACTGTCAATTTGTTACTATTTGGGACAACTCACATCTTATCATTCATATTATAGTGCTCTAACACTTGATTGCCTGGGCATGGTGCCAATTTAATCATAACTCACAAATTCATGTGTGAATTGTTTTGAGTTGAGACAATGCATGGATGAAACACCACATTATCTTTCTAGTAACAATGAATGGGTGTTTATATGGGGAATAAAGAGATTTGTCTCATATATTTGGATGTGAATTTGTCACATGTCCTATTCCTTTGAGATGTATTTGATGTGAGATGAAATCTAATAATGAATTTTTAAACTTTGAGACATACTAAAAAACATTCCAAGAGATGCAAATCAAGGTCGGCAAAATCGGCCAGGCGGCGACCGACCATGTTTAAGTACTCTATAGTGGTTAAATTAGTGCATCATGCTTTGGAAACAATGGAGTTAAATCATATTTGTGGACACCATGCTCCATTGCTTCCTTTCTTTCTCATTCTATATGCTCCAAAAAAAGTTGTTATCATTGATATACAAAATAAAAAACATTATCTCAATCAATTATTCGCCAGATTCGCAAAAATTATAAATATTTTTGATTTTAATGAGTTATTTTTTTAAAATTTTGAATTCAAATAACTTTTAATGTATTATATATTTGTTTGAAAAAAAAATATATAGTATTTTCAAACATCTTTCTTATTAAACGATAATTTTGATTAAATAAATTTTTGGATGTAAATTAATATAGTAAAAATTTATTAATCTTTAGCAATGAAAAACCGAATATGATAATTTTTTAAAGGAATTGAGGTAATATTTATTATATATGTAATATGATCAGTTTTCAATATTCTGATGATAAGAGTTTAGGAATCTATACTTTTGAATTGGCTGCTAATCATGTCCTAATTAAAATTCGTAAACGGTCATGACTCATGACTTCCAACAAATATACTGCAATGTTTTGACAAGTGTTAATATGGGCTTTAATCAGGGCGTGCATATGATACAAATCTTGTATGGTGCAAATTATGCCACATCAGCTGATACCTCAGCTTCCTTAAATTAATGATAGCATTTATTAATTAAAAAATTAAATAAATATTGACACCATTTACAATTTTACACAATACACACAAAACACACACCTTCACTCTTTCTCTATCTCTACTCTCTCTCTCTCTCTCTAATCTCTAAAAATCATTTCTTCTATCATAAATTGAAGGATATTATTCAAATTCAATAAAGCAGAAAAAAGGTAAAATCAATAATTTGAAAATTTCAGAACTTTTTTTGTGAATTTGTAGTAATTTAATAAATTTCTCAATTAAAAAAAGTGAAACAACATATTTGTGTACTCTAATATTGACTTGTGTGTCGATTTGAGTATATTACTGCTAATGTATTTTGAACTTGAATTATATGATTTTAGGGTTTTGAAATTGAAAAAGTTGTACAAATTTGGGGTTTACAATTGTTGTAGACTTTAAATTAATAAATGCATGTTAATTTTCTAATTTGGAAACATCTGAATATGATTTGAATTGTAGTTTCAAGTTTAAAATTTGTATAAAATAAGGCTTATAGTTGTTGTTGACTTTAAATCAATAAATACATATTAATTTGCTAATTTAGAATCAAGTTATTGTGATTTGAAATGTTCATATTTTATATGGAGTACATATTTATACTTGATAGACAAATTTAAGTATAGAAATACTCTAAACATGTTAGTTCTACCTTGAATAATGTAGATCTAGTCATCAGAGTACATTTGCACTCTAGGTTGTTAGGTAAACACATTTAAATTACATAAAACTACAAACACGGAGATTTGAGTATATTTATCATAGAATCTTAGTTGTAAGAAGTGAAGATTATTGTAAATATATTCAGAGTATATATGTACTCAAAACACACATTTGAATTTATATATACTCTGAAAATATTTAGTTATAGGGAAAAATGTAGTTAAATATATTAAGAGTACATAAGTACTCCAATTATACATATTAAGTACATATATACTCTAACAAATTATTGGATCTATTAATTTAACGTGTATAAATGTATTTAGAGTACTTATATACTACTGGAACACACAACTGAGTACATGTATACTTTAAAAACATATACATAGTTTTATTCACGTTTGAGTATGTACAATATGAACACAAATTTAAGTACATATATACTTTAAAAATACGAGGTTCTTAGTATTATATTATATACATATGTGTGTGCAAAGTACATGTACCTTTCTAGTAGCAGCATGTTGTTAATACTTGGCGTGTATTATGTATAATTAATTTTAGGTTGGTGTTGATATATTTTCAACTAATTTTGTAGGGACAAATCTATTGTCAATGGATGGGTTTAGGTTGGCATTTAAATGCGGTTCGGACCCGGACTTTTTTGTTGGATGCGTAATACGAGGTGATTTGCTTGAAGGATTTTATGTTGAATTGGTGGAGGCGGTTATGGGTTTAGCGATGTGGAAGGATAAGTGTTCTCTCTCGCATTTTGGACATGTTCTGTGGATTTCTAGATAGTTTTAAGGATGATTTTAGACGGATTTTGCATTGATCATAACATCTTTTGAAGCAAATGCCTATTATTTACAGTCCTTAGCATATGGAATGTGTTTTTGTTCAAAATTCTAGATGGTTGGGCAGTTCATGTGGTGCTAGCTCACACTACCCAGTTGAGCAATTTGTAGTAATGTGGCTTAATTAGAACTAATAGAAAGTGAAATTGAGATATGAAAATGATTTTCGGACAATCAATGAGGACAAGTAGAATCTCATTCCGTTTATAAGGCCAAATATTTAGTTGTAATAGAATGACATTGCGTATTATATTGTATAATTAGAAGTAGTAAAATGTAGCTAGGAATGTCAAAGCTATTTATAGTACAGCGATTATATTGATAATGTGTATATTCATATACGGAATTATATATACCCCACGTAGACATATATTTAATTTGCCTAATATCGGTTAATAATATGTATATTTATATTCGAGTATACGTTGTAGTTAAAATATGTGCATTTTTTCAAATTAATATCATTGTGAAGAAATAGAAACAACATGGTTGGAACTATAAGCGATTAGTAAAAGAGTTAACATAATTGAGAACAACTTCGTGAGAATGAAAATAATACATTAAATGATATAGGTTGTCACTTTCTTTGTTAAATGCAAATTCAAAAGACTATTTATGTTGGCATTTTTCAATGCATATTGTTGTTGATCATTAAACTTCGGTGAAGATGAACACCTAACCGACTAGATAAAATACATAGATGATTCTTATAAAAATGCTACAAAGGTGATGCTCCTTGTTGTTTGATGTCTCTTAAAGATGAGTCTTGAATCTTTAATCCTCTAACCTTTTGACTTTCGGAAAATGATTCCCCGAATAAGTAGAAAAGTGCAATATTTTAGCACTAAAAACAACCACAAATCTGCTCAAAAAAAATTAACAAAAATATGCAAAAACATATCCAAATCCATATTTCATTGCACTAGAATGAAGCGAAGCTTAAAACATATAAATAGCTCAAAACACCTTTCGAAAGTTGCAAAAAAGAAGGCATAAAATAGTTCCGAACAGTGAATTCTCCCTCGGACCCGATGAAGCTTCAAAACTACGGTAAACAGACCCAAAACTATCCAGGCAGCCAAAAGGAAGTTAAAAGACTGAACTATAAATTTATTTTCCATAAATGCAAAATTACCTTGGAAAAATAACCATAAACAGCACAAAATTTGACTCCAGCAAAACAAATAAAACCCGAATATAAGCAATTGTTGAAGCCACTTGGGTAGTATTTACCTCGACCTTAAAGTCCTCGATTGCTGTCACAGCCGTTGGCGCTTGAGAGGGCTACTAAATTCTTCTTGACTTCATTTGGCTCCCAGCGACAACCTCTGAAACCCAGCGGGTATGCCTAGGAAGGGTCTCGATGCCTAAGTTAGAACAAGCGGGGGGCCGTGCATCTAGCCTAGGAAATAAACCGACAGCGATATGAACCAAGCGCCGGGTAAGCTGTGGATATCTTTGATCACGATGATGTACTCACGGTGGTGATAACCTATGAATATAGTGTACTCGGGTGTTGAAATGTGTCAAGTCTACCGATGGTGATTTAAATATGTCATCCGACAGTATATAAATGTGTCACCGGTGGCTTGTAGTATTGGGTGGTGTAGGACCCGACTGCCTTTTTAGAGAAAAGGAAGGAGGTGCCTACTATGGATTAGGGTGTGGAAATTATATTTATTCAAAACTTTTAATATGAAATGTATGTTAAAAGCCTTTAATTATTTTCTTCTCCAAATCTAATCCCTTTCTAATTGGAGGGTAGGAGTCTATATAGGAATGGCCCAGAGATAAAATGTTGTAGTTTTTTGATGTGGGATGTGTAGACTTACTATGGCTTATCTAGATGAAATTGTGGTTTTTCCTTCATGGGGATGTTAGGAGGTTTGGCTAACGTCATGTCCATGAATTTTCTACCTCAAACTGCAACCTTAGACACTTTGTGTCGCTTGTTTGAATCTTACGACATTATGCTTGTTATTCTGAAACTCTGCAGCAAATCAAATGAAATCATTGGCTTAACACTCGGGGGACATATTTGAGCGTCCACTCCTGCGATAATGATCGCAATTGTTGCCCTTGGCTTGGGGCGTGAGCTCTGCTTCACGGCGTAAGGCACATATTATATCGTGGTAATTAGTATTCCCTTTTTTCTGAATATACATTCAGTATGCAAAGGCATTCGCCTTTTATTGGACATACATCTTTGGGAACATCCGTTCAATATATATATAGGCATTCGTCTTCCAGCTGGGACCGATATATTTTGAACGATGCGTTAGTGTATAGAGCATTCGCTTTTGTGGGGCCATCGTCAGAACATTAGATTCGATTATATAGAAATCCGCCTTTTATTTGGACATATGTCCTTTGATAATCTTCGGTAGAGAGACATCTGACCTTGAGGATGCTTATAATCTATAGTGCTCAAATACTTTTTAGATTAACGGAACATACGTCCCTGGCAAACGATGTTCTATTAGGTATTTAATATCCATTTGTCTCGGTCAGTGGGCTTTGACCATTAGTGTCTACCGATGGAGTCTGGCAAATACATAGATATTTGTTAGATGACATTTGGTCTTAATGAATAGAGCACTTCTCTCGATATCCGCAATTTAAACAGAAATTCACTTGGTTAATTTGCCAAAAATAAAATTTTGGGGTCCAAAATCTATTTTAAATGAATTTTCTTGGAAAACAAATTAAAATTGAATATTTTTAAATGACTTGAACAATTATGGCTGAAGTGGGAGGCTTAAAATATTTGTCTGAAAGGACAATTACGAGACATTTCACAATATAATTAGTTTCCTAGTCCGTTTAGGACTCCGTTTACTTACTAACTTCTTTAAACCTCTTTCTTCCTTTCCTCATATTTCCAAGGACATAGCATACCTAGAGAGAAAACTCAAAAATCTCTACAAAATAATAATCATCATCTTGGGGTTCAATCTTTCCTTAATCCTTTCATCTGAGAGTCTTGTTCAGCGCTTAAGCGTCAAAAGATAAATAATTCAATTTTAATTTTTTCCAGTGATGTCTTTTCAGATTTTTTGAAATTTTTTTTGAGTTTACATAATTTATGAAATTTTTCAAATTTTCTGAAAATAGTTTTCTATCAACTTTTGTTGAATAACGTCCCATTTTTGTTGATTTCACCACCAAATATAATTGATTTTATACAAATTTTAATTCTTGATTTTTTTTTGAAAATTATTTTTTTGAGCCACTGGAATTTATGTAATTTTTTCATATTTTTCCGGGCGTATTTTAAATTTGCCGTGCCTCCGTTTTTCTTGATTTTACGAAACCGTCGAGATTTTTCTACAATTCTTTCTTGATTTCAATTTTTTTGACCTTTTTGTTTTTCCTTGTTGAATGTAGGTATGGACAAGAGCGGGAATTTGACTGATATTGAAACCGGTTTCGTTATGGAATACTTCTGACGGAGGATCACAGAAATGGATAATGACAAATGGGGTGGTGCCACATCCGTGGATGCCCTATTGGATCGTTTTCGACTTCTGCTCTTCGTCAGTTCCGATGGCCAGCTTGAGGTGGTACCACGTCCGTGGATCGCCTCGCATCGATCTCTGGCTATTTCCGCGGTCAGATGCCACTTGAGGCGAAATCGGGGATTTATTGTAGCTTCAGGGGACCCGATAGGTTGCGTGTTTATATTTAGCGGGTCTTGAGAAGTCGGGTGATATAGTTGATGCTGAACGAAACTCCATGTGCCCTACCACCTTACTCACTGGCCAGTCTTGTTGGCCAGTGAATGCTCTCAGATTATCGATTGTGATCATTTCAGAGTAAAAAGACAACTGACCCAACATTGCTTGTAAGGAATACTTGATGGAGCTATCATAGTGTTTGAGATATTAGACCGACGACAATGCCACTTTGCCTATAAGAAGTGTTTCAAGTACTAACATCTTTGGGCATCTCTAAGGATAGCTGAGCAGATATTCGTTCGAACTTAGGCCCGAGTAAAGAATCGAAGCTAGGAAAACAAAGAGAAAAGAAGTTTTTGGGTAGTCTTTCTTTGGTTCTTACGAGAATCTGCTCTGGGTGCGTCTCGTCGAGGAAATTGTCGACTTAACTGCGAGTGAACCTGAGCTAACTCCATTAGCAGCTAGAGGTGCTCCTCCTCCCGAGATGGTTGACGACCCAGAGATATCCCTAAGTGGTTCGGCCACTTATGCTTTCGCGGACATAGAAGCCTTGAGTCACCTTGCGGATGGAATGGTTGTGAACCTTATATAAGACTTGGTGGCCCCAGGTCCATATTGAATTTCCTAAAGAAGATGAGTGGCCTGGTACCGTGAAGGTAGACCCCGCTACTGGTCAACCGGTGGTGCGATTTGGTATCTGATAACGTCGTTAGACGGGGTTTAGTATGCCCTATCCATCACCTTTACAGCGATCCTGAGGATAGATATGCGGCGCAATTGACTCCTCGTTTCACAGTGGGTACATGAATGTATGGTTTACTTGAGGTGTAAGTTTAATGCGTTACTCCTTACTAAGAGACTCTTCTACTTTTGCTCGCACAAAATGCTTGAGATTAAATAAAGTCTTTACATGTTCTTAGCAGTTCAAATGTACTACACCTTTGTTCATAATAATGGCGATGACGATCCACAGTTGCAGGATGAGCAAGTCTGAGCGAGGTTAACATCCACTGCTAGAAGTGGAATGAGCTCGTCTGCAGAAGGTCCTCTTAATCTTGGAGACTTGCAGGAGATTAGGAAAGTGCAGGTCACGTGTGGATCCTACTTTTTTGTGGTGAAGCCGTTCACGCTACTATAGGTGTAGTTGCGATTCTAAGTTTCTCCTCTTGATCTTAGTAATATCACATATCTATTTCGATTGAAGTTTTTTATCTTTGACATTTATAGGTAATAGTCTAAATCTTTTCTTTTTTCTTTTTTATAGAAGTTGTTGGACAGAGATGCAACCCGATTGCAAATGATCTTGAGGAATTGTTGATATAGTAGTCTACTACTCATTGTGCAGAAAGGTCCCATGGCAATGTTTGTGACTCTTTCCTCAAATTGCTTGTCACGAAAAATAGTTCCGTTCAGTCATTACTAAACGATAAGCGGGCAAGAGATGGACACAGCAAGCTGCATTACGCCCATCCTAATGGCGTTTCTTCTCCATTTTGGCTCAAAGCGATGTTGCTAAATCTGGAGCACTCGATTGAAGCGAGGCGAGGTCTGGATCGCTGCGTTCGTACGTGATCTGCTTCTAGTATTCGTTCAGCCGCTTAACTTCCAGCCCAGTGCTGTTCTCCCAGGAAGTGATGGCAGCTTTCTAAATAACATAAATGTTGTGTTTTTTGCTCCTTTTTTTCAACCCGTATTTTACGGGTCTTACTTTTCGAGTTCGATATCTTTACCAATTATGCAAAAGGAAGAAAACGCTTAAGATCGATTAAAGTCTCTTCCAAGGAAAATTCCAGATTTAGCGCGAATAATATTTGACAGAGATGGGAGCACTAGAAGGAAAACTGTTAGTGAGTTCAGACATCAAAGAAGAACATAAAAAGAGGCGTTGTGTGCTTATGGTGAGAGCGAAAAGTGTTCTTGCTGAAGCGATTCAGAGTTATCCACGGAGGTGGTTTAAAGATGGAGTGAGGGCCATTTCTCCCGGCAGCGAGGATGAATCGGGAAAAAAGCATCAATCTTGTAAAGCAAGGATGATGGGATCTTGACTTGGACCTCACGATTAGACCCGATTTCTTCTTTATTGCTAAGTATTTACTCGATTCGCTGTTCCTCGGATTTAGATACTTTTGCTCTACATACTTTGTTTTCTATAGTAATTTTGAAGCTTTATATCCTACGCCTTTTTTGTACATACACTTGTTGTATTATCGTCTTTTATGCCCCCATGTTTCTCAGGGATTCGCTTGGAACCAAGGAGTAAGGAAATTTCTAGGTTGTGAAACCCGAGGTAGAGAAAGGAGGCTAGAGTTGTACCTGTTGGCTGTTTTAGTGATCTAAGCAAATAAATGGTAGATATCAGTGACTAATATTGGGATGATAAGTCATAATGATTTTAAACGTCATTTTTATTTATAAAGGTCTTTATACCACAATTGGCTATCTTTGAGACGGTTGTAAATCGTAAGGTTCTGGCATATCCAAGCAATCCACAGTATCCATGGTGCCTTTAGGATATGGGTGGTACATCATTTTCATTTTGCATCTTATGCCTGATAGCAAAATACTTTAGATGTGTTAACATCTAAGTAAATAATGAGGCGACATAAAGCCGTCTCTTGGGTTGACGGTTGATGTAGCAGTAGATATCTTTGGATAATACTCCCAGTAACCACATCTGTCATTGTTATGTAGGATTCATCAAAATAAAATAGAAATCCTGTTAAACAATGCATAATTGAAAAAAACATGATATGGTCCGAGTCCCAAACATTGCTTTAACTTATTCAAAAATAAAATCTTTGAAATCGTCTTTGGCTGGTGAATGATTTGGAAGCATATTATTGAAGGTGAATGTGTTCCCGTTCTTTCTGAGTTTGCCATCCTGACTCGAAATAACATAAGTGTTTGGACCATATTTCGCCTTCACGATGCTTGACCACTTCATATTTTAAGCTAAGTTTGTCACGATTTAGCCGGTTTATTTTCTGCCCTCCATTAGTACTAAGTCTCCCGCAGAATTCTCTCCCACTTTCTTGTTATAGTGTCGTGAAGCGCTTTTTTGTATGCGAGATGTTTTGAGTATGCATCGTCTAAAGTATCTCACATAGGTGGATCGGGTTACTTTCATGGGACCTTGGTCGTTGATCTCGTAGGATAAATAGGCGACATCCGCCAACGGAAGTCCGATCTCGGCGGTTAGAGCTGGCAGTGAATGGGGTTTCTAAGGTGGCGAGTGGGATGTTGTCAGGACGCCCACAGATTCCATGCGAGATTTCGGCCCCGACTCCGCTTTTTTGCTCCTTTAAGCAGTTGAATTCACGCGGAAGGATGGATCGTTCATGTCTCTGCGACCCGTTGGAGCTTTGAGGGTAGCGGGCCCAGGCAGTGTGATGATGGATCCCGACCTCTAAAAGAATGTTGTTATTTGGTGCGCCCAGAAATTGCTACTTTGTGGTCGGTCGCTGATGTGTGAGGAACTCCAAGGCACCTGGTATTTGTTTCCAAATAGAAGCTTTTTCGACATCCGTGCGGTTGGTAGTTGTTAGCGCTTTGCTTTCAGCCAACTTTGTAGGAAATAATCGATACTTGATGCATGATTTCTGTTGCCGTAGCGGTTGGGAAATGGACCGAGGAGAGTTAGTTCCCAGCTGGGCGAATGGAAGAGGGCTCGCGAGGATGAGTTGAATTGAGGGGGGCATTTGATTTGTTGGAGCCTACATTGCGATTATCATGACGACATAAACTTCAGTCTGATCGCTCTCGCTTAGGGCCGATAGTATCAGCAGCCGTAGGATCTTCTGGGATAACAATCTCCCAGCCACATGATTTCCTTGACTACCGGCGTAATGCACTCCTTAGTACATATGCAACCATCGGTTCAATTTATACAACAACGAGCTAAGCGTTTCGGAATAATATGTACGACAAAATAATTCTCCAGCAGCAAAGTCGTATGTAGCGACTTTATGCTTAAAGGCGCTTTAGTTGCAAAATATTATCGATTAGGCGGTGTTCCGTCCGTCCAAGTAATGTCATCAGTTCATCGATTGGGCTCATGATATGGTGAATTTTAAGTGCCATTATTAGATTACGGCGAGTCACTACTTGATAAGTGCATAGGCGTACAAAACTTTTCATGCTTCGTAATTGTAATTTTTAGTATCCGCTCGTTGGAACTCAATGGAATATGGTCGCTTTGACGAGATTTTCGGCGGTTGTTGTGCCGATCCTATCTTCCACGGTTTTGCATATGGTGCCACATTCGTCATTGACTTGATTGACGGCTGCCAGGAATCACTTTGAACCGCACTTTCTTTGTGACCGACAGAAAGAGCGATTAAGCCAACCTTGCAATCGGGGCCCCTCATCACTGGTATCGTTGTTCGTAAAACTTCCAAATTCTAACTTAAGGAGAGTATGGAATGTGGATTAAACAAATAAAACATAATGTAACAATACTCCGGCTCCTTTTCCTCCTTTTGTTAGATGCTCCATCGGCTTGATGACCAAGTAAATCACATCCGATGACTTACATTTTTCATTGTTTTTGGGCACTCTTCTGGGTTGCACGGGCGGTGCGTTCGAGAACAAAAGTACGCTAAGGGCACGACCTTTAATTCTTTGAGTCGAGGTTGGTATTCAGTATCAAATTCTGACTTCAGCGCCCGTGTCCATTCTTTGAGACAAATTTTGCTTGCGAAAAATGGTTCTCGATGGTTGGTCGGTGTACCCATGATGATTAGGTGTGACTCGAGAAATAAGGCTTGAGCTTTCGGGCGGTTACAATAACATAGAGTAATTTCTCAATCGACCGGATACGTTCCTCTGACTCCTCGCGGCACTGCATTTCGCATATCTGGAAGCCTCTGAATGTTATCCTCTTCCTTTGGCTTGATGCGGAAACTTCTTGCATAATCGGATACGGCGTATATACATGATGAATCTCTCTCCACCAAGGGGTTTGATATAACAAAGGTGGCTCCGCCCAGTAAACTTTCAGCTCTCGAGAAAGCTTTTCTGGTCTTGTCCAGCTGGAAATTCTGCTGGATCCGTAATTTTTTTTGAAAAATAATGCAAATTCCTTTCCACTCGGCCGATAGAGCTTGAGAGAGGCGGCCAATTTTTCAGTTAGACTCGGAACTTCCTTGATAAATTTTGAGGCTTCATATCTAGGATTGCCTTTGAATCTTGAGTGCGATTAATTTCTATCACTGAACATCCTTGGCTAAAGACTTTCACGTAACCATCGAATACACACTTTTTTTGGGTTGATTCTTAGCTTGTATTTTCTCAGAGTTTCCGAAGTTCGTAAAGGGTGTCCCTTGCCCGCCTTTTGCTTTTGACAAGCATGTCATCGGCGTATATCTCCATGTTTAGCCCGATTTGGCCTTTGAGCGCCCTATTGATCATCTACGTTGGTGGTGAAACCCGGCGTTTTCACAATGGAAAATGTCTGGCGTAGCCATAGAGGCCGAACTCAGTGATGAAAGATGTCTTTTCAATATCTTCTGATCCATTCGGATGGGATAGTAACCTGCATTGAGAAAGAATCAGAAAAAAACTTCAAACCAGTGACTTGAGAATCAACTTGCGCTTTACAGATTTGGGGAAGGAAACAATCTTTAGGACAAGCTTTATTAAGGTGGTAAAAGTCGATGCACATATTCCATTCGCCCGCAGGCCTTTACCAAAACAACATTTGCTGTTCGGGGTAATATACAATTCGATCATCCGACCTCGATTAGCTTTGTCTACCTCTTCCCACGATGGCCGTGATGTACCGGAAGTTTCTCTTCTTTTTAGCTACGGTTTCGCCCGGGATAAATATTGACGATATACATTTCTGAGGCGTGTCTACCCGAGGCATATAAAGGGAATCAAGCGAATACATCAACAAACTCTCGAAGAAGAAGCGTCATTTTCTCGGTCTCTGCGTCCATAATATAGGCGATTAAAGCATTTCTCTCAGTTTTTCCAAGTCGAAAGGTACTTCTTCTATTTCATCACACGAGGTTTGAAGGCGTCTATCTTTATACCCCTGCTTCATCTTCAATGTCCTAGACCTCCACTTATATTTATACGCTTGGGTTTTTGTACTACTTTTCGGAGGGACTTTGGAGTCCCTTAAATGCATCCCCGATGAAGCTTACGTTCCTCTCTCGACTTTGTTCGTTACTCATGATGCATTTTAGTTGCCTGCAAATTATGGACTTTTTTGTCTCGTGGTTTCATTGAATTTAAATAGCATTCTCCGTGCTATCCTTTGTTCAACTTCCTGAAGATTCCTCTCCTTTTGGGCAAGAACTTCGCATAGACAATATGGAGCTATTGACCTTGAACTTTGGAGAGATGGTCTACAAAATATTACGTTCATGTCACCAAAAATATGGTAGAAGATCAAACTTGACTAAAGAAATCAACCTCATGGATTGCACATTTGGGAACTTCGCCTAATCCTTCTTAAGGTAATTAGATATGTAGCTTGAAATCAACATGAATTAAATCGTGAGGGATCTCCACTTTCTCCATATCTTCGTCTGAAAATTGAACATTGAAGTAGATACGAGACCTTTTTGGACGGTCTCGTATATTTATTTCCTTAACAGCATACTTGCTTCGTTGGCTTGAGGAATCACCAGCTCCGGCGATGCCCACAATGGTATTTATAACTTGGCCGGAATTGGGAGTAGTGCCTTGCCGGTCGGACGTTTCACAGATCGGGGCCGGACCGGTTGCAGTGTCGGTCGGACGGACGGACCAACCCACTAACTGGTCAAGAGTTCGGACGGACGGATCCGGTCGGTTTGGTCAATCCGGGCAGTCGGTCGAATCATCGGATCCGATAATATCCGATATATAATATCCGGTTCCGATAGTATCGATATTTAGGCTTCCGGATCGATATCCGAGATCGAAACCGAAATTTGAATACGAAAATCGAAACACGGAAGAAATTACGATTAAATCGAGAAAAATTCACATTAGATGATTCCAGCGTTCCGTACTCCAAAATTTCCAAATTCGATATTAAAAACAAAATTTAAAATAAACGGTTAACATTATGAACAAGAATTAGTAATCTTGAAAGTATAATTGAGAAATACAAACATATTTACACATAAATTGAAAAAAGCGAAAATAAAAACATATTTACATGAATTGTAAAATTAATACAAACAATAAATGAAAATAAACTAATTAAAACATATTTAACAATTGAAAATATAAAAAATTAAACTATTAAAAAACCGGATCCGGATCGGTTTGAATCCACCGGTCCGGATACGGATCGGCGGAATATTAGATCGGACCGGATCCGGTCCACTTTCGGATGGACTTTGGACCGAGATCTCACAGGGCGATTCTGAACAGTTCCGGATGTCGGGTCCACGGCGGCCTAGGTGGAGGAGCTCCTTCTTTTGTCAGACGTGCCTTTTCAGCGTTGTTCTCTCTCACTTCCTTCGATTGGACACGAGAGTTGTCCTTGGGTGCAATATTTCTCTTCCATGTTTGATTCTGATTGCCGTTATAACGGTTGTTGTTGAAACGATCATAGCGAGATGTATCTTCATTGCCGGATCCCCGGATGTAGTCCTTAAGGTATCCCCGAAGCAAACTCTTTACCTCCGCACCGGTTCTTGATCCTCAGTGTCGTGGCCGTGATCCTTGTGAAATCGACAATACAGGTTTCGATCCCGAGTGTTGGGATCTCCTTTTATAGGATTTGGTCGTCGTAGGATTTTCTCCTTCTCCATTGTGTTCAGAATCTCCCCCAAGGATTTAGTAAACGGAAGGGGCGCCCTAGTCGGCGGTTGTGGTGAAAGTCTCCTCTTACAGGTAGTCCTTAGAGCAACGTTCAGGAGCTTTCCTCTTCTTTGATTCGTTCTTAGGGACAATGGGGCCTATACGATCCCGTACATCACCGCGCCCGCTCTTGAATTCTCGTTCGTCCTCTTGTATTGAGAATGCGTTGGCCATTGCCAAGATTTCGAGGAAGATGTTATCTTGAGTGAATCTTTGGTAATAAGGCTTCCGAGAACTTGTCCCAGACCTTTCACGAGACAAAGTCACTAATGTGATCTTCTCATTGTCCCAGCTGTAGTCTTTTCAACATTGAACAGATTTACAAACTCTCAAAGTCTAAATTTGTTCTGGCGGATCCTCATTCTAGATGGCCCAGATCGCGGTGTTGGCCTACCGTCTTGAAATGCTTGAATGAATAATCCCGGCCAGTTATTTGAAAATTATAAATTAAACTGACCGGCTGACTTATCATACAAATCCTCCGACCCTCAGAGTTGGGGAAAGCAGCCGCAATACTTCATCGTGTTTGAAACAAACTTCACAGTCTCACTGTTAAGCAGCTGAGCCTTTGGGTCCTCAGCCTTGCATCGTACTTTGGAAGGACCGGCGTCTTATTCGCTTTCCGAGAATTCGTAATCATGACCCAGCTTGTGCCCGATGGTCGGTTCCATATTAGGGGATTGACCATGAGTTCCTCTCGGTGCTAGTATCCCGGATGTAGTTTAGAACACATTCACCGATGGGTCGTTTATTTGAAGGACTATAGGAGCAATGACATTTGAGGTGTCATGAAAGGAAGTTTAGAGATGGTGGGTCCATATGCAGGCGAGCGAGGCGGTCCCGTCGGGACTAAACTCTCTTCTAGCATTTTTCGTATTCATTACGGAGAGGTATAAGATTCCACTTCCCGTTCACCGTTGGGGCAGTCTCGCTTTGTCTCTATTTTCACTTGAATGCACTTGTTCCTCGATCCGAGGGGCACTCGTAGAAATGAGATTACTGCTGCGATGCGTGGTTCAATGGAGCACATGTGGCTTTTTCTTCTACCGCCCCTAGTTAAGCGATTGGTAGTGCTTTAAATACCGGCCCGGTCATTCAGATGGAACTTTCACATAGTCCCCGAATCCCACTGTATTTGGGTGGCGCCTTAGAAGTCGGGTCTCTACTGAATGCGATAGGCGAGAACTTGCCTCCTGTTCCTGGGGGTGTCGGGTGTCCGATTTGGACAATTTCCCCACTGGAAGTGCCGTCTCCGTCGGGACCGGTGGTCTCGGGTTTCTTCCTCGGTTGTCTCTTAATGCTGCAGGCGGGGTGACAGGCTTTCCTACTTGATTTTTCCTCGCTCCCAGCCATTTAAATTCAAATCTCGAAGTCAAAATACTTTAGTTAAATGATCGGATCCAGTCCCAGAATTTAGTACTTGGGATGCGTTCCAACACGCACGATAACTAATAAATGCAAGGCTCTTGAACTCGAGCCCAACGGTGGTATGAGTGTTGAGGCAAAAAAGCGGTGGGCGTGTTGCCTCGACAACCCAGAGAGATCCTCGATTGCGCATGCACGTCGGTCCCGGCGAGGCAAACTTTGTAGAGAGACTCACAGGGCCTTCTTCAACTTTTCATTTGTGACTCAGTGACGGCCTGCCAAACAAAACCGGGGGTATTTATGCCGGAAGGGTCTCCGATGCCTAAGTTAGAACAAGCAGGAGACCGGGTGCATCCGCACCTAAAGGGAAATAAACACGACATTGATATGTGAACGACTGTCAGTTAGCTGTGGATATCTTTGATACGATGATGTTAATCTCAAACCGGTGGTGACAACCGATAGCCTATGAATATAGAGTACTCGGGTGTTGAAATGTGTCAAGTCTACCGATGGTGATTTAAATATGCCATCAAAATGATATATAAATGTCATAGGTGGCTTGTAGTATTAGTGGTGTAGGGCCGTGCCTTTTAGAGAAAAGGAAGGAGGTCTCTTTAGTTAAGTGGTGGAAATAATATTTGGTAAACTTTTATTATATAAATATATATTAAAGTCTTTAATTATTATTATAAAATCAATAAAAGCTTTCACTAGTAGGTAGAAGTCTATATATAGGAATAGACTGAGATAAAATATTGCTAGTTTTAGATGTGGGATATGCTGTAGCTTATAAGCAACATCTAGATAAGAAATTTAATAGTTTTTAGTATGGGATATTAGAGTTTAATTTGCTGTCATACTAGATAACTTTTCTCTCATCCGTTTACTTGCTTGGAAGCTGACTTTGTCGAACTTGTTTCGGATGTAACTGACAATTAATAAATGCCCCGATATCAAATAATGCAATGATCGAATGAAATCATTGAGCAACTACTCCAGGGCATGTTGAATGTCACTCACCATAGGTATTAATGATCATACAATTATTAAGCTAGCAATGATGTACAAGTGCACCCAAAACTATCTATTTAAAAAGTATACATTATCAAATATTTCTCCAATTAAACAATCAATTACATTAACTTCAGAATTAATGATTCAACATTCGATGTGCTATCTTATCGAATCACTAGCGCAAACAATAATCAACGAAACAAATTGGACAATAAATTTGATTAAATGTAGTTTCGCTAAAATATGATTACTTCATTGATACTAGAACTAATTCAAATGTAAATAGTGAATAATTGTGAAATATATTGTAAGCTAGCATGAGAAATGAATCAATAACCGATTGCATATCGATTAACCTAGAAAAAACCTAACACCAAATTAAATCTAATAATCTATGATAACATTTAATCGATCAAATAAAACTAAATTACATTTGAACAATTCCAATTCAATTTATAAAAAATAAAAACAAACGAATCATAAAAACACAACTAAAAACAACATCAATCGCACTGTAATGAAAATAAATTACATCTGAATAAATTTATTTGGTCAAAATATTGATCCATCAATACTAAATCTAATCAATAACCAAATCGAATAAAAAAATTAAATAGTTAATTGATTTTGAGAGAATAAAATAGTCGAGTTAATTGAATGTGAAAATGAGAAATAAATAAATGAGTGTTGAATTATGGATAAGTTACGAAGAACTTGTAAAATTATTGATCAATTAAATAATCAGATCGATCTAATTGATCAACGATTTTGAATGTTGATCAATGAATGTTTGAGTAGACAGTTATGAGTAATGATGATATTAGTTAATGGGCTTATACTAGAAGAGGCCAAAGAATAGTTTGCACAGTTAGCAGTTAGCACAGGATTCCCTTTGGTATATATTACATTAAATTTCAATTAATTGGGCCAGTTATATGTGCGTAGTCTTTGTTGTCTGCAATTATTTTATTATTTTAATAATAAAATTATAATGAAAAAAATTTAAAAAACCTAAAAAATAGATGAAAAAGGGATTCTGTGAAGAAAATAAAAGATAGAGGTAAAAGCTTTTTTATTTTTACTTTGTGAAATTATAGAGTATTACGTGGTAGATATGTTATAGTAGTTTATGGAGAAAATTTATCATGTTGGCGGTTACACCATGAAAGTTACTATGAAAATTAAAATTAAAAAATTTATCGAGGGAGGATAAAATAGAAAATACGTTAATTTGGAGCACGGCACTGGCGAGTACGTCCATCCTGCATATTATATATAGTATATATGTCTCGCTTTTTGAGACACAATTGTATTTAACAATTATTTTTTATATATATTATGAAAATTAAAAAAATAATATTATGAAAATATTTTAAAAACTAAATCCAATGATATCAAGTTTATATTTTTGTATTAGTGAATAAAAAAGTAATTTGTGATCAAAACCTCGACAAAAGAATTTAAGCATTGATTAATTTGGGAAATGAAGGAGTATGTCCATACATGACAATATGACATACCAAAGAAAGAATTGTCATATTTTTAATATATGTCCAAGGATAATGAAATTACAATTCACTATCTATTTCTAATATAATATGTAGCGTCATATATATTTACTTCAAAAGTTGTTTCAAAATTTGTGACAAGTTATCTCAAATGTATGTTGTACATGATATTATAGCAGGTAGGAGTTGCATAAATCACTGATTTTCTTCATTAAACAATGTGGTTTTTATATATCAATTATTTCCCCCATTTTCTATAATATATGGTTGACATGGGATTATTTCTAGGATTAGAATAATTCACCGGTCGAGGCATTTTCCTTGAGTTCCATGATCAGTGAAGCAAAATCAAATGGCTTGGCTCGATATACATTCATCGAAGCTGCTCATGCAATTAGCAACAGCAAAAATAACAGGCCTTTTTGCAAGAGCAATGCTATTGCCTATTGCCTAAGTCCCCAATTTTTAATTTCTCCTCGGACCCCGCCTCTCGTTTACTCATAAACCACTATCCTCCAAAAGCATCCGACTGTATGTGTAAATTGACTAAATTCTTAGCAAAAACTCAATTATTATTTATGGAATAGATATTCTGATGATATGTGTAGCTTATATATACAAAATAGACAAATTATATGGGCTAGCCTGATATAATGACATGTGATAAATATTCACTATTGATTTATACACTAATACACCCCCTCCCGGGTGGAAGCGAGGAGCCAGGGCCAGGCCCATCTGAAAATCGGTAAATAATATTGGAAGCCCAGGCCTTTGGTGAAGATCAAGCCGGCAATTTACGATGGCGGGGATAGGACATGAAAGAACTTCATACGTCACCATGAGCTCTTTTCTCGAATAAAATGTATGTCAATCTGGAGCATGCTTAGTGCGGGTGATCGAACGGTTCTCGGAGAGGTAGATAGCACTTCGCGTTGTCACATATATGATGGTGGCTTTGGTGCTGAGAGGATGATGAAGTTCAAAAGCAAATTTGAGGGCCAACAAGCTTCGAGAGAGCGGCTTGTCGGCTACGCGCGATATTACGCACCGACGCTGAGCGAGATATAAGACCCGGGGAGACAGATTATCACCTAAAATACGAAGCAGTAGACTTTCTCGTATCCATGATAGCTCAATCGGCATCGGTGTAAAGAAAGTAAAAGCGCTTGAGCAGAAGACTTGTATAGGTGGAGAGCCCGTAATCTAAAATTACCATGTAAATAGCATGCGCTTCGACTTTGGAAGCGGCGTATGATACGTCATACGGCGTCGCGAAAGAGACGTATCTGTTGAGCTGCATAAGAGATGTCTGATCTGGTAAATGTGAGATATTGAAGGGCCCCAGCCAAACTGCGAAATAGAGACGGATCCTCGCTTTGACTAGAAAGAGCTACTCGGTTTGGACTTTGTCGATAGGGGTGGCGAAGATTTGCGGAGACGACATGCAGTCACGAGCAATAATGGAGCTTCAAACATGTTTAGTTGAGAAAGAAAGAATCCTGATGAGTAACGCCGATACCTAAAAGTAATAGGTGTGCCCAAGTCTTTCATGGCAAATTCAGCATGTAATGAGGACATAAGAGACCTGCGAAGAGACTCAGAAGACGCAGTGAGAATAATATCGTCCACATATAAGAGAAGGTAAGCGATGTCACTACCCTTCCAGTATATAAACAGAGAATGATCGGATGTACTGTGAGTAAAACCCATAGTGGAAACGTAGTCAGCAAACCGTTGATACCAAGCTCGGGGGGCCTGCTTGAGACCATATAAGGATTTGCGTAATTTGCAAACATGATCAGGATAGACCGGATCTCGAAAATCTACTGGCTGATACATGTACCGTTTAAGTATGAAATCGCCCATGTAGAGCATTAACCGCATCAAGTGATGAATGGGCAGAGACTAAAATAAAGCTATAGTGAGAACAGTGCGTATAGTAGCAGGTTTGACCACAGGGCTAAAGGTATCACACGAAGCAATGCCCGCCCCTCTTTGTGTTTTGCTATCACTACAAGATGAGGCTTATACCTCTGAAAAGAGCCATCGATTCAATTTATATTGAAAAATCCCACATGGAACGAATAATATTAACACCCGAGGGGTAAGGCACTAATTCCCAAGTATTATTTTTAATTAAAGCATCATATTCATCGGACATGGCCATTTTCCAATTAGGGTCATTAAGTTTTTATGCGCATGATTTTTTCGGAATAGGGGGACGGGGATGTGGAGGAAAAAAGAGAGATATTTGGGTTCGGTTTCAATGCCATGTTGGTGAGAGTGAGGAAGGGCGAGAGGAGAGTGGGGTGGAGGGAGGTAGGGGATGGGGAGCCCCGGGCGGGGCCGGTACATGAAGGGTCGGGCTATCCGGGTGGGCGATGGGCCCGAGCGGGCGGGGAGGAGTTGGTTCGGCGTGAGGTAAGGGTGATCGAGGGGGGGTGGGTGGGCGGTTTAGAGGTGTCATGGTGGTGGTAATGGAGAAGGGAATGATGAATGGGATCATCAAGGAAGGTGTAAGAATGGGAGGGGGGTGAAGAGGTCATAGAAAAGGAAAAACGAGTCTCATAAAAATGACATGTGCGCTCGCGATTATTTTTACATTGGCAGGTGTCGTAGCAGAGGTATCCTCGTTGATGAGAAGGATAGTCGAGAAGATTTTGCAAGGGTCGAGCGGTTGAAGTTTATGGATAGTGGTGGACGGAAAAAGTGGGTAACAAAGACATCCAAAAACACGAAGATGATCGTATGTGGGTTGTTTGTTATACAAGTAGTGGAGAGGGGTATGATAGGACATGTTCTTGTGGGGTAGAATATTGAGGAGATAGGTGCAAGTGTGGAGAGCATGATGCCAAAAACGTGGAGGCATGGTGGCATGAGTCATGATCGTCCGGATGTGATTGTTGAGAGTACGAATGGTGCGTTCGGCTTTGCCATTTTGAGGGAGGTATAAGGACATGAGGAAGCGTAGAAGTAATATATTGAGTGACACGCTTAAAGTTTTGGAAGCGTTGTTGTATATTCGGTGCATTTGTCATTGGAGGCTTTTAATTGCGCGGTCAAATTGAGTTCAGTGCGCTGGCTTATGCTGAAGGTGGAATACACTTGAGATTTATGTGATAGGGGAAACGTCCAAAGAAAATTAGATGCAGTCATCCCAACAAAATCAAATAATATCGATGACCCGGCCGAAGCAACGGGGGATGTCCAAATATTACTAGGAATAATATCCAAAAGGCATAGTAGTAATAGGCGTCGAATTATGCAAAGAAGCAATTTTATATGTTTACCCAGCTTACGCACGGTGACAAAAATCCAAAATACATCCAGAACATTTAATAAAATTATTCTTTCTAAGAAGCCAGCAGGGGGGTCGGGATGGCCAGAGGCGTTGATGCCATAAGCTAGGAGCTAAACTGGTAAGGTTGTAGTGGGAGGGGCCGATTCGAGTCGGCGGTGGAAGTCGGGGGGGATAGAGGCTCGTAGGTGCTGTCATGAATCTAAGTACCCGTTCAAAAATCGCCAGCGGAAAAACCAAGCGGGTCGAGCTTCAGCCGTCTCGGTGGTAAATTTTAAAGCGGAGATAAGGTTTGATTATTTGAGGAGCATGAAGGACATTTTAAAGGTGCTCCGAGATAGGTTAGGCGGGAGTAGGAATGCATGACCATAACCATTTAATAGGAAGCTGAATGACAGTACCGACCATGTTATGATGACTGAAATTAAAATAAAATGGAAGAGTACCTCGGTCGGATGTCATATGAGATGTAGCTCCAGTGTCCATGTACCAATACATGTCCAGTTAAACCCTAAAATTGTGCATAAGCTTGAAAGCGATATCGATTCTGGTAAGGCTTCTTGATGTCGATAGTGAAATTTTGCAAGAAGCGATGGGGTCAGCAGAGGCAACATACCGGTTTTTGGAAAAGGTTGAAGCAGGCGGTAAGAATTAATTTGCGGGTCAGTTGGTGGAGGGATATGGGCATAGAGGTTAAGACGATGCCGAGGCCCGATGGGGTAGTGTGTTGAACCCCGAGCGGTAGAGGTGGGAGTCAGGCGGCTGAAGTGTTCGGTCTTTAGCGAGGTTCGGTTAAGGCGACTATACGGGCGTGCAGGGGATGAGGCCCGTGGGAAGAATGGGGCGGTGATGTATTTGGCGGGCCGGGTTTGTGATGGCCAGGCAGGCAGTTATGAGATTGTTGAGCTTGTTTAGCAAAATCGGATTCTTCCAAAATAACCATCGAACGAGCCTTAGAAACTGATGGAAGAGGGGTAGATTGACGGAGGAGAGTACCAACACCATTATAGGCCTCCGTGAGCCCTGAGACCATTTGAAGAACGAGCCGGTTATTAGAATCGGGGGCTCCGCCATTCTTGAGTTGATCGGCCAAGCTTTTTAATAGTTGTGATAGCGAAGTAGATGGGAATACTAGCCATGCAGTACTCGAGAAATCTGATTCGAGAGCCTTGGCTGAGCTTTGGTTAATCTGAAAAATGTCACGAAGTACATTCAGCGTCGAAGTAAGATACTGTTTGATAATTGTCTTGAGGTCGGTAGAAGCCAGGCGCAAATCCCACTTGATATAGTAGCATCAAAGAGTGTCCCCGATCCTCATTATATGGACAGGGAGGTTTGAGAACTAGTAGATGGAAGGTATGATGGATAACCTTGGAGGCGACAATGAATTTTTGAAGAGTTAAAAGCCCATGTAGAATATAAACGTTAGGCTCGAGGTAACGAAGCGTGAGTGTTAAAGTAGTGGTGGATTGTTTTTGGTAGATGGGTAGAGGGCGTGGGTGTAGGAGAATTGTTGGAGTGATTGGAGGCGGGGGGAGTCCATATCAGCGAAATAAGCCAGGGGGGGGAACACGTGAAAAAAGAAAATAATTTTTCTGGGCTGTTGGAAATTCTTGGTAGGGGAATTTGCGGGAGTGAGGCAGCCGAGAAGAATAATAATAAAAAATAGGTCAGGATTTTGAGGTTTCCGATTCTGTGAGAATATTATTCTTGAATAAATGTTACAATGATATGTGTAGCCTATATATACAAGATAGACAAGACCACATCAAATTGGCTTGAATCTGATGACGTTTGGTAAATATTCAATATTGATTTATACACTAATACATTCAAACCGTTAGTAGTAGGCCTGTGAGGCCGAGCGAGAGCCCCAGTCTTGAGTGTGGCAAAGGCAGGTAATAATATTTGAACTTATAGGATACGAATACCCGAAGAGTTCTGGATTCATGATCGCCCCATCTACAGTAGTAATCGAGTTTGGTATCTCTATGTTTGATGCTGGACAGTTAACACTGAATTCCTACGATTAATAAATGATATTGTGACGATAAATTAGGCAAGATAAAAAGTATATGGAAGCTTGAGACACATCTAGTAGAGATCCTAAGTTAACTTTCTATTGGTTTTCTGCAAAAGAAAGGCAATTAGTGTTTCTCTCTTCTTTCTGTAGCATCAGGCGCCACTATTGCACGGGCCTGGCTGGAGACTACTCGGTCTCCAACAACTTTGTTGCTTTCGGAACACTGTCCTACAGCTACACCATGGTGTTTTTGAGTCTTTCTTTCGGATTTCATTTTTTAACACGGCGCATAATCAGTTTTTGTCACAGATAATGATTTCAACAATTCCTCCTTCATCTCCACAAGCATGTTTTCTCTTGCTGTCTATCATAACTCAGGGCGTGAGAAATAATTAATCAACCCCTACGAGGCCTAGCCTATAATCACTATGTACACATATCACAAACTCACATTGGTGTTTGTTTAGCATCGAATGGGAAGCATTTCAATGATGAACATGCAAAATGGAACGTGATATGCAGTTGCCATGATTAGGTAGATCAGTATAATCTCCTAGAATAAAATTAATGGACTATTTGGTATTTGAGAATAAAATGAAATTGCTTGAGCAACAGAAAAAATTATCATTTCCCTATTCTCATATATTCTTCATTCCACCATCACATACAAAATCAGCTGCAAATTGCATATTCACCCTAAGTTAAAATCAAATATCAACATCTCCAACAAGTCTAACCAACCCATCAAATAGAGCTAAAATTAAACTGCCACAAAACAAGTTTTAGCAAAACTTGATGATAAAAAATAGTTCATATTCTTAGCTTCAACATGCTGCCTCAATATACACCTGGATGCTCATGTTTCAGTCTTTATTTGCATGCCCTAGTTAGCCAAGAGGGAAACAAAATATTTCATCTTTATATCAGTTCGTCAACTTTCTACATTATGCTGAAATATTTATTATTTTCTGTATGTGTTGCAACTGGTATAAACTAGTGCTTGTTTTCTTAATTTGATTTAAGTGGAATATATTATGGTGAAATATTATATTTTCATATATTTTTCAAAAAATAGTAAACAATATATACAAACATATTAGCATTCATGATTTATTCATAACAATGTCATCTTTTTTTTTTAATTATATAGTTATTTTAAAAAATTCAGTTTAATTGAAATAAGAGTTCGATTCAGTTCCATTTCTTAGAAAATGACAAAATCAATGTCGAATCAAATACTTCCTTCATCTTTAAAAGATTATTCAATTGGTATTTTCAATAATTAAAATTAACAAAATTTACCGCCTTAATTAATAATTTGATACATTTAACTTTTATTTAAATCAAAATTATCATGATTATAACAAACAAAGTTACAATCATTGTATATTAAATATTTTTTACGAAAAAGTACACAACATAATACTCATACTCAATTTGAAAATTTAAAATATCAAACTTATTAAAATTCAAAATTGAATAATGTTTTCGGAATTATATTTTAGATTCATTTTTCATCTTTTAAGATTTTAATGCTAAGAACATAGATTCTCTCTCACAAATCACAACCCCACATAACATAATTTTCTCCATGGACAAATTGTCTCCCTTCTCCCACTCCCCTACCCCCACCTTACCCCTCAATTTCATAAACCCCCTTTAGTTAGCTCTTATTTTAAGCTGTCTACTTTTCCATATTTATTTTCCCTAATTAAAATACCATATAAAACAAACTACTATTTCAAACTAAAATAATCATTTACTTTAATTTCCAAATCTGTAATAATCAATTTTATTCACAATAAAATATCCATATTACTAGCATTTCAATCCATTTTGAGGTTTTTGCAAGATCTGGATCAGTTGGGTTTTTATCAGGTTGTTTGAATTTTTTTTAGTTTTATATTTGGATCTAGTTTAGTTAATTTGCAACAAAAAATTAAAAAAAATTTGGATTCTTGATGATTTTGAGATTGAAGTTTGGATTTTTAATGCAATGTAGTCGGTATTTTTCTTTAGTTCACTATTTCGATCTGTTTTAGCTAATTTGCAACAAAAAATGTAAAAAAAAATGAATTGTTGGATGTTTTTTAGATTAAAGATTGCATTTTTAATGTAATGTAGTTGGTATTTTTATTTAGTTCAATTTGCAACAGAAAATTAAAAAAAAATTGTATTATTGGGTGTGTTTGAGATTAAAGTTTGCCTTTTTAATGCATTGTAGTAGATATTTGTATTTAGTTCACTATTTGGATCTGTTTTAGTTAATTTACTACAGAAAATGAAAAAAAAAGAATTATTTTATGTTTTTGAGATTAAAGTTTGCATTTTTAATTTTTAATGCAATGTAGTAGATATTTTTATTTAGTTCACTATTTGGATCTGTTTTAGTTAATTTGCTGCAGAAAATGAAAAAAAAAGAATTATTAGGTGTGCTTGAGATTAACGATTGCATTTTTAATGCAATGTAGTTGGTATTTTTATTTAGTTCACTATTTGTATCTGTTTTAGTTAATTTGCAACAGAAATGAAAAAAAGAAAAGAATTATTGGGTGTGTTTGAGAATAAAGATTGGATTTTTAATGTAATGTAGTAGGTATTTGGCCTCACTTTCACTTAAAATATTGATGTAGTTACAAATGAAGCATTTTTGTTAATCTTGAGATTTGGGTATAATGGTTTGGTGTTATATTTTGTGATTCTTTTGGTTTCATGATTTGATCTTTAGATGAAATGTGGCTTGAATGTAGTTTGGTGCCTTTTCATTTTGTATATTGAAGCTTTAGGGTTTTGAGTCAAAGTTGTGACATTGTGTTTATTTTTTGAGGTGAAAGTTCTGATTGGTCTTGTGTCGAATAGCTGTTGAATCTCTTGAAAGTAATGCTTTCGGTTATTATGATCCTTTGAAGTTTTGAACTATGCTTTGAAAATTGGATTCAGCTTGAAAATTTGTTTTCCATACATGGAGACAGTTGAGTATTCTAATGACATTAGCAAGAAATGCCCATTGCTCAAATTAGAGATGTTCATCTGTTGTGGTTTGTGAAAACTTTTGCTGTTTGTATTTGTTTTCTCTCCTATCTCATAATGTGCTAATTATCCGCCTCCGAAAATTTTGAACTTTTACTGTTTGGTGCTTTGGTAACCCTTCTATATATCTTGAACCCTTGGAGGGCTGCTATCAGACAGCTGACCCTGGTGCAGGGTGTAACAGGTTTTTTGAGACATATTGACTGAGAAGTTTTAAATTAAAGTCTTCAGAGCCAACGGAATATGAAGATTGTTTCGATGAATGCCTTGCCAGAACCCTGACTTGATTACAGTCATGGCACCGTAATAGTGCGGCATTGACATGATATTATTATGTGAAAGATGTTCCGTAGTACTTATCTGATTGTTGATTTGTTGTGTGTACATGCCTTAAAAAATATTAAGTTAATTCTTATTTTACAATCAGTCAAGTAATTGTATCTGAGCTTAAGTAATGTCGCTTCCAAGTTACCTTAGTGTTGCTTCGGACCTGTGGTTTTATATAAATAGAAGAAGATACTATTGGTCTTGGTGCTTGTACATTGAATCACTGTCTTTATGGAAGATAGTTAGCGCAACTGATGTGAAGATGATTTCCCCCATCTTAGTTAGTGCGATTAAATTTGAAGCAACTAACTCATAGATATATTCAACAATATGACAAAAAAGGCTCTGTTGGAGTGTGACTGATCACTGAAGGCTTTAGCTATTTTGTCAGGAAATATCGTTGAAAAATTTAGTAGTTAGCTCCTATTTTGTATAGAAAACATCCTAATTATGTGTGGTGAAGACTACAACTTTTGCCTATCCTCTGTCTATCTAATCAGTAAAGTTAATGGAAGCTATGTTATTATGCCAGGTTCCTTTATTGGTAGCCCAAGGCTCCTCAAAATACCATCATGAATTCACTGCACGAAGTGCATGCAAGCGAAAATGAAGGATCAGATTGCACGGATGAAAGCCTCAGAAAAGAAGTTACAGAACTAGGGAACCATTTTAAAATTCAGTCCGAAGGTAAGTCTCAAAGCTTCTATTCGCCTATTTTTTAGCTACTGGATATTTTATATTTATATGGTATCAAGTGGTGAACTGAGTGGAAGTTATGTCCATGCCTGAAGTACCATATGTTTTTTCTTCTGTTTGTCTGACCTGTCATCTGGATTAAAAGTTAAAACTTCATCATTGTGGTTGTTTCTATCGATTTAATTTCAACCTTTAGCTTCTCAATTACGGACATGATACATATCCCTCTGCCAGACATTTCATGAGAGTGTGTTTTGCAATTCTTATGTGTGCATGAAAAACTAAAGAAACTACTCCCTTCAATAAGTTCTGTTTCTTCCAATTTTGGTTTAACCTGTTGGAACATATAAAGTTTCTGAGATATGTTCAGGTTAGCTATTATTTTGATATAAACTTATGTTTTTCTATCATTTTTCTTCTATTAGTTATTAAATCCTGGAAGACTACTATTGTTGTCATTTTGTGCTTCAAATCATTTCCAAGTCGAGAAAGGTTAAGCTTGCAAAATGCACTCATTATCTGCAGTATATGCTGCCAGTTGTAGAAGTGATTTTTAACTTCTGCTTGTTCTTTTGCTTTTGAAACTTTTGTAGGACTATCTTCTCCATCAAATAATCCTGTCGAGATCAAGGTCAGTGATAGTGTCCCGGAAAAGAATGGATCTTATTATGACCTCCCAGCTACTAAACTTTCAGAACTAATGAAACTGAGTAGTTTACAGGTAATTCTCTCTCGTTTTTCTCCCACTTTATAGTAGGTTATTGTTCACCTGAGAATATGTAGTCTCATGCACTTGCTATTATGGCTTAAACGGTATAATCATGCTTTCTATGCTTGTTTGTATGTAGACTGCCTCCACTCACTCACTTTTGAACGTGGTGAGGACAATCTTGGATGAAAACATTGAGAAAACAAATGCCGACATACCTATGGTATTGTAGCTATATCCTCCTGCTTACGCCATGAAACTTAAATTAATGAACTTTTACTTTCTCTCTTCTATATTTTCTGATGCACCGTCACCACTATTCAGCGTGTAGCATCTCTGTTAAAATTCACCATGCAAGAGATTGAGCAGCGAGTTTGCAAGCAATCGGAAAATATGAGAAAGGTATAGTTTGGACATTATGATACCATGGCATATTGGTTTTGTTTCCCATCACCAACCAAATTGCTGACAGTCTAGATAATGTTGTTTGCAGCAAAGCTCTTTAAACAGGTCCCGTGAAGAGAGATATCAATTGAAGATTAGAGCCCTTGAAACACTAACCGTTGGAACCACAGAAGAAAATAAGGTAATGTAGCAAATTAATCTCATTGATGAATTTTGTTATATTATCAAGTTTAATTCATATTACTTGAATTTTTTGTTTCAGATTATCATGAACCAGCTTCAACAGATGAAGGTGTGTATCTTCTGTCACTTATGATTTTTCACCTTATAAATATAATTTGGTCTTTAGTCTATGTTAGATTTAGATGTTTGACTGATATCGAATATTAAAATTTGTAAGTTGAGACTTGAGAGCCAAAGACAATGAGGTCACTCTGAAAACTATATAGTGTGGAAGGGGGGTCAGTAGAAAATCTTTATTCCATGTAAGGTCGTATTGCCATTTTATTCATTAGAATATGTTATAAGGCTTCTACTTAGAAAAGATGGAGGATTCAAAATCTTCCAATCGTGGGTGTATTTTTGAAATATATTACATATCCTACATAATTTAAGTGAAATGTTTAGGAGAGCACTTCCTGTTATAACATGTGACCCTTGCCATTTAATTTCCAGTATTGCCTTTCCATTTGGCCCTCATGACTTTCAATATCTTCCCTTTTTAAGTATGCTTTGCAATATGTCGTATCTACTTGTTTTACTATTCTTGTGCTTGCTCGTGCATTCTATGTGTAATATATCAATTTTGTCATTGCAGACTGAAAAGGCTAGGCTCGAGGAGGAAAAAACACTTGAACACCAAGAAGTGCTTAGGTTATTGAGAGAGAAAGAGAACTATGAGATGCAGATATCTTCGATGGAGCAAGAGTTGGGCCTAACCAAGAAAACATATGAAGACAATGTCGTCCAACTAAAATCACGAAACCAAGAGACTATAGCTGAACTGGAGAGGAAGATAATGGAACTCGAATGCCTTTTGGCAGATTCAATGAAGAAGGTGAAAGAACTTGAAGATTTCTCAGAATCCAAATATATGAGACTGAAAAAGAAAGAACTTGGCTACAAGCACTTTATGGATTCTCATATTGATTCTATACAGGTTTACATCTAGCTTTATGATTTGTTTCTCAATATTGGCACAATATGCTAGATATGGCAAATAACACGTTGGAACTTTACAGGACCTAAGAAGGGCATCGGAGTCCATTAAGCAAGACATGTTGAATACTAAGAGGTTATATGTTGAAGAACTGTTTCACTTTGGTAAGGTTATAGGAAATGATTTCATTCTTCCAATTTGAAGATCTAGTTATGTTATCTCATTTGCATGCCAATTCTTTCCACAGAGTTCGAGCTTAAGGGACTTGTAGATGCGGCTCAGAATTACCATGTTGTCCTAGATGAAAACCGGAGGTTATACAATGAGGTCCAAGACCTCAAAGGTGAGGCTTCTTTGATTGAGAAATAAATTATGAAACAGGTAACGTCTAATGGCAAGAAAAGGAGGAGATCAAATTTCTTGTATATGCTTGTTTGAGGAAGTAGATACCAAAATTTCTGACATAAAATCTTCTTTTTCATTTGAGTAGAAATGTTGGAGGGTCCCCCCTCCCTTCCCAACCCATACACACCACCAGATGCTTGCAAAACTTTTCAGAAACTAGTAGATAGAAAATGAACTTTTTTGGTTATAATCTCCTGCTTTTCCTGCAAACCAAATTCATGGAAAAGGAGCTCCTTTCCTGCAAACCAAAGATTTTTTTTCTTTCTTTTGTTCAAAATGTGCCATGTCAGAATGATTTGTCATTACTCATGGTGAATTACATTAACCATTCATTAATTCTCTTTTCGTAGGTAACATCAGGGTATATTGTCGGATAAGGCCATTCTTCGTCAAAGTAGAGAATTGTTGTTGCAAACCCCTTAAAACAAGGGAAAGACACTCATCGCATGTTCAAATTCAATAAAGTCTTTGGGCCTGCCACTACTCAAGGTTTGTTCAATATACCTTTTCCTTTAAAGTAAATACTCCTACATAATAGAAATAAAATATGTTTAGTTTTTTTGGCCCCAGCCTTTATTTATGTTTGATCTCCTAAGCTTGGTATTTTGGTCTCTGCAGAGGATGTATTTCGAGATACACAACCACTAATCAGATCTGTCCTCGATGGTTATAACGTTTGCATATTTGCTTATGGCCAAACTGGTTCAGGGAAAACCTACACCATGGTACTCCTCAAATCTTGATTGAAACTCTCGCAGCCCTACTAGATATGTTATAGTCTGCACTTGTGCCTGACAACTTTTTGATTCATCTCCAGACTGGACCCAGTTTATCATCCGTGGAAAATTGGGGGGTAAACTATAGAGCTCTTAATGATCTATTCAATATTTCTCAGAGTAGAAAGAGCTCTATAGCGTATGAAGTTGGTGTTCAGATGGTTGAGGTATATAATGAACAAGTACGTGACTTACTCAGTAACAGAAGCTCACAAAAGAGATATCCTTTTTAGTTGGAGTTTTGACTTTTGAAGCCATAGGCTTATCGTTTGTTGTGTAAAACACTATATATTAGTCCTTGCGTCATTATAATATTTTCTCATTGTATACCTTGACTTGCACACACTCGGGATTTGGAATACTACTCAACCAAATGGATTAGCTGTCCCTGATGCTAGCATGTATGAAGTCAAATCAACAGCAGATGTTCTGGAATTGATGAACATAGGGCTAATGAATAGGGCAATTGGAGCAACTGCCCTAAATGAAAGAAGTAGCCGATCCCACAGGTTTTCTAGATATATATTCCTTATATATTTTCTCAGCGTTTCTCATTTTCTGACCTGATGTGCCTTTTACTTGTTTGCCAGTGTCCTGACGGTTCATGTTCGAGGGACGGATTTGGAGACAAATGTTGTTTTGCACGGTAATTTACATTTGGTTGATCTTGCTGGGAGTGAAAGAGTGGACCGTTCTGAAGCAACAGGAGATAGGCTAAGAGAAGCTCAGCACATAAACAAATCCTTGTCCGCTTTAGGAGATGTGATCTTTGCTCTGGCACAAAAGAGCCCTCACGTGCCATACAGAAATAGTAAACTAACCCAACTTCTTCAAAGTTCTCTAGGTATGAACTATGGGCACAACTTTCACTTATACATGTGTATTATGTGATGTCATTTTTTTGAAGTTCTTATCCATGTGTACTTCCATATCTGTGTTGATTATAGAATGTAACTGTTTCCTTTAATTTCCGAGTAACAGGTGGTCAAGCTAAAACATTAATGTTTGTCCAACTCAATCCCGATGTTGAATCCTACTCTGAAACTGTAAGCACTTTAAAATTTGCTGAGAGAGTCTCGGGTGTTGAGTTGGGAGCTGCGAGAAGCAACAAAGAGGGAAGGGGTGTAAGGGAACTTACAGAGCAGGTAACTTGTCAGTGATCTCCCAATCTTCACAAAGCTCATCCAACTAGGCTATCTTGTGGGTGTTTTCTTTGTTTATTTTATGTATTGGTTTATGCTAATCCTGCAGGTAGCTTTCCTGAAGGATGCTATTTCACAGAAGGACGAGGAGATCAGACAGTTAAGGCAGCTCAAAACTAATTTGAACGGGGAGAAGCGGATTAGTGATCTGACCCGAAATGGACCTCCTTCCTCTCCACGAAGACACTCTTTAGGTGCTGCACGTCAACTTAGAAGAACATCTAGCGAGCAAAGTTCTAGCATTGTTGATGTAGACAATACCTCTGATTACGGTGATAAGCATTCCGAAGCTGGTTCTCAGCAGTCTAGAGATGAACTAAAGCACCATAAAGAATTATATCGACTATCACAACTCGCTGTAATAGATGTTGATCGAAATGTTTCTAAGGAGATTGAATCAAGGTTTCCTGTGGCAGATCAAAGTGTAAACCTTAATGATGATATGGATCCTCTAAGATTTGAAGATGGGGATGATGATGAGAGATTAAGTGATATATCTGATAGTGTTCTTTCATTGGGAACGGAAACGGATGGTTCCAACAGCATCGCAGAACACACTATGTTTCCAGAAACACCAAAGCCACCTCCAGAGAGCTCGGAGAAGTAAGCTACCTGTTTATAAACTTCTTCTCATATTTACCAAACATGCAGAAGTGATCGCTTTTCTATTCCGACTTGAACTTTTAAATCATAAATTAGCATCTGATGTACAACATATCTGGATGTGCTATTGCAGGCACAGTGTTTCATCTAAACTTCCAAGACCCTCACGGAAGCCTCTCCTAACTGGGAGTTCTCTACCAGCCTTGAAAAAGAGCTCCTCGAGAGTTTCAAGTAAGAACTTTGCTTTCCTTTTCACAGCCTTTGGTAGACACTATCTACCAAATGACATTGTGCTGGCTGAATTTCCAAATGAACTTATTTCGCTTCATCTTCAGGTTCCAAAAAAACAAATATTGGCAACTCGTCAGCAGTTAGATCTGGCAAATAGTGGCAATAGTTTCAGAAGCCAAAATCTAGAGGTTCTTCCACGACTTGTTTGTAAATTGTATCGTGGCAATCTTCTTTCTTATAACCAAGCCTATGTATTGCCTCCCTATTTATCAGAATGTTTTATATGGTAAGAGTATATAGGCTGCATAGGTTCGAGATAGAATTATGGTAGTAGTTTAGAGAAATTATCGGTATACTCTACATTGTTGAGCTTCTAATGAAAGCAGGAAGATATTTTAATGAGTAACGCCATTGCTATTTCTCACAACCTAATTTGTAACCCTATTCGACCGGAGAGTAGAAGAAATGCAGCTAAGTTTAGTTCGGTGAAGGATCTGTAAATATTTTTGTATGTTGTTTTACCTTCTCTTTATGATGTAGGTTGTTTCAAATGCAACACCTTGTGCTTAAGAGGATCGCTAACAAACCAAAAGATAATGCAGACTTGCAGAGATTGGAAGCTAAGGCTTTCAACAATGATTTTAGGAAAATTTTAGTATATCTTTTCTAATTATAAAGAACATAATGTCAATATAAAATAGATTACCAAAATTGTTTTACAAAAGCTGGGTAATTAATCTCGAAAAACTGAAAATCGAATGAATTACCAAAATCGTCGCCGAACTTTATCTGCCGTGGTCTGCACGCCCGCCACTGACTTAGGCTCACATCTGGCCGCATACGGCACCGCTGGCCAGTGACTACGTGTGGTGGCCGGTGGGCGGCGGCCGCATGGTTTTGGTCGTCAAGTTTGTCCGCTTAAAATCCAATGTATTTGTATGAATATTTTTTGGTTTAAAATTTATCGGGTAATTATTAATTTCGGGTTTAAATGGTTAAATCATAAATTTTGTCATTAAGATGATTGAATATATATTCAACGACATTAAATTTCGATTTATATTCCTTTCAAAATTATTTTCATTAATTGATAATTTTTGAAAATATTTCATGATAACTTTTTAAATTTTAATGGAGTTAATTACTTGTAAGTAATTATTCCATGATTTAAGTGGTTGATAATTATTGTAATAATTATCATTAATCATGTGTGAATACATTTATTTTTATTAATTGACAATTAATTGTAAAATAATGAGTAATTAATTAGTCAATTATGAATACATTTATTTTCATTTCATTTAATATATATGAAATTAAGTGCATTTATTTGTTTTAATGTTTTGCCCATATATATTGGCATGGAAACGGAAAGGAGGTATTTAGATATGACTCAGCTTTTTAATTTATTTATTTACGCATGCTATCGAAATGTCAGAACGACCGAGTCGCATTTATTTTATTCGTATTCATTTACCCAACAAGCCTCGCGTGTCATTTCAAGTCAAGCTGTAGTAGTAGTAATGCATCAGCCGCTAAGTAAGACGAAGACAAGATTTTACAAAAGACAGACTGAGACTCTCGATATTTCAGCGAGTCAAGACAAGACTTGCACTTCTAAAGTGCCGTAATAGACTTATGTTAGTATATTTCACTTGCTAAGTGACGTAATAGGTCCTAAAAATATATCTATATCTTCTAAACGTTGCTATTTATTTATTTTTTCATGTTGTGCATGCTGCTGGGACATGCTGCTATTTATTTACGGTTAAATAAAGTTAACAACATTAATTCACCACTAAAATTTAAGCAACGTATCGGGCCAATTTTAAAGTCGTAGAAATCGTTGCATTATTCCGGGCACACCGCGACGGGCAAAAGTTACAAAGCGGCACTGATACGACAACGATCATGTCAAGGATTTCACCAACGCTGTGGGCTGATGATCACCCAAGCAACTATTTGGTTTAATTGCATGCTAACCGGTTTGTCGGAGATACAGTCGAAGCATCCTCGCATGGCATGCCAGCTGACACAAAGAGTTAAGCGTAGCTGCACTGCTGGTAACTCCATTATTAAAGCCGATTCAGCAAGTAGTTGCCGCTTGAACGGGGCATAATATACTTGGGTGTTTGCATATTACTTTTTTTACTTAATCGTTGATAACCTATTATTATTAGCCTCTTGATTCAAAAATACGCAATGTTGCCGCTTGAATCCAGTATAGCGGATCTTGATACCTTGTACATTTTGTGAGATTATTTACAATTCATTTTGCAAATACGCATGGGATTGCTTTTTTGGAACTACACCGTTTTTATTTGCTGGCTTCCTATTATGTTTGGCATATTAGTTTACCTATTTTATTCACCATTCACGGGGCAAAACTAAATGCATTACTTATAATGTGAAATAAAACAAATTAAGGAGAAATCCGAATGACTTGTTGAAATAAAGTGTTACAACGCGATCTCCTTCAACTACACCTGCTGTACGCTGATAGATGATAAACTTTAATAATAAAATATTTAAGACTCGACATTCAATCATGTTGATACGTTGCATTTAACTTTGTCTGCGAACAAAGTCACATGATACGATCAAGGATAATTTTAATTCAATCAAAGGTGATGATGCTACGAAGACCAATATGTCATATCAAGTTTCTTAGCCACCAAACAAAGCCTTAAATAATAAATGCTTGATCTCTTTTATAACTCGACTGGTAAAAAGCTATCGAATGATCTTGAATGTCGCGGTATTCATCTCAGACATGCGATCGGGTATTTAGTTTCTTTAACATGCATTTACTACGTTCATGAATTGTGATGAAACAAAAGATTATGGTATGTAACCAAATAAGCAAAGTATCTATTCTGCTTCACGCCACTTGCAATGCATTTAAGGAACATGGAACTATAAGTTGAAGCACGATTCATCATTATTTCGAACTTCAAAGCATAGTATTAGCGATTTTAAGTAACATTTAGGAATCGGGAAAGAGAGATTTGATTTCAAACCTCATATCTCAAATAATTTTGTTGTCAAAGCCAGAATGTCTTGGCTAAAGGACAAGCAGTCGAGAACATTAGTTTTGATCACATGATTTAATCATGGATATGAGCTATATGACAATAGCTAAGATGATACAAAGAAAGATCGAGCTCAGGTAACGCATAGGCTTAATTATAAGAGTTATCACGCTTTAAATCTCCTACGGGGCGCGGTTGGGATTCTAAACTATTTTCTTGCACTCAGAAGAGTAGAAATGAATGTCATGTTCGACATACACGCCTACACGTGATTCTCGATTAAGGAAATATTACTCTACTCTTCTTTAAAAGGACACCTTGAACAAACAACCATTGAATAATACTTCAGGATACTCCATTCTCGACAAGACTTCAGCATAATCTGAAAGATGAACTGTCAACCTAATAGACCTAGTGGAGGTTCACTAGTCTAAATTAAGTTTGCATATTTACATTATGTTAATTAAAGATTTGAGTCATTTGAATGATACACGACTGATATGGTACGAAAGACCATATGAATACTATCAAGTTTCCGGAAATGGCATCATCGATATAAGTAGTATATCATCCGCTAATGACATCATTCTAATCTTAAAACGCACTTCAAGACACGTATCATGAATTGTGTTTAATGAAGTTAAAACACAAATGGATGACCTTTCACTGATATACCAAGATAATTTCATTCTAACCTTAGACGTGTCATTAGTCAATGATAAGTAAGATTGTGTTTACCTGGCCGAAACACAAAGAACTAAATAATTTCACATATTAAGGTCAAGTACACCTACCTTTTAAATTAATTTATTCATATTCAACTGTGAGACAACTCAAGGTTGTGTTTGATAAACAAACTTTGAAACGCTCCTCAGATAGATAAGCTAAGACATGTCACCGCATTTTACATATCAACTCCCTGCATCCGTGAGTTGATATCGGGGTCATTTTTATACATAACCTAAGGAAGCCGGTATTTATTTCCATCCACTATGCCAATTTATTGTACTTATAGAGTCTTCTGCCAAACAAGTACAAATAGTGGAAATAAATATGACTCGAATGCATTCAAAGGCTCCAGAGATACCACTCAAAGATAGAACCCTTCGGCATCGCGAGTATCCACTTCGATGCATTTAAAAGCAACATACAAATGACAACATGAATAAATAATACTCCAATAAATGACTTGAGGTCATTCAGATGAAATAAGATGTGAATACATGGGTTGAGTATAAGGCTCTACTTTATCTTCTGGATGGTGATTCATCAGGAGTAAGAGCTCATTCTATATTACTTTCTGGATGGTGAATCATCAGAAGTAATAAATGTATTCTCATTAAATGAGAAATCAGTCATGAATGAGCGTTTAATCATACATTTGGTTGAGAAACCAATATTAAACATATTCATTGGTCGATCATAACATAACACAACTTTCTTTTTTTTTTTGCTATTCCACAAGTCAGAACATGTGGTTCAAGAAAGTTATCAAAGAATGTTCAAGCAACGACAAATACGACGGATACTTGACATCGTTATTGGAACCCACATCTCAAGCGAGAATGTAAAAGAAAGTTTCTATACTACTAGACCCAAAAGTTGCAAACTTAAGATCGAGTATATAACGGGAGTTAAATTCTCACTGATACTTGATGAAAATCAATAAGAATCAAGAGCGACGTAAGCAACCTCGAGTTCCTTAAAGGTTATCGGGGAGTCAGAATCGCATAAAATGAAGTTTTACACCACTAAATGTTAAAGAAATCTTCCTACAACCTTAAAAGGTATAGTAGTGATTGTATTCTGTACATTTGTGAGCCCAATGCATATATGACACATGCTATGATCAAATACATTATATATATTGTAGTGAGCTTGCAATGACATTTGCTTGTTAAGTTTAAGATGTCATGAAGCTCGAGGTGATTGAAATTTAATAGATTAAATTTCTATAAATAGACGTATTCTCTTATTGACAAGAAACTCTTCACAGGCTCCAATCCCTACTCAGTGCGGCCTCACATTAATGCAGAGTGGTTGAAGCCTGTCACATAGTAATACGATTCACCGCATGCCGCGTCAGCGCGCACCACAACTATGACGTAGCATGATTCCTCGATTGAATTCGTAGTTTTACTAAAGGCTCACGCGATTCGAATACGCTGGTAAGTAACTTTAAGTGAATGTGAGTAACTATAGTTACATGGAATGGACCGCTTGTTGATCTTCACTTGTAACCGAACGTGATAGTAGCATTACGGACGCTTGTACTATATGAAAAGCAATTAGCCAAGAATTTCAATAGGGACCGAAGTCTAGTATGCTCGAAAACGTAAACATCGAGCTCCCTTGAAGCTTAAGACCAACCAAAAGCTAATTTTCCATCGCGGCCGCCTACGGGAGAATTTCCACGCACAAATTTCATTTGCCCAATAAATTGGATTTCTATGAGGCTTTGAAGATAATTGATGGTTTGCCTTGGAAGACCGAGATGGGCTTGAGATGAACATCATTTTGCCCAACTATTTCCATTCGGCGATGCATAGTAGGACCTTGAACAATTTTAGCATACGAATTGTGCGAGTTGGATTGTAATAGTAGCTTATTAACATCATCCTCAAAGCAGGGGAGATGGTAGAGGTGGGAACTTCCCCCTGGCCATAAGGCCGGGCGGAGAGGAGAGAAGATCGTAGGTTTAGGTTTTGTTTTCTTTTTGAGAAGAGCCCTGATTTCTATTCCAAATAGGGGGTTACAGCTTAATGCTATTCAAAATAAGTGGGTTATGAGCATTTCTATTCAAAATAAGTGGGTTACAGCGATTGCTAGTGTTGGAAATCAATGAGAATTGATTCCATTTGTTATGCCCGTTGGCATAATTGTGTATCAATTCATTACCGCTTAAGCAAATGCGACATTCTAACTTAGTGTTCAACTTAGTAATTTGATATTACAGCGTTCTCATGATACTTATAAGGCGAAATGACACAGATTTACTATTAATCTATAATAATAATTGGTCAATTATTATTATTATGCAGTCCTACTATTATCTCAGCCTGGCTGTCACACACATACAAGTGACGTTGAGTTATATTTCATGTAAGGAAATTAAAGAGAATCGTATAATTTGTTTTATTAATTACAAGCGGTTCTACATTTCATGTAGAATATCGATTGAATGAAATATAATCACTAAATAGTTATTTAATTGGTTCGAGTACTTTAGTATTTATCAATAACTTGAAAGATTATTGATATTGACTCATTTTCTACTTAATTAAGCTAATTAAATAGTTCAACTCATTAGCAACTCATATTAGTGTCTTAACGGCACAGTTAACGAAATAAGCTAATATTTAACGGAAGCTGCTTATCGGGCTTGTTTTTAAACTAGCCCTATATAAGCAAACTTTAGGGTTTTTTCAGACATAACATTTAGAAAATAACGCCCCTTGGCCGAAATTCTCCAAAATTTTTTGATTTTTTGTTCAACCTCATGACAAGATAACCTGCTTCTCGATTCAACCTCCGCGTGGACCAACTAGAGATATCATACCATTGATATTACACAAGGAGTCGAGTGGGAAGTCAAATTCACGTTGTGAATTTGAAGCCAGTGGGATTTTTAAGTGAATTCTACCCACAGACTGTAGCATCTGCTCATATTGTACTATATGTATTTGCCGAATAAGCACTTTAAGATCCTTGGATCTATGGATTTGTATTTATAATTACATATTCATAGAATTTCCATCAAAGGGCATCATGTCAAATTAAAGTTGTTTACATATTTATTTTATGCTTGTTTTGTTTCTTTATCAATTTTTATTTGATTAATTCTTGTTCAAATATTTAATCGATAAATATATGATGAGAATAAATTACCATGTTCTTGATTATTCATTTACACATGTTGTTACAAATTTATGATGATATATCATCATATTTTGTTAACATGGATTTTGTTTCATAAATTAAAAGGACGATTTAATTGCTTGTCAAAACGCTTGTAAACGGTTTGGGGAGTGTAAATTGTTTTGTAAAATTAAGACTAATTTTTTCTTGAACCCGGATAGCACGAGAAGACTTCCACAAATCATAATTTGTGAATTTTTCTAAGTGCTCTCAAAACAATTTTTAGATTTTTGAATCAAGTAACTAATAATTAAATATGAAAATTTATTTTAATGAAAGACCATGGAATTTGTTCACAAATTATGAAGTTTAACCTACTCGAATTTCATGAATTTTGAAAAATTTTAAAGTTCTCTCCAAAACGATTTTAAAAATGAATTAAATTAAATCAAAAAACCGAAGTTAAATATGGAATATTACCATAAATCGCCGATCGACCTCCGGCGACCCTACCGGCTGCCCGTGTCGATCGGCCGATTTTGGTACTAAAATGACGGCCGGCCGACCACCTACAGGCGGCGCCGCTTCCGTGTCGACGGCCGGTCGTCCGAGCCCATTATGACGCTGGGCCACAGCTCTAATTTTGAAAAAAAATCCTAATTCTAATTTATTCCCTTATTTTGGTTTCCTAAAATTATGGGACTAGTTATATTTCGGTTTTTATTGATTATTTGTTCATTTTAATCACCTAATTAATTGTAATTAATTATGTGATGACAATTAATTACTTTTATATTATATCTTAAATTAATTTAAAAGTTTATATAACAATTATGGTATCAATTTCACTACTTAATGTATTTTTAAAATATATTTATGATAAATATTTTCTATAATATGTATATGGTTAATAATTATTGGTATAATTATTAATTGACATCTCGTATTTATAATCGAAGTTTATATTAATTAATTTAATACGTGTAATTGCCACGGATTAATTAATTTAATAATTACAACATGCATTTTCCACTCCATTTAAAATATTTATTAAGTTCATTTATATGATTAATAAAGTGCCTATATTTAATGGCGATTGAATATGACATGGCCCATTTATTTATTTTTCCGACCGCGAATCAGACGTCAGAACACCTTTCCGAGTCATATTTTCTGTATTTATTTATTTATTATTTTACCCACAAGCTTGAAAGTCAGCCTAAGATGGTTAGTATATAAATATCAGAACAAGCGAAGATACCGAACATCATTTCACACAAGCGGTACTATGACTCCTTGCTGATCCGTATACATATAAGACTCAGACTTATGTTAGTATTTTTGATAAATACTTGTAATAGGTTCTGGGGGCCATATCGTATATCTCTTGAATGTGCATTACTTGTTTTATTTTTCATGCCGCATTTATTGCTTGATTATGCTAGTGATGCATGAGTAAACGAACACAAGTAATAATAATCTCACCAATTAAAATTTAAGCAAAGTATCGTTTAATTTTAAAAGTCAGGCAATCAATTGCATCACTGGGCACACCGTGACGGGCGGGTGTTACAATGTCGCATTCGATACTTAATAATGCATCATGTCAAGTTGATTTCCACTAACGCTGCTGGCCTCTGCATTTATCAACTAAGTAACACTGGGCATGCTTAACCCATTTTCTGAGATACAAATGTCGGGTAGCATCTAAAGAGATGTTAATGATACACGCAGAGTTGGGTGTGTATTTTACATAATTGGTTGACACCTACTATTATAACTGATTCAAAATGTATACAAAGTGTTTCCATTAATTTAAGTACACAGATTCGATACTAATATATTTCATGAGATTTTAAGTATTATATTTACTTTACAATTTATTTGTAAGTCTTTAGCATGATATTTTACCAGTCTATTTTATTTACTTATTCTGTAGAATTAATATGGCCACTATCAAGTACTCCTAAGAACTCTATTTCGTCAAAGACTTTAAAAAGCTAAAAATTCTAATAACTCGAATTTGATGTAGTGGTCTCAACTTGAGAATCATTCTCAAGCAAGCAGAGGACCGAATACGTGTTTAACAACAAGGTTCCCCGCGAAACCTAATGATAGTGCCTCCCATCGTGTTAAAAGGGACCTACAAAAAAGTACAAGTCTCGATGACGCGATGTCCAATGTCTCATGCTTGCTAATATGGAACCTTTCGTCAGTACTCAATATGAAAAATGTGGCAAAGATATGACATATACCGCAACTGAGGAATTGTTCTCGAAGGGAAGCTAGAACGAGATATGACCGCTCGCGTTCTCGTGGACAACAAGACGAACGACACGCCGCAAAGCCCTCATATATCATTAAAATGATTGGCTTCGGTCGACGACTAACGCTTCGCACCAACCGTTTCCAAAGAATCGGCGGTGGATTCATCCTGCTCTTCCGAGAAATTCTCTAGTTTGTCATGAACTTCAATACGCATCGTGTTTTGAGTTATTCTAAACGAACCGCATAAGATGATCACGACGCCGGTATTTAACTGGTAAGACTAAAACTTACTCCTTCTCGCTTTTGATGGTCCAAAACAAGCACGAAATTCACAGTTAAAGAAGAAGTTTGGTCGCGTGCTGCGGTTCTAGTAATCCCAAGGTTGTCGGAACGAGGATGGGGAAGGATGACAAGTGTCATTATTATGAAACTCAGGTCATCGAAGTCTAATTGCCAGAAGTTCTACGATGATAGAATAACGGGTCTCACGAATCTCTCTCACCATGTGTATGTATGTTGGCTGAAGTTTGTACAACTTCTACTCTACTGCTAAGTAGACACCGGTCAGGGTTCTCATATTTGTCGCAATGCATGAACTCGTAAGTTAAGTATGCAAGACCGAAAGAGGGAAATCGATCTGCCATATGTAAAACGGCCAAGATCATGCCCTCATAAAGAGGGATCCATTATTTAAATTAGCCAACGCCTTGTTTTGAACTTATCTCCCAAGCTTACTATGTACCGCAATTTGCAGAATATTAGTTTATTGCTTTTTGAATAACGATGGTTTTTCATTTTCAATAGATCACGATGAATTTAGGATCACTGGTGAATGGGTAGTATTTGGTACCGCCTCCTTCAAAAAAAGGTCTATACGTTTTAGACACGATCACCCAGTCATATAACATAAACTTAAACGAATAAGCCTAACGACTTAAAACCAAACATACCTATGGCATTGCGCATCAGTCACATTAACGCAGAACCGAATCAAGAAACTCCACTCCGTGGAATACTCGTTTCGACATGAATCATCATACGATAAGCTGAAGTCTTGCCTGGGCAAATGACCAAAATGCCTTTCACCGCTTAAAATGAAAGGGCAAGTGATTTATTGGGGATCATACACACCGGATGTACGCGGGTCACCCAACACACCGGCAGTTGGCGAGGTTATAACTACTTCATTACATTTTACCGATGACTACAAGAGATACGTTTGTGTATCCGATGAGACACAAACACGAAGTCCTTTGAGAAATTCAAGGAGTTCCAAAATGAAGTACAAAATCAATTGAATAAGCATAATAAAGATTCTCCTGTCCGATAGAAAGTGGAGAATATTTGAGTCACGAAGTTCTATACTCATCTAGAGCAAGTGTATTGCTTCACAACTCACTCACAGAGTTCAATACAACGGCGTGTCCGAAAGGAGTAAATCGAACCTTTCTTTCGACATGGTTCGATCTATGATGCAGCTTCATTTGATCTACCAAGCACTTTCGGGGATACGCACTTAAGCGCCGCACTACTCTTAAACAGATGTTCAACCAAGTCACAGATAAAACTCCCTACGAACTGTGGTCAGAAGATTCCCTGCTGGGTTTTTCAAGATTTTGGCTGCCTACGCGCTAAGAGATTAAAAAAGACAAACTTTAGCCCAACGAGCAAATGCTATTTCATAGATATGCAAGTGGAAACAAGCTTGGTTACTACTTACTGAGGCGTAGAATAAAATCTATCCAAGGGAAAACAATTGGTTACTATTTACCCGAAGTGTTAGTATCAAAATCTTCATTGTTGGGGAATGTGAGTATTCTTTGAAAGGAATATTTGTCCGTAAGGACTGGCACGGCAAGTTTCATTCTTGATTTAAGCTCAAGCCGGATGAAGTCAATGTCGATGCATCTACGTGAGGCATCCGACACACCACAAGAATTGGCACTCTTTCATACATCCAAGCTTCGATCCACGTGAAACTCAGGGAAGAACCAACCCTGTGAGTATCCAACGTGATCGCCATCAACCAGAGCGCCGGTACGCGAAGCTTTCATCATTGAAAGTGATTTGAGCCCACTCTACAAAGAAGCAATGAATGGTATGGATGCCGACAAATGGCAAATAGCCATGCACCGAGATGGATTTTTATGTACCAAAACGAGGGGCTCGGGTCCTTGTCGATTTACCAAAACGGGCCTCGCCTATCAACGTAAAACGGGTATTTAAGCAAAGCAAACACGATGTTAATTTTAAACGCCGATGCTTTTCAGACTTGTAGCGAAAGCATTTCAAACAAGTTCACGGAGTGGACTATGACGAAACTTAATGCTGGCCAAAGGGCTACGCTTAAATCCATCCGATACCCAAATATCACGCATTTCATGATTAGCGATGGCAAATGGATGTAAAAGACTCCTTCCTCGAATGGAAATTTAGAGGAAGACGCAGACATGGTACAACCTCCAAGCTTACATGTCCTGAAGGACCTGAAGTATGCAGTTGCAAAGTCCATTTATGGTCTTAAACAGTATCCTCAGTTGAATCTAATGCTTTATTTAATCAATCAAAGAGTTTGGTTTCATCAAGAATCCAAGAAGAATCTTGTGTATACAGTTAAGGTGTTGAGTTATGTATCATTATAGTTCAGATGTCGATGACATACTTATCATTGGAAACAACGCATAGCTATTTCAAACTCGCCGGTGATCGATGTGCAAATAAAAGCCAACGGGGTGACTTAGGCGAAGCACAATATATATTTGGAATAAAAGATCCACGGATCAAATGAGGTCGATTGACTTGTCGTGATACTTATGTGAATAAGGTAACGCAGTTCAACATGAGTAATCTCCATGAGACAGCCTGCCAGACACGTTGTCCCACTACTAGCCGGTGACGAATGCACGGCGACATACCTACGCTCGGCTATAGGATCCATCATGATGCTTACGTCATGCGACTAGACCGACGTGTCTTTATAATTGCTGGCAACCGCAGATACTGCCAATCCAAAGTAAAAAGCCAACGATTAGCAGCTGCTGTACCCAGCATCCGTACAACTAAAGAGCTGGGTATGCGCGAGACGTAAGAAGTTGGCCAGCGACGTGGTACACCGACGCCAGCTTTTGAAACCCGATGCAGACCTAATTATCATTCCTAGTCTCGGTATGTATTTTTGTCTCAACCAAGCAACGCATTCTAGAGAGCCTCCAAACGTAGCATCGCCGGCCATTCCTACCACGCACTGAAAGTACATCGCAATGTCTGAGTCGCCAGTTGGGGCATGCTGCCGATTTAAGAAATTCTAGACCGAACTTGGTGTAGTACCTAGTATTGTGATCCGGAGTTGCTTTTAGACACATCAAGTACAACAAGCTATGAACCCCTATTAATCACAAGTCCAAGCATCTATTTAAAGTATCACCCACTGTAGATATTGACATAAAGATGTCAAAAGATGAAAGTGTAAACAGCCAATCAAGACCCCTTTACTAAACCACTAAGTTGAGGCAAAAACATGATTTAGCACGCAGCCGAACATGTGTCTTGCATGTATTGCCGCAATGCAAGTAGGTTGCTGGGGAGTCGCAGATGTATCTATCAAGTTATGAACAAATATTTGAATATTACCGCTTCTTATATTTTAATATATTTGCTTCGCTATGTCTATATGTTTAAATTTACATATAATATACATGTAGTGTATCTTCGATGAAAGTGAAAGGTTAAATCCCTAAGCTTAGTCTATGTTTTCTGTAGAGGTAACAATCAAGCACTACACATCTTCAAGCCTAAAAACATAGAATAGCCAAAGCCCTTGGTCGACGATAGTTAGGCTACAAGCATCATATGACTAATACGGTGTTTTGATTAGTGATCAAGATCGATGAAGTAGCCTCAGACTGGGACAATACCACGGGCCGGGCCGTCCGCGACCTAGGGGACTGCATGACCGAAACGAATTCATAGAAGATATTTGTGTCCTATGATATTTGTTTAGAATTTTAGCTTCGTCAATTCTTAGACCTACGATATATGACTATCTCAGGTTATACAGCTCAGAGGTTTTGACTACGACCAAACGGCTCCGCTCTTAAGCTGGGATTATAACGATATGCTGTCACACAAATGAAAGCAATGATGACGGTGATATATCGGGGAGGATTTGTCTATTCTCGATATACAAGGAAGATCTCGTGCCTCTCACACGCTTGGTACCGATTGGTTTAAGGACGCCATGCTTATTCACCATACTCGAGTAAAGAAAGTTAAGCGTTTCATGACACTTATGGTTACTCTTAATGCACTGTAGATCGCATCGATAAAGGAATTGTAAGATAATCGGCCCAAGGGCAAGCTGGAGTGTTGGAAATCAATGAGAATTCATTCATTTATTATGCTCGCCATGACACAGATCAATTCATTTACTAGTCAAGTTAAACGTGATTATCGTAACTTAGTGTTCAACTTCTAGTAATCAGATATTACTAGTACGGGTTCATGATAATTGCCGGGTTATGAAGTATCAAGTGTATCTTACTATTAACGCACATAGTAATTGGTCAATTATTATTATACAACTTACTATTATCTCGAGCCTGTAAGGCTCACACACTTACAAAGGGACGCCGAGTTATATTTCATGTATGAAATTAAAGAGAACTATATAATTGAGAAAATGTATTTCATCATGGTTCTACATTTTATGTAATATCGACAACTAATGTAATCAATTAAATAGTTATTTAATTGGTTCGAGTATTTCTAGTATTTATCAATAACTTGAAAGATTATTGATATTGACTCATTACCATTACCTAAGCTAATAAATAGTTCAACTTCATTAAATCCCTGCTTAGTGTCTTAACGAACTAATGTGAGTTAACGAGTCAAGCTAATACTTGAATTAGTCAGTTATCGGGCTTGTTTTAACCTAGCCCTATATAAGCAAACTTTAGGGTTTTTCATGACATAACATTTTAGAAAATAATTTTCATCAAAAAAACCCTAAAGTAGCCGCCCTTTGGCCGAAATTCTCCAAGAATTTTTCTTGGGTTTTTGGTTTTTGTTCATCCTTGTTTACTAGCATAAATCGGTTCTTGATTCAACCTCTCCTGGTGTGGACCAACTAGAGATATCATACGATTGATATTACAACAAGGAGCTGAAGGGAAGTCAAATTCACGTTGTGAATTTCAAGCAAAGGATTTCATGCACTCCGCCGCACCTAGCACTGCTCATACGGTAATTATATGCATTTGTCAATAACGTAGTAAGCACTTTAAGATCCCCGATTTATGGATTTGTATTTATACCATATATCCATAGAATTTCATCGCCTAGATCTTACTTTAATCGCTATAATAATAGCAATTGGTCAATTATTATTATGCTAAATTTACTATTATTCGAGCTCAAGGTCACACACATACAAGGATATTCTAATTATATTTCATGTATGAAATTAAACTAGACCTGTATATTGAGAAATATATTTCAATATTTATATTTGGATAAATATATATATTGATGAACAATCGTTAAACTCAGAAGTTTAATCAATTAAGCAATTGAAATTGGATGAATAACTTGATAAGTTATTCGATAAATAATTAGTATTTAATTTCAATTTGTTGCTAATTTTAAATGGAACAACCTACTAGTAACTCATTATTTGATTGGAAGTTATAATGGTCTACCTGCTAACGAAGTTAAACCGATTTACCACTTAACGGGCGAAATTGGCAACGGTATTTAAAGTGAAAGATAAGTGGTTTTTCATTTCATGAAAACCTTGCCTCCACTTTTAAGAGCCGCCCACCTCTCTAAGAAATGGAAGAGAATTTCTTCATTTTTGTTCCTACAACTTCAGCAAGTTCAAGCTCACGGATTTGATTCCTCCCGCGCAAGGCAACGATGACATCAAGCAAGCGCTGACAAGAATCGGAGAGGTTTCTCAAGGGCTTTCGCCACGAGGCCTATCGTGAGGATTTGGGTTCGCCTGCTGGAAATGTAAGGACTTCAGATCATACATTTATATTTTATGCTAGATTAATATACATTAATTGAGGGATCCGTGATGTAATGACTGCTGCTTATCACGAATAAATTCTCATACTAGATTCTAACATATTACATGAGATTGATGTTACGAGATTGTTGTTATTGGTACCACGTTATGAGATTGTGGTGAAGTTGCTGTGATTATACCACGGTGTTGTATGTGATTGTATCAAGGTGGTGGTTGTGTATCATTGCTGGCTGTGTATGTATTATTTACTGATGAATTCTTTTATGTGTTATCCATCGACCGGGTGACTCGTGTACAAAAGTTGTTGCTGATCTTAACCTCGTGGCGGCCGACTAAGTGTCAAGTTGCTGTGGTCCAAAACAAAAAGAAATTTAAGAAGAAGTACAATGGTAAAGTGCTCAAGTGTTCAAAGAAACCTGGCAAGCCAAGTGCCGCCGGGCAAGGCACAACAAAGGAGGACAAGTGTCATTACTGTGGGAACCCCAAGTCACCTGTTTCCACCTCAGCAAGAAGTTCTTGGAAGATAGGAAGAATGGTCTAACGACCGCTCAGCCTACATGTATATGTATATATATGTTATTGAAGTTTGTATAACTTCTAAATTCTACTGCGAGCGCCACACCGATCGCGGGGTTCTCATATTTTTCGCAATGTGCGTGAACCGCAGTGCGAGATGACTCGAAAGTTATGTAGTAGATGGATCGATGTGAAAGGACACGCGAGGCAGCTCGAAGGGATCCACGCTTGGAAATTTTGCCTCCGGCCGTAAGCTTCCGAAAATTCAAACAATGCTAATGCGACCCCTCGCTATACAGAATATTACTTTTTAGCATTTTTGAATAACGAAGGGTTTTTCCATTTCAAAAAGCGTGATCCCAATGCATGTATCTCTATGAGAAGTAAGATATGTAGTAATATTATCGCGATGTGTCTGACTTCTGTATTTACTATCGACGAGGAACATAACATCGATGCGCATAAGCCCACCGCTAAAGCCTATATACTCGCACGATAAATAGGTCATATAAGCGAAATTGCATCAAGTGACTTCACTTCGTGGAACACTTGAAGGTTTTATGAATCATACGACAGGCGAAACTTGCCGACTAGGCAAATGACCAAATCACCCTTCATCGATACACAAGTGCTTAATGTTTATTCGGATCGCATAAACCATATACAAGGGCCACCTAATGCATATTCAATAAATGGTCATGATACTATCACAATTATTGGATGATTACGGTAATTGTGGTTATGTGTGTACAATGAAACACGAACGTGAAACCCTTTGAGAAATCTAGGGAGTTTCAGAATGAAGTAGAAGAAACCAATTGAACAAGACTATAAAGATTCTTCGGTTTAGTAGAGGTGGAGAATATTTAAGTCGAGAGTTCAATACTCATCTTAAAGAGTGTGGTATGGTGTAACAATCCATTTAGAAACGCCACCTCATTATGGCGTTATTCGAAAGAAATCAACTTGGTTTCTCGACATGATTCGATATAAGACGCAGCTCATCAAACCCGCGATCATTCTGGAAACATACATTACAAAGTACATCACTCACGCTGAATAAAGATGTCCAATTATATCAGCATTTGAAATACTTCATGAATTATGGCTCGAAGACTCCAAATTGGGTTTCTTCAAATTTTGGGCTGTAGCGCTTTACGCCAAGAGATCGATCAAAAAGATGTTTAGTACCCAAGTTTGTAAATGTTACCTTATCAAGTTATCCCAAGGATACCATCGTTAATACTCTCTCACCGGCTACTCCATTACTGTAAATTTTCACCGCTAGATCGTGAGCATTCCTTGAAAAGGAATATATGTCTATGACTAGGAGTGATGATGATCATTTTGGAGGAAACTCAACACGACGAAGCGATCACAACACACCTGCTGTGTAGACGATCGACACACCACAAAGTTAATTAGTGACTTCTGCATGAAGAAATCCTCAGCTTCGATCCACAAGAAGTTACAATGACAACCTAGAAAATCCAATAGAGATCGTCAGAACTGCACTATTGGTATAGAAACTTTCTGATTGAAAGTGACGAGCCCGCTCTTACGAGAGCAATAAGTGCCGAAGATGCTGAGCAAATCACGATACTACGAAGTCCGAGATGGGTTCGATATACCAAAACAAGGCTGGTCCTTGTTAGATTTACACAACGAGGTTCTTCCCATTGAGTGTAAATGGGTATTTAATAATAAACATGACAGTGGAAACTATTTCATAGCTAAAGCTCACATAAAGGCTTCAAGCATACCATGGTATCAATTGCGATTTAAACTCATTCACCACCGGCTACGCTTAAAACCCGTTCTCGATAATCTAGCCATTGCTTTATTTTTAGTTATAAAACATGGCAATGGATGTAAAGGTTTCTTTCCGAATGAACTCGAGGAAACGCATCATACAATCTTCAAGCTTTTACATGTCCCAAACAGACTTAAGAAAGATTTACAAGCTACGGGCGTCCACCAAGGTCTCTAGCAAAGATCCCGTAGTTGGAATCTTCGTCTTAAGATGGTAATCAAAGAGTTTTTTTTTATTCATCGAGACTAATAAGAATCTTGTATAAACAAGAAGCGTAAGCTAGTTATACATATAGTACTTATAGTCACGTATGACGATATCATACTAATCATTGGAAACGGCGGTACTTACTAAACTCAATCAAGTATTGGTCGTGATAGAAGTTTCTCAATGAAGGACTCAAATGAAGCGAAATAGACTTCTTGGCATCCGAATTCATCGAGATCGTTAAATGGTCAAGTTGAACTTTGTAGAATACTTATGTTATTAAGATGTTAAGCAAAAGTGTTCAAAATGAATGATTCCAAGAAAGACTCATCTCTCATGCGCTATTACGGAGTTCAACTCGTGAAGTCATAATCCCATCATGAATGCTGACATGGACAGATGAAGGACCTACATCATGTTTTGGCTGTAGGTCCATCATGTACCATGTAGTACACACGCACTGGCTATTGCCGTGATGCACAAATTGCCACCAACAATACCAAGCTAATTCAGAGAAACCTATTGATTACAAGCTGGGGTGGCATCTTTGTAGTATCTCGAAAGAAATTAAGATGCATTCTGGTACATGATAGAATTGAATGGCTGGATATAGACCGGCACACCAAAGCCGCCATCAAACCGACGAGCATGCGAAATGTAGCCTGGAGTAGCACAAACATTGAGGTCGTACACCTATCCTCTTACCAAACCAATGACTCAAGCAAAGCATATTGAATATCCAGCGAACATTGGTCTTTGAAAAATGTAACATCTCGCGCTGATTCAGCTGAAAATGGGCGTATCTATTCTTGTTACGTGAACAATAAATTGAATATTACAACTTATATATCAATTGCTCGTTTCACTATGCATTTAATTTGCATATAACCTAACGTTTCCTCGTCGAAATGAAAAGATATTGTCCACGGGTTACCACAAAATTTCTAGAGGGCAACTCAAGTTTCGGCTAAAGCAGAACCTTATTCAAGTCTAGAAATATGCGTAGCCATTTACCTGGCCTGACGCCGACGCTTCAGGCTTAATAAAGCATTTGATTTAATCAAAGATACCCATTGACGAGATCAATTTCTGGATCGTAAGAGCGGCAAGCTGGGATCAATCTATCGGCTATCGGGCCAGATAACCGGTGAGTCGATCGACCACTACAAAATCATAGAAGATATGTATATCTGTGTCCTATGATGTTTGCTTAGAACTGTTAAGTTTAACAATTCTAGACCTGCTGCATATGTGCTACAACCTATGTCAGATGAGTCATAAGGCTTTGACTATGTCAAACGGCCCGCCTTGCTGGAGATTATAATGGTATATGTTGGGTGACACAAGAAAGATAAGAAGAAAGGTCGACATAAGATAAGCGATTTATCCAACTCCTCGATATACAAGGTGGATCTTAGGCCTCTAAATGCAGCATTGACCGATTATTTTATGGAATGCCTTAGTACCCGATTCAGCCCAACTCGAGTAAAGAAAGTTGTGGGTGTTTCATGACACACTTCTATGGTTGGGGCTTCGCTTACTGTAGACGCGCGAGCAAAGGAATTGTAAAGTAATTGTCCAAAGGCAAATATGTCGAAATCAGCATTTGATTTCTTATAATTATGCCCGTCAAGGACAATTGTCGCGAACAATTCATTTACTAGTTTTAGTTAAATGCATTACCAAAACTAAGTGTTCAATTAAGTAATTGTTAATTACTAGAATTAGAACTCACGATAACATCGTGTTGGTGAAAGACATTGTATTCATCAAGAGATAACGATATAATACTATAATGGTCAATTATATTATATCTAATTAATATTATCGAGCCCGAAAGCGTCACACATACAATGACGTTGAGTTATATTCCATGTATGGAATTAAATCACGATTGCTAATTTGGGTTGATTGAAATCAACGAGATACCCAATGAGTATTTTATCGATAAAATACTCGATACAAAATTGATAAACCGAATCAATTAACTTGTTAGTTCAATTGAAGTTTAATGCAGGCTCATTAGCAACTGCTACTACTACTCCACTCAAGTGCTGTTTTACTTAAGCTTTCAACGAGGTCAAACTCACTTTATTAACCCAGCTTCTGAGCCATTCGGCTAAAAATTAAACGAGTATATGGGAGGAGGAAAGGAACAAAACCTAAGTTTGATTTCATCTTTTCCACATCCCAAAGCTTCCGCCCCCTCCTCTTCATTTCCTTTCAATTTTTGAGTCAAGTTTGACTCAAAAACTTTCTCATCCAATAGTAGTTCGATTCTAGCAAATCCAATCAGCAGGCCTCTCTCTCTCAAAAAGGGACTAACTGAGGCATCACACCGCTGAGAACCTAAATAGACATGTGGAAAAGGTGTTCACCATCCGCGCTGACTTTGCAAGTCTCCTATTATTCATACGTATATCGTTATATCAGGTGAGTGATTTTGTATTCGATTTTATACATCTCTATACGTTTGGTCAGATTTTTATTGTAATTTATTATGAATAAGTTGCTTAATCCCAACAATATGCATGAACTAAGAGATCATAAGTCCAATCCCATCTAGTTTCACAATCCAAAATTACCTCCCTAAACTTTTACCGGAAGCCTCAACCAATTTTTTATATTCATGTGTTCTTACCTATCGACAACAAAATTAACGGCCTATGAATTGGCAAAATAAACTCATCCCAAACAACTTTATTATTTCATCTTTGGGGCAACTAACCAAGGACGTGATATAAAACACTCTTCCAACGTGAAAACGTTTCACAAAACTGCTTAATTGACATCTTTAATTTTTAAATTGAAACAAGTACAAGGACACATTATCAAAACGAAGTCAAGCAATCCTATTCATACATTTTTACCTTCTCGGCACATAACAGTACGCCAGCTTCAACAATTTGAATATCAAGTACAAGCAAGAATCGATCTAAAATAAACAATTTTCAGATAACCCACCTTTATCAATCCAATGACATGTTACACACATGCAATCCTCGGCCTTACATTGTAATAAGGATCCTTCGCCTCGCCCGGCCCCTTGTCGCGCGGTGGCGGTATGAATGTTGGCCGGGGTCTCGCTCTACGACCCCTCCCGACGCAACTCTCATCTTCAACAACTTCTTTTGTTTTTGATTTTTGGTCCCATTAATTCAAATCAAGTTTAATTTGGATGATATTGTGTACTTGAATATGTTTAAGATGATTTCGCATAAGGTTTGAGGATTGAATTGAGAAAATTTGGTTCGGGGAAGTTAAAATATTATGTTGTCAAAAGTCGCGATTTTTAACCCTAAGAAACTGACATTTAATCTACCGGGAATTTAAACGCCACCGTTAGTGAAAAAGAGGCAAATACTTCCTCTAAAATGTATTCTTCACAAACGCACGTTTTGGTTCTTTAACGTACACGTTTGTTACATTAATTATTATTTTCAATACGGCCACGCTTATTCGGCACGTGGCCACTTTTTCACACGAATGTTCAAGATCGCAGTGCAGCTGAGCAAACGCACCACGCTTTCAATGAAACGCGGGCCACGCTTGAGAGGCAAACGCGTACCGCCGTTAGGCAAGCACTATCGCAAACACATTACGTAATATATAAAAGTTTAATTTAATGGAACAAATAAATATTTCATTATTTAAGCCATTACGCTTATATTTGTGCCGTGAGTTTACATGAGTTCCTTAAAAATAAAAATTATTCAAATCTAATCATAATAAACTAATTCATATTCGCATTCTTCTCTGTGGCCTGAGTCGAATTTCATCTGCCTATTTTAGCTCTTCACCTCTCACTAAGATCGTCGAACATACTTTTTTGCTTTTGTTCTATGAGTGAGATCTTGCATCCAACCAGCCTTGAAATCCATTCTCAGCAGTATCAGAAGTTTCGGCCACGCTAAATGCGATTCACTAGCTATCAGAGACTTAGGTATGTGAAAATATTTCTTTTTCCATCTTAAGACAATACCGAAACAAGGCTTCCTTGCTCTCCCACCATTTTAATATATCAAAAGGATTTTTACTATTATATTGACTCAATTCAAAGTTGGTTAAATATCGAGTCAACTCATTCATGTCTTCATGAGGGAGCGATTATTTTCACCTAATTGTAAAGCATTTCTAAGGTGATCATGTTGACTTCAGATTTCACCCCTGCAAGGGCACATCGTGCTTGTACACTATTTCGAGGCGCGGCCTTACCTTCCATACCTTGATCGATATTTCATACATATTATACAAATAAGTTTCAATTCCATTCCTTTATATTTCTTAATATCAAAATTGCTTAGTTCGGGATTAAAGGGCAGCAATAAAGCATCATAAAACCAAGCTTCAATGAAATAAAAAAACTCTTAATTCAAATTAGAATCCATTATCGCACCACCAGTACATGCGACGCTGCATGAGATGAAAATATTTAAAAACTTGTCTTTCCATATTCGAACCATATCTCTAACAACATACTATCTCTATGTTTAGTCATATGAATAATGGAAAGATTAACAAATTTACATTCTAAAGATGAATGTTTATGATAAATGAAGAAAAACTTTAGTATAATCTTTAATCGGCTCTAGGAAATCTAAGCAATTCATAACAATATTTCCAATTACTATATGTAAAACAAGACATAATATTCACCAACCTGAAAGCATGCTTCTCATAAAATGCTGTGATTTCCTTATACATATATGCACAACTAGTAGATCGTAGTCGAAGTTCCATCTAGTTTCATTAACCAAAAATTAATTTCCTAAAGTTCTTACCAGTTCTCAACCAATTTTTTATATTCATGTTTTCTTTACTCCCCCCATTAACAACAAAATTAATGGCCTTACGAATTAAAAAAATAAACTCATCTCAAAAACAACTTTATTCCATCTTTAGCAAACTAATCAAGGACGGACATAAACATCTAACGTGAAAAGTTCACTAAAATCCGCCATCACATCTTTAATTTTTCAATTGAAACGTTATTGGGCTGACGATATCAATCGAAATCAAGTAATCCTGCTCATACATTTGTAATCTTCGCACATACCAAGTATACCTTCAACAATTTGAATATCGTTATGTTTAGCACCGATCTAAAATTAAATACCTTTGTAAAACCCAATCTTTATCCATCTACCCACGTTACACACATTATATCAAAACTGCTAAAGACACCAATATCACTAGTCAAACACATTTTATAAAGCAAAGTCGAAAGTGGTCAAGACTCTAAAAAGAAGCTTTTTCATTTTTAAACTATTTAAAAGCATAAATTCGCAATGTAGTATGCAGAGATACGTTAGCTCAGACACCCACTTTTTGGAATTCAATTAGTGAAACACACCATCACAATGATTAAAAGGCAAAGAACTACCGATCACAAATTTCATAGTTTCCATCCTATAAGCCAAAATATTAAAACAAAGTTACCGGTTTGGGTATTAATCGCTCTCAGTACTATCCCCCACAATCGCCATCTTTAAGTACCCATGATTTCAAAGTGTCTAGCAAAGCATGAAAATTTCTTTACCCCTTCACTCAAGCTTCCATGATGAGCTTCTCTACAATTCATACAAAGTTATTTTTATTTCACGGCCGGCCACAAAAATGTTGCCAAATCCATGACGTTTTTCATTGGCATATCCGTAGCACTAGATTGAGAATTAATTATGGTTAATTCATCCATAATGACTATCATCCTCTGTATTAACATAATCATACACATACTAGCACTACCAATATCACTTTGAATATTTTTATCAAGATTACGTTATGCCATTAATTTAGAAGAACAAATATCATACTATAAAAAAGATGATAGATAATACCGAACCGTGAGACGGGAGTAAAGTGTAAGATTTCAGATTGCAAACGAATAAGCCTAATGACTGGTATGAATCCTTAGACTCGATCGAATCCTTATACTTCAATAAAAACAAGTAAATGAAAGTATCGCAATTAAGCTAGAAAGCATCGCATTGTGAATTGCTAGAAATGATTGTGAGTTAGTGAGAATGACGTAATGGTAAGCCACTTTTATGTGAGCTCTTCACGGTGTCTTTGCACATTTTTCTATAGAATAAAAGCGAGTACCGCTTGATTTTGACTAAACGGTACCACGCTTAGTACAAAAGTAAATGATCAAACGCTCAAGCTGATCAAACGGTAATCGCTTGATCAAACGCTACCATGTTTAGTGCAAAATTGCCGCTGGGATAGTCATTGGTACTAAACGTGGTACCGCTTAGTGGAACGTGGTAAATTGCTTATTGCATAAGTTGATCGAAAAGATTTTTCTTGACGAGCAACAGAACATTTTTCATGTTCCGATAATCACAACTATTAACTCGATCAATTTAAAATCGCTTTTTTAGCATATCGTTCACTATGCCTCAAAGAAAAAGAATTTGCAGAGCGCCATGTAAGAGGCTTTTTCATTATCGAGATACATCCGCCGAAAGTACCTGCACTACCTCCCGCCTTTGTTAACATGTAACTTTTTGTGAAGTCAGCTGAAATAAAGTTTTGCACATTTACTCCAGCTCACGATGTCAAAATTGAAAATGGAAGGTTCGAGGACGGTGACGAACACATCACGCTTTATTTCACGGACGAATGGCGGAGGGAACGCCACAACATGTAGTGTCATGCGACTTTCAGACCTTTTTAGGTTTCACTCATGAACGGATCAACGTAATCATCGTATCGCTTTCGCCGTCATTGCATTGCATTAATTGTTGCGAAAAAGCCTATCGTATCTAAACTATCTATTCGAACTATTACAAATCGTTATCTCATTGTAAACGCGAGTTTATTCAATTGCCATCAATTTTCGCCATTCTCATATAAAGACACTGCTAATTACACGCCGGTATCGCTAGCAAAAAAAAAAATCGAGCACCGCTGCAAACGCGATACTGTATATTTATAAAGTTAACGGGCTGGTTAGACACGTATAGTTGCATATTTATAAAGTTAATTGGTAACCAACCTATTTCTCTTTTCTCTTGTGAAATTAGGGTTGTGTGTTAGAATTGCAGGATGGGTTGCGTGGACATTAGTGAGCTTAGGCTTTACGTGCTGCCGGAAGTGGCGATTCCGGAAGGGGTACCAAGATTTAAATTTGAGGATTACATAGTCCTGAAAGAGATTGGGGTAGGAGTGTGCTGGATATCTTTCAGGTGGAAGCACAAGTTGACAGGAGAATCAATGTGATGAAGGATGTCGTCATCCAGTCCGATGAGTTGGAAGATAAAAGACACCAGAGGCAAATTCAGCATGACATGCTTCTAGAACTTTCAACTATCCCAACGTTATGCTGCCTAGGTGTTTGCATTCACGATCAATCTATTTATTTCTATAACTACATGACATGCCGCAAATGTCAAAGACGAGCCGCTGCTGAAATAGCACCGCTTTGCAAGGCTTGATTATATAACAACCAAGGAAAAGGGGCTCGTTTTTAAGCATCTCACCCCCGGGAATATATTGTTCGATCCAATCTCCAATTTATATAAGATTTCAGATGTTGGGATTGTTAAGGATAAGTATATTACTCTGTGTTATGTAAGTACCGTGCCATCTTATATGAAATTCATTGCCCCTGAGAACTTTCACCTTGAGAATCACCTGGTCGACCTGCAATCTGATCTCTATCGTAAAAGTGATGCCTGGAGTTTGGGACTTTGTTTATTGCAACTTTACAATAATGGAAGATATCCACTCGAGGATATTCAGATGGATACTAATGCTGCTATTCATTGCTATCTTCTATCTAGACGCTTTTCCGGAGAAACAGTGGTAGATGATCATTGGCCTCCTAAGCCTCCTAGTCATGCATCTCCTCTGTTTCGTGATTTCATTTCTTCGTGCCTCGACTTAGATGTATCGAGGAGGGCTTCTGTAGACCAGCTTCTTACTCACGACTTCCTAGTTTCCAATGGCTCCATTAGTCGTGATGCAACTCCCCTACTGGGTGCTACAGCCTGTCGCTCTCTAGGTAGAGAATCAGGCCTTACCTTCTCCACCCAATTCTTCTTTTGAGTATGCATTGTTAAACTTTAATATCAATGCTTGACATTCTGAATCTATTTAGTTATTTATCATAAAGCAAAATTAAACTTTAATATCAATGGTCTGAATCGTAGATATGAGTCTTAATAAATAATATCACAAGAGATTAGTAAATTAACATAAAAGTTAACGGTATGATTAAAAGTATATACTCGTATTTTCTAAATATAAATGATTAAATGAGAAAATTCAAAACATATGGGTGCTGCTATATATAATCGTAAAACAATAACTCACTAATAGCTTTGCTGAATAAAGACTAAACTACCTTATTGGATTGTCAATCTGCTCCAAACAACAATTCAGTAGTAGTTTTATTGAATACAATCAAAATCTTTAATTGAGAAATACTGCATATCACAGAACACTTGATAGAATGATCAAAGGGGATATATTATGTTTTATTAATTGGAGGTTTGAATTTTCTATAATGGAGTAACGAATATAGAAGGTTTCAAATGTAGAATGCTAAAATATCAATTATACTAAATTAATTGGGCTTAAAATACGAGTAGTATTATCATTATAAAAATTTTTGTCGATCGTGCTGTAAAAATTTTTATGACTATATATAGCAATTACGTAAACATATATAAATGATTAACACTGCCCTATATACATTACTCCCGAAAGGCACTTCTAATTTTCATATTGCCGTAGGTTTGGAAAAGAAAAATAGAGATATAATGAAGAGGCAACAAGAAACAGTATATGATTATAAAAAAAGAAACCAAGAAAAAGTATATAGATAGATTTTAATTTTATTCAGGAATATCTATCCAATGCCAACAATTGTTTTGTTGTGAGATTATTACTCATCGTTAGAGCTTGCATGTCTCACATTCAGACAATTTATTTCCATAATAATACATGAGATCTTTACATGGAAAAATGTTCACCTCTATCTACACAATGACTAAATTATCTATCAGTTTAATTGAGATACATTCTACGATTAACTATTTCTTGATATCCAAGAACTTGAGGGGCCGTTAGTGTGACGGTTTCACACTTTTACTAAATTATCTACAGTTAAAACATTGTTAAGACTTTCATCCATAAAAGAATGCTATACTTTTTCATCTGAAGAAGGCAACAACCTTTGAGTTTCTTGATTTGAAGAAGATGTAGTTTGATGATTTGTGCCTTTAGAAGGAGCTGAAGAAGGTGTTGGAAGCTTCTTAGGCAACATTTGTTCCCAATGTACTTTTGGCAATCTTGATGCTTCTGATATTGCAATTAGACAAATGAAGCTAATCAAGATCAACCATTTTTGCTTCCAAGAATGATTATCTGAAGAAGAAACCATGATGATTCTGATCAAGCAAATATACCCTTTAAAATTATAATCAGTGGAGGACGGGTGAGTAACTCATAAGAACGTGTTTTTAGGAGGGAGCAATAGCTTGAAACGGCTGTTAATATCCGCCAGAGAAGGAGCTTGCGTTTGATTAGCTAGTTGGTGAGATAATAATTTATAAATGCTATAATGTGTAGAGAAGCCATCTTTAAATCTTGGATATATATAGCTTTACATATAGTTTGTGGAAGGAGACAGGCTTGAATGATGTGAGAAAGCTGCCACCCTTGTTGTTTGAGGAAAGATGATACAGTGGCAGACAGAGTTGGATTTAATAATCCTCTAAATGTTTGAACTTATGTTGATCAAATAATTAAGTGCAAAAGTATGCCAACTCTGCACTTTTGATTAGCCTCAAGAGAATGTTGGTTACTGCAAAAGGACCCCACAGTTGTTGGAGATAACTTCTGTAATGGAGAGGGAAAGGGGGGCAATAGTGTTGTCAAGTTTGCTAAAGTAGCAAGTGAGCACATAGCCACATAGTGTCACTTGCTTCTAAACAAGTTTATTGGTTAATAAAAGCTATATGGGTTGTTATTTGTAGGTTGTTTGTGAACAGAGTGTATTTTTTTTGTGTTTTAATATTCCAATTCAAGAAATGTATACATTAGTTCTTATTACACCATGATATTCAATAAATAGTAGATCCCAGCATAATGTGAGTTGTTTTTAGATTTGATTCCGTCGTGATTAAATGAAAATGGATAATAGACTCGTTGAATTTATGAGGGGCATGCATGAGCATGAATATCTATATTCGACGGAGCAAACTTAGGTGAATATGAAAACACATAGATACAAGTTATGTCTTGACATGAAATGCAATTTCAAATTTAATTTACTTAGAATTAATGCTAGTGATCTCCAATAAAAAAAATTCCAAATTCTCCTTTTGGGACTTGAATTCTTACATAAATGTCAACCACTCATAATATAAACTTGATTAAATAAAAACAATTTTGTGATTAGTGAATATTTATCATGTATTTTAGGCTATTGCTCTTAAATTGATATATTTAATGAGTTTTTATTACTAAATGACAAATACATGATATTTATGAGTTTTGTATTTTATAGTAATATTTATTGAAAACTGCAAAATATTGGATAAATTAATCAAAGATATCCCAAATAATTCGATAAAAGACGGGCTTGAATCAGATAAAATAGGTCAATTGACCTAAAGCTTATACAGAGTATATAAAAAGAGAGTATTATATATGTTTTAGAAGAAAAAGATGGTCGCCATAAAAAAGAAAAATGATATGGCTACAGGTCACTTATGTATTAGGAAACTTGATCAAGCTTTCTGTTCTAATCGGTTCTCTTTCCATACTCTATTTAATTATGTTTTATTTTGTTTAATTCAAAAATTATTGGGGATTTGATACTCATATACTTTTGATGCTTTTTATTTATTTATCTTTACTTCGCCACTATAATTTTGCTTTCATTGTGCATAATTTTATCGGAGTATTATGATTAGCTTCATCATCCAAATGGAAATTCATACAGATCACCAATACTGAATAGAGATCAGGATACGAAGTATACAATTAATTATTTGTTCATATAAATTTAAAAGGAGTTTCCTGTGTTTCTTTAGTCTAGTTAATTTCGCTAATAACATAGGTGATTAATTAAATTGGAACATGTCTCAGGAAATTCGTGAACCTAACGGCACTCTGACTTTTAGTGTAATCAAATCTAAAAAAATAACTGATAATTTAGATGATAAATATTTATAAGTAAACTGTGATTGATGAAATCGCTCCCAACAAACCAAAAAATACATATTTTATCTCTTTAGCTTTTGTAGTAGTTTAGCAACTAGTTCTAAAATCACCCTTGTTAAATTACTTAAGATAACTAAGCTAGTTTAGTCAAAATTAAATAATCAACTCTCCGTGGCTCGACCTCCACTGCATTTATCTGCACTTACGAGGTTAATTATTACTATCACTTCGTAATAAACTATGAGTGATGAAAGTGTAATCCGGCCAGGAAATGTAAGTAAAAAGATCCGTAACACACTATTGTAATTCTCACCACATAAATTGATAAATTTAACAAAACATAACGTAGCAGAAACCAAAGTTGCTAAGACGACGCCAAGAAGATTCTCGACACAACACGATAAGGTCGACAGAGATATACAATAATCGAAGGCAAAAACACCACAAGCATTTGCATCCAATTCAAATACGCACCTATGTCCGGGGCAACCCGCCCGACGGTAAGTGAATCCACTATGATAATGAGAATTACAAATAAGGTCTTATCTCCCTCGAACTCTCAATTCTACTCCTATCAAGATGTATAAGTCCCGACTCTCCCTGACTTTGCTACACCTATCCTCCACAACACACTACTATCCCTAATATGTGTTTCTTACGTATTAAACAACTAAAAGCAAGACTGTCGCAACGAGGTGTTAACAACAATTGTACATACTAAAGGATTTTTATAGAACAACTCACATTCACCACAATAAAAGATAAAATCTCAAGCTTTTTCCTCACAAAATAATCCGTAACTCTCTATTATTTCTCGTTAAGTCTAGGTCTACAAAAAACAGGCCTTTATATAATTTAGGGCACAAAGAAGTTTATGGTAATAACTTCATAAACAAACCTTCGTAATTTCTCGATATTTCCTTATCTCATAATCAACCAAATTCCCGCACTTTTATGCTTGGGGTACACTCCCAAGACATTATCATATATTATGTGACGAAATATCTCTTCCAATTAAGTTACCAAATTTAGCAAAAATAAAAATATCTACACAATATTCCCGACAAATGTAACCTGTCAGAACTAATTGTCTTCGACACTTGTCTCCAACACTGCCATCAAGCTACGCTTGGCTATCAACAAAATTGCCAACCAATAAAACACTAACAAACTCCCCTTGGCTAATATTTTTGTTAACAAAACACATACTCCCCTTTAATCACATCTCTCTCTCCAGCTTTTGTCTCAAAAAGTCAACGCCGTATTTATAAAGGATGAATTTTTAATTCATTAGCATCACACGAAGTTCTTAACACTACTAGAACCTCCGGCCCGACCATTGGCCGCACACATGTCAAGTTCATACTAACATGTAACATCCGACGTAGACAACATTGGGTTCAACTTCTTTCACGAAGACTCTCTCGATCCTCCACACTTTAGCAACACAAGAATTACCTTGATAATCATTCTTACCTTCCAGTCCTTGTGTTGAGCTACAATTTAATTATCATTTTCGGATCCTCCATTCAACGATGAAAGCAATCTTAGAATTTTGAATACGGGGAATACTCTTGTAATCCGAACACAGGAATCGCACTATGTCATTTAACGCCCTACCATGTAGTTTAATAGTATGGTCTTATGTGCCCCTTTTTCTTCTTTTTATTCTCGAAGTTGTGCTAACATGAGACCCATCAAATTATTAGACCGCATGTCGATAACACTTGGCTTCTGACAAATTTTTATATTCGTTTATCTTTCAATGTAACAAACTTAGATTCTTTAGCACATTATCTCTCTAGCAACATATCCTACACCTGCTTGTCATTCGGAGACTCCGACTCAAGAGAAAGAATTTATCCACTGAAGTCCCGTAATTGAGCATACACACGTATTCTCTCATAAATTTCACCATTGATAATATCTCAATATTCTCCTTTAATTCAAAGTTGATATTTAACATCTTATTATTTTCATCAAGAAGAGTTCTATTTTCCCTCTTTTGTACCTTCAAATCACCTTGCAACTTGGTACAATAGTCAAATAATTGTTTGTACTGCTCAACTAATCCTTCAATAGTCATCTCTTCATCATCATTACTCTCACCTTCATCACCATACAAGGAGATTCATCGAAGCTGATGTGAATGCAACAAACTTGCAATGCCGTTTGTGTTTTCGCTTTTCAAGACTCAAGGTGGCATAACACTTTTTCTAAAAGATTTGAATGGTCAATCTGAACATCACCATAGCCTTCACATTTCTTGATATCGTATCTCGCAGATTCTTGATCCAATCTATTTTCAAGATTGTGGTCTCGTCGGTACAACTGCCGACGATCATTATCGACTTCGGGTTTGACAAGAGCCGCGCTTACAACTTTTATCACCAAGAGACATTTCAAATGTAATAAGAGAATCAACACTCATCAACCCTCATGATCGAGATACATTCACCTTCTATGACAACCACTCTTTGGAGTTAAATCTCGGGAAAGAGACTGAGTATCTTTTCTCGACAATCTTTCTTCGACATGTTCTCGCAAAGATAATAGAATTATTGATATAGATCTCTAAGCCTCGATAATAAATTCAATGACGGCCCTCATCTTCATTCACTTCTATTCTCAAATTTGGTGTCAGAAGTCAGCGACACATACCAACCTTAGCGAAGTTCCTTCAAATACATATGCAAGTTGTTTCCAAGCTTATTTGGCAATCGGCACATGTTCGGATAAATATATCAACATTTATGTTCACACAACCACGTGACAGACAAGAGCTGACCTTTCCATCAGGCTTCAATGCCTTTTACTATCCATTCCATCTGTGTTTTCAATCAAGGCGCTGTCAGTAAAGTCCGGCTGCGGGATTTAGTCCAACAAGATAAAATAGATTACATGTTTTGATATTCATGGATCTCAAGCAACCATCCCGCTATTCCAATATGCATAATTTGACCTATCAAGCATGGGGACGACTTTGTACTTCCTCCATCTCACACAATAAATTACAATGATCTCAATTTTGTATGTCGAGCCTGCCCGACACTACTTAAAAGTGTAATTGCCGTGAAATAGGAAGCAAAGACTACTGAACACACCGTTGTAATTTCACCGCTTGATAATAGTTTGACAATGCACGAACGTAAAACGAAAGGCAAGACACCATCACAAGAACACTTCGACACAACACGATAAGGCCGGGACAGAGATATACAATAACAAAGTAAAACACCACAAAGAGCAGGACCCGCTCAAGGTAACATGCACCTACGCCTTCAGGGCAACTCGCCTAACGTAAGAATCCACTCATGATAACGAATTACAACAAGGTCTTATGTACCACTCACCCCAAGTCGGCCGCCTGAGGTTAAGATCATTAACAACTCCGTATACACCGTAGTCACCAATCGTATGGATACAATAACAAATACGACCTCGCTAACATTAAGAAAACAAACTTCTATTCCATCGTGGTGTTCCAACAACACATCCAACAAAATAACAACAAAATACAATCCACCAATAATACAAATCATGATATACAAAAATCCAAAATACAACATGTGAAAGTATGACAACAAATTTCAATATAATACAACACACCAGTCTAGATATATACAAATCGAATTCACAAAAGGAATGCATCACGAGTGACTTCCTATGCCACCACCACCGCCTCACCTACGATCTCCACGCCAAAGAAACAAATCTCGCCGCCCACCTCAACGACGCTTCCTGAGACCTAGACATAAACGCCGCCCATGAGAATAGTGAGTCGGCCACAATTGAAAGTAATACAAATACCACAAACTTCGATCCCATCATATTCATACTTCCTATATATATATATATATATATATATATATGCTATTATATATACATATATATATATATATATATAACATATGCACATACATTAAATCCACTACACAATGAATAATCGCCCACATATCACATTTAAATCCTCTTATACGATGTTAGATAATACACCCACATGAGCCTACAAACTATAAATAACGCATATTCATTTAAGGGAAACAATTTCAACACACAGAAATATCAAACGAGGAATCCACCTCCACAAATAGTAAACAAACGAGAATCCACCTCCAAAAATAAGCATTACGATGTAATCCACCTCCAAATAATACACACATGATGTAATCCACCTCCAAATAATACACATATGAGAATCCACCTCCAAATAATCGACGAGGCCTCCACCTCCATCCTCCCGAATCGGAAGTTACACCCCTGCCAGCATATCACACCAAACCTCCCTAATCCACGGGGCTACCCACACATGCAATACCACACCAAACCTCCCGTCGTGGGTCACCACCGCCTCCGCAAATAACACACAGCAATCAAAACACATATGCACAATGTACCACACACACAACACAAGTACACAAAGACAAGCTGCATACCCACAATCTCATAATATAAATCGTGTTCACAACTATCCCAAGATATAACTCATAATCACTAATATCTCATGATATCAATCAAAACTCAATTATTTCATAATACGACTCATAAATCACAATTTTCAGCATAATAAATTCTAAGACAACATGCAAAATATATAACATAATATATATGGAAGTGGCTTATCAGGAGATTTTGTACTCACCTCGAGCCCAAAGAGCAACGATAACTCTAGGCGCCCTCGCCAGATCCGTGCTCAACTCCTATTCAAAGAAATTATATATTATAAACACATTCGTAGAATAAGCTCTCTAACATTTATATATAAACCCCGAATAAGTACCACGCCTCCATAAATTTCAAATTTACAATTTTAGCAATCATCCTATCCCCACATTGGTATACACTTAAAATTGAATATTCGGTCACTCACCTTATTACCCTACCAATAAGACCTAAATCACATTCTAATCAATTCAACCATCAATTGACAACTAATAAACCATTAAATATAAACCCAATTCAAACACTCAAATACTATACCTAACTTTTCCCAAACTTTTTAATCCATTCTCTATCTATCCACATCCAAACCAATACCCTATTCCCAAAATAACTATATTAAAGTCCTCTAACCCTCATATTACAATTTAGAGTTAATTTAAGAAAAATAACAAAAACTAACCCTCTTACTTACACCACTTTTAACCCCAATAATCACTCAAAGTCATCTCTAATCCCCTAAACTAAACTTAGATAACATTTCTATACCATAATAAAGTCAAGATCTAAAAGTCAACACAAAACTCAATTATATAAAAAAAGTCAACTCAGTTTTAATGTAGATTAAGATTAAACTCATACCTTTCGATAATCTTAAGATGGGGAAATGTACTGTGGTTGATTCAACAAGTTTCACTCAAGAAAATGGAAAAAATTAAGGTTTGAGGTATGGTGGTTCGCCACCTGTGAGAAGAAGAGAATGATTTTTTTTTGTGTTTTTAAGAAATGAGGATGTGTGATGTGACTTGAAGGGTAGTGAAACTTTTAAGTGGAGGTTAGGTCTCGTTTGGTTCGCAAATTTCGCTTCTCTTCTCGGTTTAACAACCTAATTCGAACACAAGTCAAATTAAATTTCTATTCTCAAAATATATTATCGTTCAACCCATATTATCATTATTCGATTTCAAATTTTAACTTTAACCGCAAAACACTCAACCGGACAACTAAAATCATATTAAAAAAATGCTTATACGGAACGGGTTATTTTGGGCCCCAAGTTTCGCCCTCGAATTTACTATCACCTACTGCCCCATTCCCATCTCACTTACTCATCCTTATAGAAATCTCACATATTACACATATTATAGCACAAAGTTTAAGAACTAGCCTTCTGCGTCGAAGGACGTGGATATTGACTTCCGACATCCTCCTCGCTCCCCCGCTTCCTCCACTGCTACTCGCCACAACACCTTTTTACTAAAGCCACAACTTTATTCCAACACCTTTCACGACTAATTTCACCACACGTAGCGTCCTCTCCAAGCCTGTCATGACTAAGACATGGGATCGCCCTATATTCAAATACACACATGGAAGACGTTATGAATTTCGGCCCAATTCGAGGCAACGCTAAACATAGGCCACACCGACCAACCTCCTCTGCACCCACATACGGACCACGACGGGGCCTAAACTTCCTCTCTTCCGGCCCCAACACACCTTCCACGGGATATTCGCAAGAAGTCAATTTTATATCACCAACAAAAAGTTAACCACACTGCACAACTGCATATCTTTGTCTATCCTACGCCGACCAAGTGATGTTGTATCAATTTTATATTTTCCAAAATCGACCTTTTCACCAACTCAACCCACACCCTTTTCTATCTCCTACTATCCTGTAACAAACTGAGTCCTACATTTCGCCGTACGCCTCAAATGGTGCTATCCCAATATCAAGGAAACTATTATTATATGCAACCCATTTTTGTGGCAATTCATCATCCTGGCAATTCTCCGAAAGTTCAACACACGTGCCCGCAACATATCCTCCAATGTTTGAATTGCTTCAGGATCGCCCATCTCGATCGTTGGGTGAAATTGGCTGCACAGCCACTGCCCCCTATCGCTCCTCAAATCCTTTTCCAAAATCTGAGAATTTATACTGATTCGACACAATGCACCTACGCAATCGCACAATTTCCGAATTCACATACAACTCGCTAACTGCCAGATCGAAATATTTAATTGGAAAGAACAAATATTTAATAGCCTATCCACTATCACCCAAATGCCATCATTTTTCAACGCCTTCGGAGTCCAAAACAAAGTCCATCGTATGCCCGTTCACTAGAATAAAGAAGCGGGTCAGAATAGCCTCAATGGTGTTCTATCTTCACATGTTGACAAGCTCCACATTTTGATACAAATTCAAAGAATTTTTCATTTTGGGCCACCAATACACGCTCTAAGTTCTATACATCTTGTACCACTGTGATGCATACTATATGGAGCATTATGAGCTTCACCCAAAATCTGGGCTTCTTCAACTCCCGGCAGTGGGGTGCACGACACCACCATGATTGTAGTGGCTCCATCATCTCATCACAAAGTCCGATTCGCTTCCTCGCTTCACTTCCCCAAATCATCATTTGTACTTCTCATCTTTTTGTTGTCCCTGGCATTGGATCAAGAAGAACCGTTGAGTTTTATTTATGCCAACAAACCGCCATCATCAAACTCCCAATTCGAAATACCAAGTTGTTTACTTACTTAATGGCCTCAATTCCCTACAATCCTAATGCATCAACCACCACATTTTCCTGTGATGATACTCAATGGAAACAATATAATCGTCATAAACTCCATCCACCTTTCGCCGCTTCGTATTCACCTCGTGTCGTAAGTATTTAAACTTTTGCATCTGTAGTAATTTGCAAGTCACACCATACAAATAATGCCTCCAAATCTTAAGCGAACACACCAGCCCAGTTCCAAATCGTGCGCTTGGTAATCTTTTCTCATGATTTCTCACCGTCACCATGCCTACTACCTACTACGTCAAGATCAAGACATCCCAACCCCTAATGCCGCATCACTACACACCACATAGCCATCCCGCCCCGACGGAAGAGTCAATACCGCGCCAGAGTCAATTTCTCTTTCAACTCTCATTGAAACAATCTGCTCACAATCCCACCAAACAATGGAACTCTTTTTCTCGTCAAACCGGTCAGCGGGCGTGGCACACCGAAGTCCCAGAGCAACCTCCGATAGTATCCCGCTAGACCCGTAAAACTGTGAGCTTCAACACTGGGTCGCTCCTACCATCACACTTTTTGGGATCAACACTTATACCCTCTCCCTCAAATCACATGGCCCGTAAACCAGCACTTTTCCCCAACCGCACTACACTTGGTACGAGTACGCAATTCATTTTTCCTCAAAGTTCCCAAAGACACCTCTCAAGTGTTCTTTCATGCTTCCTCACTACCGTAATATATCAAAATGTCACAATAAACACCACCAAATTTATCCAAGTAAGAGCGAACACCCGACTATAAGGTCCATAAACGCTGTAGGCATTCACAACCCAAACTACATCACCAAAAAGCATACGTAACTGAACGAAGCAATAATTGAG